>BPLQ01007287.1:30653-537587 GCA_021605075.1 Caerostris darwini | reverse complement strand
ATATTAGACCGGGACTTACGGGTTAAAGTGGATTCCGAAAAACTACAAATTGTCCATGGTATCGCCGGGGCTCAAATAATAACTTGTGGCATTGAGAGCTAGTCACTCGACCATCAAGCACATTAGATATATTATCTTTCTGAATGACAAATATCCTAGGTTAATTCTTTTCACAAAATATTTTCTGAAACTGAGCTCCAAAAATATTTCAGGAACTGTTTAATTAGTCTTAAAAAAATCAGGAGATCTACACAAGTAAAAAAAATTTCAAGCGTCAAATAAATAAACAGAAAATATAAACTTTTCTGGGGGAAAACCAGAGAATTTTTCAGTAAATAAAAATTTTGATCAAGTCTTAACCACAGCATACATATAGATGAAACTTGTAGTATTATTGTGCACATAGATCACTCGTCTATTTTTTTTACGTAATATACTTCATCGTAATATGAAAAAAAAAAGAAAAAGAAAAGAAAAAAGAAACACCGTACTTCGGAATTTTCAACTACACATTACCATGATTCAGTAAACTTTCCAAAGAATGCGCGATCTTGCTTTTGGTGCAACAAGAGCAAAAACAAAAAAGGCGATTCTTTCCACCAGATAATGGGAGTTTATGTTGAATGTCTGAAGGTTACAGTTAGTCTCATCTAGAGCTACTTTGGAGGATGTTTTATGACGGGGGTGGAGATAATTTAGAGATATGCTCGCAATATAGTAACTGAAGAGGTGTCAGGATATATGATTTTGAAACTTGCGTCTAGTCCGAAGTGCTTACACGAAGTAAAATATGGCTTTAGTTAAGTTCATATTATCATATATCATTATTTATGTGTCATCCAGTTAAATAAATTTGGAAGGCTAGGTGTAGACTTTGCATTTGGCATTGCTTGTAGCATATATATAAATCTACATTTGTAAATCCTAAAATTGATTGATAATATCCAATAGTAATTGTAATCAATAGTAATACACATCATAATTAGCTATTTTATGTGCAAAACAAAATAAATGTATAGTTTGCTTAAATTTTGCAATCTATATTATTTATTGTCTGAAATTCTGTGAGTATTTATTTATTTTAAACTTTATCCTATTACAGAAATGCCTTTTATATTGTTTTTCTTTCCAAAACAAACACAAACCATTGTTGAAACACTAAATAATATTGACCTCATTTATAATATCTTTGCATAAATGGTTCCTTTTGCTTATACTTATAACTTTTTAAGATTTACAATAATCATACATATTCGCGGCATTTTACAAATTTTAAGATTGACAATAATGATATATATTCGCGGAATTTTTACAAATTTTAAGATTTACAATAATCATATATATTCTCGGCATTTACTAAAAAGTTATTATAACTTCCATAATTCAATTTGATTAGTTTTATTAACATTAAAATGTTTAAAGCAAAATTAACTTATTAAAAACCAAAATTTTTTTTAAAAACTTCTTTTTTTTTAATTTAAAGAAAAATACATGTAAAAACAATATTATTATAATGAGCATTAAAAATAAAATGATATTGTATTTAAAAAAACAATCAATATTTATTCATCTCTCCTATAATTATAATATTTTATCACATTTTTTACTCTCTCGGACTTTAACTATTTAGCTTTAGGCTAACTATTATGTTTGGTTTATATGTCAAGTTATTTGTTTTAACTCACAAAAATTACACGGCGTTTACCAATTACAGAGAAATAAAACATTTTTAGTTTTGGTAAATTTTATTTAAAACAAAATCAGTGCAGAATTGAAGATTTGAGATTTTAAATAAATCCTCTTAAATAATATAAATATGCTAAATATAGTAATCATTCCCATCCAATCATTCCTAATATTTTTTTTCACCTTTAATCCACTAGCATTTAGTTTTAAAAATTTATTAGTATTAGTTTGAAAAATAAATCGCAAACTAATGCTGCACATTTTTTGCCTTATACTATCACAATAACTTAAATATCTCCTAGGTGGTGTTTTAAGAGTGGCACAATCTGGTGGCGTGAAATTCTGATGCTAATAGAAATGAGGGTTTTATTTAATTAGATAATGAAATATATTATATACACATTTTATAACACATATTGATATAATGGTTACGAATTTTTAGGGAGGAAATAATAAATTCGGAGAAGAAAATTAATATTTAAATTTTGCAATTTTTAAGGTACGTTGGTGGAGCCTGCAACATACATACGTACTTATCAAAGTTTTTCTATTATAAGTAAGGGAAAATATGTGTATCCAATGTTATTTGTAAATAACATTGGATTATATTGGTTGTATTTGGTGATATAATCGAAATCACATCATATAACTGAATCTTAAGCTTGAAATGACTTGCTTTATATCCCCTACATGACTTAACAAAGGAGCTCTTTAAACCTACACATTTGTTAATAGTTATAAAAGTGAATTGAAGATCATTTGATTAAAAATGACTAAATTGTTTTATAGTTATTTTGTGATTAAATTAAAACTTTCAACAATTTTTATTATAATGATTATTAATTATAATAAAAATTGGCAGATGACTTGCCATGATTATGCTTATTAAGTTATATGACAATGTAAAATAAGAAACAATAAACTTATCTGCCCATGTTGTGTTTCGATTCGATTTAAATTCTAAACTAAAATTTAAGTTTTGGTTGGGCAAGAATATGTTAACATGCCATCATTTCTGTTTCATTTTCTTCGTTTTATCATTTACTTTTCATATATAGGTAAATCAACCTCCTAAAAAGCATGAAAATAAGTAAGAAAATAAAATATACCCCAAAAACGGGCAAATACTGCCAGCCTTATAAAAATTAAAGTGGTTCGTTAACGTACGTTGTGAGAAACATTTATTTGAAACTGAAATTAGGTATTATTTAATACCGTGATATTTTATTATCTTCCACAAAGAATGTTCGCGTTGTTACTTAAATATGTGTACGCTGAAAAACATGTGATCAGATGGTACATGTTTCCTGAAAGCACGGAGTTTCACCTTTTATGACTTCTGACACGAAAAATGATCTTAATAAAGTTAATTATCCACCTGCATGTTCATGAAGAACGTATATTTATCATAAAAAAGTCGCATAAAAACAGGAAACTTAGGAAAATGGCTAATAAGCAGAAACAGTAAATTTTATGTACTGCTATGAAGGGTAGTATAAAGGAAATGTATGAAAGTACATAAGAAATGGTATACTATATTTCATTCACGGGCATTATTATTGTGACACAAGTTAATACTATTAAGACCTGATGAAGTGATATATATGAAGAATATTTCTCAAAAACGCGTATTTAAATAAAAGGTTTTAAATAAATCTTATTTAATTTTTAAGGTATCACACAAATACTTAGGACAATAAGTTATTTCAATACTATTTCTTTTAAATGCAGAAGTAATTCATAATTTCAGTATTCAAGAAGGTTTGGTTTTGCCGCCCTATGGTCATTCTGTACACAATTTAGGGTCATTAAACCGAGCCCTACAATTTTAACGTGGATTTCGATCCCGAACCACTAACAAACATCCGTGCCACCGCCTAAATTCGAACCTGATGCCCATAGTACCATTGCCCAGACCGCTAGCCAAATGGCGAACTGGCCGCATTCAAGGAGGAGATTCGTATGGCAAACATGCGTTTCAATCTGTGTTTTTAAAGACGCATAGGTTTAATGGACAGACAATCTCACATCATTTGACATTGCTCTATTTAAAGAGTTTTTTCCCCAATATGACATGTAATAATGCGAATATTAACATTAGAAGATTCCTTTGAAACCCATTGCTGTTAGATTTGGTCAAATATTAATGGAAATGTTAATTTAACTACGTTGACGAAATGAAAAATTACAGTTACTTTTAGCAGTGGTATTCGACCTTGATGATAGATGGCGTTAGGAGTAGCACCAATTTTAGAGTCTGTTGATTCAAATCTTTGAACAGGAATAGTTCTTGTACAAGGGGATTATAATTAAATTTCCACTCTCAAAATGCTGTAAAAAAGTGTATTAACCAAAGTTCCAAAGTGTATTAACAGATGGTGTTGCTAGCTATATAAAGAAAGTGAGTTCTGCTGCCAGTGATATTTTGAATCGAAAATTACAACATATTTGGCATGAATTGCACATTAAACTATATTGTTACTATAACTATAATGTTCAATGTAACTATATTGTAACTATATTGTTCAATGTGCTTGATTGTTTCGGTTTTTTGACGGAAAAAATGACTTCGAAGTCATTCGACAGTTGTGACACTGTTAGTGGAAAGCCCATCCATCACGGCATACCATATTGGATGAGAAAATACGGTGGAACATTTTTTGGATTTCTTCAAGTATCTTCAATTCAAATTTGAACTAATTATGACGAGTTGTTCTTTTTTTACAGTATTTTGAATGTGGGACTTTAATTATAATCACCCTGTATATTAGCAGTTGTGTTAACAGCCTCGATGCTAGATGGCGTTAGGAGTATGCAGAATTTAAGCACCGGTTAATTCAACCTTTCAGGTAACGAAATGTTTTATATTAGCGATTTATTTGAATGCCTAGTAAAAAATTAAGCTCTTTAGACAGGGAGAGGTTGCTTAGCATATCATCTATAGTTGTGCTAAATTTAAATTTCGCACACGTGGCTGTGTTATATTTTAGCTCCATATAAATTTAGTTCATTTCAAACTTAAAGCAGCAATTCTCAAACTATGGGGTACACATCCCTAGAGGTTACTGTTATACTGAAATTACTGTTATTTTTAGAAGTGGTACTCGATTTTGATGTTAGATGGACTTTAAGAGTAGCACTAAGCGTTTGTTGATTCAACTCTTCGAATAGGAAGAGTGCTTGTTATATTAGTAGTTATTTTAACAGTGCTTCACAACCGCGATGCTAGATGGCGTTAGGAGTATCCAGAATTTTTTTTTCTTTCTAATGCAGCTGCAAACACAGAAATTGACGTCTTGGATGCCTTAAGGCAAGTGCTGCACAGGCGTACTCACTTGGCATTACCCAGGGGGCGCGTGTAACTTGAAGATAAGCTACGGACGCGGAGTAACAATGCCCCTGCAACGCTCTTATTAGACCGGGACCTACTTTTTAAAGTGGATTCCGAACCACTACAAACAACCATGGCACCGCCGGGACTCAAACCCGAAACCTGTGGTACCGAGCGCCAGAGCGATAGCCACTTGGCCATTCAGGCCCGTATCCAGAATTTAAGCACCGATTAATTCAACTCCTCAGGTAGGAAACTTTTAATATTAGTGGTTTATTTGAACGCTTGTTAAAAACATTTAACTCTTTCAACAAGCTGAGGTTGAATCACTCAAAGATACTTTAAATTTAAATCTCGCACAGTGGCCTTGTTATTTTTTAACTCCATACAAATTTATCGTATTTCTAACTTAAAGCAGCGATTGTCAACCTGTGGTGAGAGCATCCCTGATGTGCGTGATAACACTCAATGGAGAATATCGATTAAAAATATTATTAAAATATTAATATTGTTGATTTATTTAATGAAAGGGAGGCAAAACAAAATACATCCTGAAGTAATAAAAAAATTTAAAAAAAAACACATTTACGCTGATGTAATACACTCATAAATAAGATTGTATGTCATAAATACACAACTGTAATTAAAAATCAAAGTTACTTAGCAGGGCCAAATTTTATAAATTTCAATTTGGAAATCATTTCTGTACTATTGGAAATCACAGTTTTCGATAGCAGCTACACAAGTGAAATTTTAAAAAAAATAATAAGTTATACTTCATCATAAGAAAATTGGGCATAGAAAAAAAGTGATGTTAATTATATTGGATAACGAAGCTAATATTGCAAAAACTATTGTAGATTTAAGATTTAATCCTTTCTCTATATAACAAGTAATATAAAAAATTTTTAAAGTCATTTCCTGCTTTTTTATCACTATATTGCAAACAAGTCCTTTATAAATAAAGTTGAAATTTTCCTCTTACATCTAGCGCCATCTTTTGGTAGATGCATGCAACTTAAATAAAAAAAAACTAAAATTAATTAATGAATTAATATTTGAAAAAAGTATATTAACATCAAGTGTCATCCACTACAAGTACAAAAAAAAATGTATCTGCACTTGAGAGGATGAATAAAAAGTATTTTATTAACCATTGAACATTTGAACAAGATATATATAAAGGGAGAGTGTGAACTAAGAGTAGGAATTTATAAAGGGGAACCTTTGCATATAGAATAAATTTAAGTGACCAAAATGAACTTAAAAAATTTCAAACTTTATAGTTAACTTCAAAAGCCTTTTTTGCTTTCTTTTCAGGAACTTCAGAGTCCAATTCATAGTTAATGGCATTGCAAAGAAAGGAGGGTAGAGTTTCCAACAAAACTAAATTAGAACGAAATAACGAGATGAAATTGCACTTTTTATGTTTGAGCAATTTTTAGAGCTAGAAGCTGCCATAAGATATTCACTGGTTTTAATCGATATTAATTTGTAGAATTTATAATGTAAAGAATGAAAACGTTTGAAAGAGTTGATCACCCTTTTAAAATCGTTTGAAGATATAATAAGAATTTCAAGTTGTGTAAATATTGAAACGCCCCAGTGATAATTGTCATTAGCCAAAAGGGTTCAAAATGTATATTTTTAAATGTGTCTTCGAATTAGCAATAATAAAAACTGCTTTAACGTCTTTCTAAATTGAAATAGTAGAAAGATTTTTATCATTAGAAAGGATCCGAGCACTGCTATTAGCTGCTTTTTTACTTACCAGATTTAAAGGCTTAGTTTTGGATTCTAGATCGAGGGATTTCATTAAAGAAAATGTAATTAGTCTGCTTAAATGATTCGCAAAATCATTTCCCCATCAAATCTATAGAGATCTATCTATAGGTATCTATAGTTATCTAGTTAGTATAACTATAGGCATAACTTAAATGAAAATTAAACAAATAATATAAAAAAAAATTAAAGTCAATTCCTACTTTTTTTTCACTATATTGCAGAAAGTCCTTTATAAATAATTTTCATTCATTTTTTTAAGTTTATCTGGTGCCATCTATTGGTAGATATATGCAACTTAAATCTAAAAAAAACTAAAATTAATTAATTAAAATTTAATTACTGAATGAATATTTAAAAAAATCTGTATTAACATCAAGTGTCATCTACTACAAGTTCAAAAAAATGTATTTGAACTTGAGTGGATGAATAAAAAGGATTTTATTAACGATTGAAAATTTGAACAAGATATATATAGTGCGAGCTAATAGAAGGAATTGAATAAATATAGTAATCTAAATTGATTTTAGTCTGGAATCAACTGTGGATTAATGTTAACACGATGTCGTAGCAGGTGTATATCTTGTTTTTGTTTTTTTTTCTATCTCGACATGCGTAATATAACCTTATCAAATAATATTAATAACTTTATTTTTTATCCAGCCCTTTATTAGGATTTTATAATATAACCATGGGTAAACTAACGTTGGAACAGTACCGTCAGCGTTAGACACACTAAAAAAAATTAAATACAACCAATAAAGATTTAAAAGAAACAGAAAGAAAAACATTTTCATGTGTTTCACATATTTTCCACGTGACCTCCTTCACACACGATGATATTTTGCCTACAGCCGATGGTGGATAGTACTGAAGCAAGAGGAATCTGTTGAACTAGATGTCTGATTCATCTTTTAAAAAAGATGCAGTTTCGAATTAAATACACACACTTTAGATTTTAGGTATCCCCATAGCCAGAAATCCATTGAAGTAAACTCGGAGTTCATGTATAATAAGACTCATGAAATTAGCGATTGTCTGTGTGACCTTCACAGGTTGAAACAATTACAGATGGAATATGGATTACACCATGAGTTGCGCCATCGTGATGGGTGATAGAACATGAGCTGAGTAAAAGTCTACTCCAATTAGAAGTGAGGGAAGCTGATCCCGTCTTTTGACGGAATTTCATTGAGAAGAAAAGGGAGATCTGCGATGAATCAAAATATGGTGTGTTTTTCTCTTTTCCTCTGAAGTGACAGAACAGGCTGGAGTTTTCGCCTGTTTCTAAAGTGAGCCCATTGTGGTTTCGTGCATCACGCGTGTGATTATTAAGGTCTGCTACAAACCATGTGTCTTGAGATTCGACCTAGACTCGAAAGCTCTGAAAATTTCCGACCTTGGAGTGGACTACATTTGTGATTTAATCGTGCGCTTGCGAATCAAATTTAGATCTTTATGTAATAAACAGTATCGTGGGTAGTTATATTACATGCAATTAGTGTTTTGTACTAATGAGAACAATTTATCCCTCAAATATGATAGGAGATATCTGGTTTCATGTATAATGAGACTCAGGAAATTAAGGATTGTCTGTTCGACGCACACAGATTGAAACCATTACAAATGGAATATGAACAACGCCATGAGCTGTTGCATCGTGATTGGTGATAGACCATGGGCTGAGAAGTGACGACTCCAATGAGAATTGAGGGAAGGTGACGTCCCTCCCCTCTCTTGAGGATTTTCATTAAGGAAGGTTTAAGGAGAAGAGAAAGAGAATTCTGCAACGAGTCCACAATAATTGTTGTCTTTTTCTGTAACGGGATTGAACAGTCCGCAGATTCCGTCTGTTTACAAAGTGAGTCCCTTGTGGTTTCATGTATCACGTAATGTGATAAATAAGGTGTGCAACAGATAGAATGCATTAAATTCGTCATAGACACGAGAATTCTGAAAATCTCCATACTCGCAGTGAACTGAACTTGTGAATAAAATTCAAATCTTTAATTTTCATTTTTGCATAAATAATAATTTGTATTAACCCAGAGTTATGTATGTATATCGATATAATACTTGTAAATAACAATTAAAGTGTTCCCATGAACCTGGAAGTGACCCTCTTCTTGAATCAGTAAAGCTCTAGTATAGGCCGAGACGTTATAATATGTACATATATATATATATATATATATAAAGAGGACTTTGTAACAGTATGTTAATGATACATCTTTAATCCGCAGCATATTTTACCTCTGGAAAGGGAATGTTAGAAATGAATTTGTTCAGATGTTGTTCGAAGTAGGGGCAGAAATGTTCTCTCTGCACCTTTTTAAAATTAAAGTAGATGATTTACTCAAAACTAAATCGTCCTCCCTGAATGGCCGAGTGTCTGGCGCTCGGTACCACAGGTTTCGGTGTGCCATGGATGTTTGTAGCGGTTCGGAAACCACTTTAAACAGGAGGTCCCGTAATATGATCGTAGATCGTTGCGGGGATATTGTTACCCCGCTTCCGTGGCTTATCTTCAAGTTACCCCCTGGGTAATGCAAAGTGAGTAACGTCTTTGTAACGCTTGCCTTAATGCATGCAAGGCAGCTGGGCAAGTGTTTGCCAGCTGCATTAGAAGAAATAAAAATTAAAATTAAAGCTCTATAAATCAAAAATCTAATTTCTGAAACATTTTTTTAGTTATTATATATTTAGGGCATTTTTTTTTTTAGATGATTATATTTTTGGTACATGCACCAACTACGCACAAATAGTTGCTGCATGTACCAAAAAGTAATGGTCACACTAACTTGCTTTTAACTGTTTTTAAGTCCTTTTGTCGTTTTTGTTAAAAATGTCTGGTCTTTTCCCTTTGTAATTTTGATTTAATTATAGACCTTTTTGTTATTACTGTAAGTGGTCAAATTTGTATTGATTGTGTTTAAATAAATCCATAGGTAGCAACAACAACAACAATACTCACTAAAAGAAGTTAATACGCAATACCAAATAATATTGGTGCACATACTTATCTTAGTTAGTACGTGTGTTAAAAATTATTGGTATACGCTCTAAAAATAATTAGCACTTTCAGTGAAAAATCCCAAATAAATAATAGTATAATAAAACAATATAATGGGTAAGATTATAGTAATAAGGAATATAATATAAAATAATGTAGTAATATAGTATAAAAATTATTAATAAGTTAAAAAGTTATTCACTATACATCTAGCTGTTAAGAATAAAATACGCCATTTGAAATAAATACAGAAAATATCATTTTTAAGGAACAGTAATTTCTAACTTATTCATTCGTTTAAAAAAAATTGTAAATTCGGAAAACTCAAATGAAAAATTTTTATCCGTACATTCATAGTAGAACTATCGACACTGAAAATAGCTCGAAATTCAGAAACCTGGAAAACTCAATTTGGATTTTAGAAAAACCTTTTTAATGTATTCGGATGATATAATGCAGTTTTTTACTCTCACGGCTCAGAAGCGTTCATATTTTTTTAATGCAGTGAGACAAAAAAAAAAATATATATCCTTTAAAAAAAATTTTTTTTTCTTTTCACTTCATCCCAATAAAGTATTTTTCAACATTATCGAATCTTTCTTGCAGGGGTAAGACTTTTAAATTGTCCCGTTTATTTTATTCTTTTTATTTTATTAAAAAAGAAAGATGTCTTTAAAGTTAAATCTTTAAGAGATTCAACGATTTCCATCACATTATTTCTGCCCCATACCTCATATACTATCAAGTGATTCATTTATTATTTTTTTCGGGATTCAAAATTAAGTTTACGGGGAAAAAATGTTTTTTTTTTTCTGCAGTCGAAAGGATTTATTTAACTTTATTTATTTGATCGAACAGATAAAACTATAACTTTATTTCATAAAGTACTCATAAAGTTTCTTTTTGTATTGGATAGATATTTTCTGAAAATAAAATGTTGAATTTCAAACATAAATATTTTTTAAATGCGTTTTTATTTCCTATAATACATTAGTAAATTTACGTAAAGCAATACTATTTAATATAAATTTCACGTAAAGCAATTTTTTCTAATTATGTAAAACACATTAATAATACGTGTTTACTTTATTTCAACAACATATCCTCCTATTTTGTTTCCTTCTTTATTAAAAGTTGTCATAAAGAAAAACCAAAAAATTTAAACTAAATGGATGCCAATATCGATTATTTGAAGTTTAGTTTCTTATATCTTTTCGCATTATAATCACTGTTTCCATACGGTTTAAACCGTAGATCTCTATCTAATATGATTGCAAAAAGTTGTGTGTAGGGCTGAAAACCCTACCCTGAAAAAGAAAACATTTCATGTACAAATACTAATACTAGTTAGTGCGTGTGTTAAAAAATAAACTCTAAACATAATTAGCGCTTTCACTGAAAAATCACACATAGATAATATTATAATAAAACAATATAATGTGTAATATTATAAAATAATATAGTAATAAAGTATGAAAATTATTAATAATTTTAAAAATTATTCCCCATACATCTAGCTGTTAAGATTAAAATACGTCCTTTGAAATAATACAGGAAATAAAATTTTGAAGGAACAGTAATTTCTAACTTATTGATTAATTTACAAACAAAAAAAAATAATAAGTTCGCAAAATCTCAAATGAAAAATGTATATCCTTACATTCACAGTAAAACTATCGACGTTGAAAAGAGTTCGAAATTCAGAAACCTGAAAAACTCAATTTGGAGTTTAGAAAAACCTTTTTAATGTGTTCGGATGATATAATGCAGTTTTTGCTCTCAGGGTTCAGAAGCATTCATATTTTTTAATGCAGCAAGACAAAAAAGAAATATCCTTTAAAAAATATTTTTTTTCTTTTCACCTCATTCCGATACAGTATTTTCCACATTATCGAAACTCTCTTGCAGTGGTAAGACTTTTAAATTGTCCCGTTTATTTTATTAAAAAGAAAGATGTCTTTAAAGTTAAATCTTTAAGAGATTCAACGATTTCCATTACATTATTTCTGCTCTATACCTCATATACTACCAAGTGATTCATTTATTATTTTTTTTTGGAATCGAAAATTAAATTTACGAAAAAATTAAATTTTTTTTTGCAGTAGAAAGGATTTATTCAACTTTTTTATTTGATCGAACAGATCAAGTAGATATGGGAGAGGGTGTGTTGATTGAACATCCATGAATAATATATTTCATAAAGTCCTCAAAAAGTTTTCTTTTTGTATTGGATGGATATTTTCTGAAGATAAAATGTTGAATTTGATTCATGGATTTTTTTAATGAGTCTCCGCTTCGTACAATTGATTAGCAAACTTCATTGTATAATTGATTCAAACTTCATTAGCAAACTAATTCTTAGCAAACTTCAACTAACATTTTCGCGTAAAGCAATTTTTCTAATTCTGTTATAAAAATTAACAAAATGCTTGTTTATTTTATTTCAGCAACATATTATCCTATTTTATTTTGTACTTCATTAAAAGGCATCACAAACAAAAAGCAAAATACTTAAGCTAAATGGTTGTCAGTATCTACTATGTAAGCCATAGGTCCCGGTGTGACTGTAGTTGAGTGACCGTTGTTGAACCTATAACTGTAGAACGTTAGGCTTAGGATTGACAAACCTATCCCATCAAAAGAAAACAATTCATGTTCCGAAATCTGTTAGTAGGTAGATGGACACGTGCCACCAAGAGGCTGTTGCGTTAATGAAGAAGAAGAAGAAGAATCATTTTTTTAAAAAGTGAATAGTTTCGGTGTACTTGTTAGTATTTCCGACACAGTACTGCGGTGCAGGGCCGGATTTAGACGAAAAGAAGCCCTAGGCTATTCCACTTATGAGGCCCTTTCACCTCCCATTTTTAAGTTTGTAAATTACATGAAAGATAATAAAATACTTCATTACTATGATATTTATCAATATGTTAAATGAAACATGCTGCGATTGGTACTAATTTTTATAAAAAATGTGGCACAAAAAAAAAAAGTCGAGAACACTTATCTGGACATTTATTCTCAGCACCCTATATAGTACTTGTAATAATAACCAATCAAACATCATTTACAAAGAAACAAAATTCAAATAATAAAAATCTTTGACTACAAAAATAAAATATGCAATAAAAATTATCATATTTTCTATCAAATTAAATTAAATATATTCAATACATTGAAGATTAAAGCAAATTCAATTCGGATAATTTTATTTTATATAAATTCGCATTTAAAGTTTAAGTACAAATTGTTATGAATTTTAAGTTCGAAACTGAACCAAAAATGGAACTTTATTCAAACAAAATCCTGATCACAAAAAAAAAAAGAAAATATCAAATTGTATATCATATTAAATTTTATGTTAATAGTTATTTTATTTGAGAACAGATACACTTTTATGTTTTTTTCTTAGTCATATGTGTAGAATTTCTCCTTATTTACGATTCAGTGTTTTAGTGTTTACTGTTTCTAGAATAATGTTTTTGCTAACAATTTGAATATAGGCCCCTCTTGATCTTGAGGCCCTAAGGCTGAAGCCTAGTTAGCCTATAGAAAAATCCGGCCCTTTCTCCAACAAATCTATAGAGATCTATCTATAGGTATCTTTAGTTATTTAGTTAGTATATCTATAGGGATAACTTAAATGAAAATTAAATAAAAATAGTAATCAAATTGATTTCAGTGGAAACTTTAATGGAACTTTATTCAAACAAAATCCAGATCACAAAAAAGAAAATATCAAATTGTATATCATATTAAATTTTATGTTAATAATTATTTTATTTGAGAACTGATTCAATCCAAGTATCCAAATTTCTCCTTATTTTCTATTCAGTGTTTTATTGTCTACTGTTTTTAGAATAGTCGCTAATTTTGCTAACAATTTGAATGTAGGACCCTCTTGAACTTGAGGCTCTAGGCTGAAGTCTAATTAGTCTATAGGAAAATCTGGCCCTGTTGCTATCTGATACTAAGTCATTTCTGTGTACTCTATTCCACAGAAGCTTAGTAAGCGGCTGGTATACTCTATGCTTATAAAACTTTATTTGGTAAATTTTTGTTTTGGTAAAATTTTTATCTTAAATATTTAGTTAATGTATTCTTCTTGACTTTCGTTGGATTGCTAACCAAAATTTTCACTTAAGCTGCCAATCTCTGTACCTGTTTTCTATCTTACTCTATCATAAAAAGTTTCTATATTTTGTTTTCTTGATTTCTTGCACATTTTATGGTAAAAAAAGGATTATTTTATAAAAAAAACAAATTTATTACAATTAAAAATTATTTTACTCCCTTACCCTATTCAGGATAACGTTTCATTAAGAGAACACTAATTTCCACAACACAACTCAAATATGCACAATTTTCGAATAGTAACCTGAAACACCTGAAAATATTTCAGTAGGTATTTTGCTATGCAAATAAAAGTTGTCGCAATGGCCTATTAATCTAACAATTTTGTAAAACAGTGATTGTAGTGTAAAGCTTACTTGGATATCAACTCTACAAAAGTTACAAATGCATCATTATCTGAATAGTGTGTTGCAGGGTTCAGATTCGAGTTCGCTGGATGCGTTCGTTGAATCACAGATTTTAAAAAACGAGTTAACTGGGTGGTAATTCTAACAGCAACATCTCATACATCATCGTCATTATCATTAGTCATTATCATCGTCATTACCAAATAGCCTTATGATGGGCCAAGGTCGCCTGTATACTGGCAGATTTCGAGACAGGAGATATTTTCTTTTTGGATAGGTTCATCAGTCTTAAGCCCAATGTTCTATGATTATATTAGACCGGCACCTACGGCTTAAATTTTATTCCGAATCACTACAAACATCCATGACACAACCATAGCTCGAGCGAGATGCATGTGGTACCGAGCGTCAGAACGCTTCAGTAGGCATCATATACGCCTACCTCTGAAAGTTCTCCACTCGTTCAGTTTCTATTATAGCATAAACGGAACATAAAGCTCACTTATATAATAAAAAAAAAATTCTTTAATTAACCCTTTAACGGGCACAAGCCGTTTTCTTTCAAAATTTACATTTTACGCTCTAATTAGAGAAAAGCAGCTCATTTATGATCAAAAAAAGTATTTTTTTTAATTTTGTTGTTGTGGCTGTTATTTATAAGAGGGGTGGTAATATATTTACCACCGCACTATACAAGCAATGCCATTTTACTGATTTATTCAATAGAAAAAATATGAAATATAAATAATTTCACAAATAAATATGCATTTTGTAAAACTATTTATTACTAATTATTTCTAAACTAAAAATATATTAATTACACATGAAATAAGTGGTAGAAAAACCCAATACGATGTAAATTACCAATGTTAGGTTTTTTTTTTTTTCGATGCTTCTATCTAAAATAGTATTCAATACATTGAGTTACTTTCTTTTTTTTAAAATCACTTGAAATATATTATAAAAATATTACTTTTATTACATTCCATTTCGAATTATTAGTTCTAAATAACTAAATATTTATGTAATCCAAAAAAAAAAAATCGCTAAAGTATGCTCAATAATATTAGTAATAATAAATTTTATAAATAAATGGTGTAATATATATATATAAACATATAAATCATGTACTAAGCCAAGCGAAATGCATTCCTGAAAACGAATAAATCAGTTGCAAACCAGGCGGTGGTAAATTATTTACCACCTCTAAAATCGCTAAGCAGGCAGTGGTAAATATGTTACCACCAATTATAAATGCGTACAAATAAAAATATTTAGCATTAATTTTCAAAATACATAATGAAATCTAGCTATTATATCTTCAAGATACACAAAATACCATTACATAACTTCTAACGTATTTTTATTCATAATTATACTGGGAGATAGAAAAAAACACGTGCATATCTCCGCCATTTTGCTCGAAAACTGACAAAAAGAGGAAATTTAGCAGTTTACGAGGGCCCCAACTGCGATCTACCGGTTGAAACGTGAAACGCTGATTCCGAAGGTCGGCTTCTGCTAAGGGGCGATAGTAAATAATTTACCCTCTGGTGCTGGGAATCAAATCGCGTGGTGGTAATATATTTACCACCGCCTTATAAAGGGTTAAGAGAGATATAAATTTTAATAAGGAGGATGTTTTTGAATAATTAAAAAAAGGAAAATTCAATAAAATATTGGAGTTTAATTGGTTTATAGTTAATTAGATAATTAATAATTGGTTAGTGATTGCATTTTGGACATAATCTCGGATTATAGAGAATCAATATCTTTTTTTTTTATTTTTAGTTTGATAATAAAATAATAATTAGCAGTAAATGATAAAAATTCATTTAGATAACGCAGAAGGGCAGTGCAATTTCATTTTATTGAGTTTGTTCATTTTATCTGCTTCATTGCCATTTAAGAGGAAGAAAAAAAAAGGGAATTGTTCCCGTCTAGACAAGATTTTATCTTTTATTTTCTGCAAGGAACAAAAAAAGGGGGAAAAAAGAAAAAAATTAGTAAAACTAATAGAAAATTTCAATATAGTGAAACAACTGATACCAAAATTTATTTTTCTTCATTTTTTTACGATTGGTAAAATATTTAGATTTTTTTTTATTATCATTAAACCACTGAGTCGGAAAAAAAGGGATCAGACTGAGATTAGGGATATTTTAAAAGTGTGATTCTTCTGTAAATCACACATTTTGTTTTTAAGTTTTAATGTAAAGTATAGTTGCTTCAATGTAATATTAAATTTCAATCAATATTCATTTTTTTCCTTTTAAATCAATTTTTATTTTTCAATTTTTTTTTGTTTAAATAATGAATAATTGTGAGATAACAATGTATTCTTAACATGCATTAACATTCTTGAATAAAAAATTGCAGTAGCCAACCCTATTACAGTTGGAAAGTTGGAAAGTACAGAAGGGGTAAGGTTCGAATCCGCTCCCGCTGTCTGTTGCAGTCACTGTTTTTCATAAAGCTTTTGCATCTAGTAAGCAGAAATAACTTGGCTTATGACTACTTTAGGGTATGTATACCTTGATAAAGATACCCTTAGGATTTCTAGTTTATTTCGTGTTTTACGAGTTTCAGCATCGATAGTATCCAATATATAATATCCAGCGAAATATACAATGCATCAATAGTATTGTATATGTTGTACAAATTTTTGCGTTCTTTTTTCAATTCCTTCTATTAGTTCACACTCTCCCTATCTATATCTTGTTCAAATTTTCAAATGTTAATAAAATACTTTTTATTCCTCCACTCAAGTTCAAATACATTTTTTTAAACTTGTAGTGGATGACACTGGATGTTAATACAGTTTCTTCAAAAATTCATTCGGTAATTAAAATTAATTAATTTTAGTTTTTTTTTAGATTTAAGTTGCATATATCTACCAATAGATGGCGCCAGATAAACTTTAAAAAATGAGTGAAAAATTATTTGTAAAGGACTTTCTGCAATATAGTGAAAAAAAAGTAGGAATTGACTTTAAATTTTTTTTTTTATATTACTTCATCTGCCAAAGCAGTTTCTGTCGATGAACCTTTGAATTCTTATGTTTGTTAAACAATATTCAGTTTTTGTACTGCAATTTATACGTAATTTGGATCTTGCAAATTTCTTCCTTTTCTTTGATTTTTTTATGGGTCTCTATATGAGGTACATCCTAGTTCTTATGTTACGGACGCTATAGTAGTTTTGTTGTATCATTTACATGTAGTGAATATCGGTAGTAGCCTCCGGCTTGCAAAATGGCAACATTTCTAATTCACTCTTTAACTGTTCTTCATTTAGCTTTTATGTTTATGTAATATTGTGTATTTTATCTTTTAAGAGTTTGGAATTGTCACAAGCTACACATTTTCATTTATTTATTTATTTATTTGTAGGTGTTATGGTATGATGTTACTCATTGAATTTTTCTATCGTAGTGGGTGATCACTTATACAGGGGCATGATGGCCGAGTGTATAGCGCTCTGGCGTTCGGTGCTACAAAGTTCGAATCGCAGCTGTGCCATGGATGTTTGTAGTGGTTCGGAATCCATTTTAAACCGTAGTCCCGATCTAATATGACTACTACTACTACTATACCACATCACCGTGCCTAGAGCTGAATTGCCTCTTTACAGTTTGGGAATAATGTGGGTGAGAAGAAGTGTGAATGCACTCTGTGACGCTCTACGGTCATACGATACTGGGACCTACGGTTTAAAGTGGATTCCGAACCACTACAAACATCCATGACACCACCTGGATTCGAATCTGATACCTGTGGTACCGAGAGCCAGAGCGCTAGTCATTCAAGCCCCTGATCTAATATGACTGTAGAGCGTTGGGCGTAAGACTGACAACCATACCCTGTAAAAAATGAAAACATCTCCTGCTTCGAAATCTGCTAGTAGACAGATGGCCACGGTCCAACATGGATTGTAGAGTTAGGGAGTTAGTTTGGTAGATCATTCATTTAAACTCAGAGGAAATACCAGCAACAATTTAGTGCCATAATATCTCTCTATCGATAACATGAATCAACACCAAATCAGCTAATATGAAAGAACTGGATTATTCGGTGATTTTCTGGGAAGAGGTCGTCATATTCCTAAGCTAATTTTTATTTTATGTGATTCAGTTTCACAATGGCCACCTTATATCAATGTCAGAAATCATACCTTAATTCTCGTAGGCCATTACCGTTACTGCTTTGAAAAAGAAGTAAATTAAATGCAAGTTGATTAATTACGAAGATCTAATTTTGTAATTACAGTCGTATCGCTTTGTTATTAATTTTCAAAAACCGGATCTGAATTCATAGCCATTGCCTTTAAAGTTTAAAAAAAATCATTATCTTTTCTTTTAAGTTAATTACAAAATTAGTGTTTTCTGTAACGTCTCGACGTCTAGACATATATCGACTTCAAGAAGAGGGCTACTTTCTGGATCATGGGAAAACTTAAATTTTTATTTACAACAATTATCCATCTATCTATATATCTATCTATCTATCTTTCTATATATCTATCTATATATATCTCTCTATATATATGGATATCCATTTAAATATATATACAAATAAAGAACTATGGATTATTATATAAAGAAATTAAAATTAAAAATATAAATTTGATCTCGAGTCTACGTAGAATTTCAAAACACAGGGTCTATGGTAGACCTTAATTATCAAACGGCGTTATACATGAAACCGCAAGGAACTCACTTTGGACAGCATCGACTCACAAAATTAGTGTTTACTTCTATGCAATGATCAAAAGTAGTCTTTCTTCTTATTATTCAGCGATCAAAAGTAGTGCTTCTTATTATCCATAGCAATTGCCTTTAAAGTCATAAAATCATTAACTTTTACTAAAAAATAGAAGTGATAGAAAAAAAAACACGCTCAAATGTGATGGGTGAAAGAATAATTATACTCTATAATTTCAACAACATTTAAGCAGAACATATCCATCTATTAAACTGCAAAATTACATATGAAATTAAGCACTCATTTGTAAATAAACATAATTGAACATTATGAAGAACATAAAAGAAAATTAAGTTTATTAAACATCAGGTTTTTAGTAATGGCAAAAAAGGGTAACTATTAAAAGTGAGAAAATGAGTCTAGCAAGTAAAAAGAAGAGACTTTCATTGATAGGTGGAGATTTCGTTTGGTCATAAAAAATCCCAAATGGCTAGCTGCGTGATTGGTTCGGAGGAGTTTCAGTTACGAACGCAGTTGAGATTTCTTTGAGAGAAATAAAAATCTTTTTTCATTACCTATTTCTCTTAAATGTCCTACAGGAGAATAGGTTGAAAGACAGTTAGAAATTTTTTTTTTGTGTTCCCTTAATTATCTTATTCTTTACATTTATTAAAGAAGTATTAAGTTTTAGCGAATGGAATTAAATTACGGGTAAATTAAAATTATATTTTTCAGTGCATATAAACAGTTTTGCTTATATATATATACAACTATATTTTTTTGCCAACGGCCGTACCATGCTGAATATACCGGTTCTCGTTAGATCACCGAAGTCAAGCATCATTGGGCGCGGTTAGTACTTGGGTGGGTGACCACCTGGGAACACCGCGTGCCGTTGGCAAATTTGGGACCTGAATGGCCGAGTGTCTAGCGCTCTGGCGCTCGGTGTCACAGGTTTCGGGTTCGAATCCCGGCGGTGCCATGGATGTTTGTAGTGGTTCGGAATCCACTTTAAGCCGTAGGTCCCGGTCTCCTATGACTGTAAGAGCGTCACGGAGCAAAAGTCAGGCTTCTACCTACGGGTGCTCCATCCCAACAGAAGCTGCTTCCTTCCCCTTCAATCATGAGTCCATATGGGCTCGTGGGCTTGGCCACCCAAGTGGGATAAGAAACAACAACACTATATTTTTTACATAGTTAAATAATTATGTGGCAAAGAATTCATTCTTATTCAAATAATGGTAAATTGCAACGGTCAGGTAAATCAGTGACATGAGGGGACTTGAATAAGAATATTGAGAATAAAATAAATAAGAATATTTAAAAATAAGAATGTAGAGAAGGAAATAAGAATATAGAGTAGGAAATTAGAATATGTAGATGAAATAAGAATATTGAGAATGAAATAGAAATATGCATATTTAGCTGAAACAAGGATATTGTGAATGAAACAATAATATTAAGTTAAAATAAGAATATTGAGATTAAAACAAGAGTACTGAGAGCAAATTTAATTGTAAGAATATAAGTGGTGAAATATCAAATTTTTTTTTCTACTACATGTTTTACAATAAACAATTGAACGAATTAGATTATAAACAAAATAATTATTAAAAAACTTCTACTGCCTTCTATCTCCTATATTTAAAAGTGTATCAATTGTTTGACATACAACTCTGTTTTACAGACGTTTTTCAAAAAAACTGTTATCTACCCAGATTTTAAAAGTATTTATTTTCTACCTATACCCCTGGGTACATTTTGAGAAGGATTAGAAACAGAGGAAATACAAGTGAGTGACAAAATCTTGTTTTCCAATACCACCTTCAGTCATTAGATAAATCAGAACCTATTTTGTAAGCAAGAAAAAATGTCTAAGATGCTAAATAAATTGACTCTTACCACAGTTATTTACACACGCACAAACACCGAGCACATACTATTAGAGACATACAATATTTGACGCTTTTAAAGACATATAATTGTAGATTTGTGGAAGGATTTCACTCTAAGTCGGAAATCCATACTCTGTTACAAGCAGGGTGCACAAAATATACTTTCTCTCCGGGTGAGAGTCTTTAGGGCAATTAATATGCAGAGTTGTGGTAAATACACTGAAGTGACAAAAGTCATGGGATACCTCTTAATATCGTGTCGGCCCTCCTTTCGCCCGGCGAAGTGCAGCAACTCGACGTGGCATGGACTCAACAAGTCGTTGGAAGTCTTCTGCAGGAATATTGAGCCATGCTGTCTCGATAGACGTCCATAATTGTGAAAGCATTGATGGTGCAGGATTTTTAGCACGAACAGACCTCTCGAAGATGTCCCATAAATTCTCGATGGGATTCATGTCGGGCGATCTATGTGGCCAGATCATTCGTTGGAATTATCCAGAATGTTCTTCAAACCAATCGCGAACAGTTGTGGCCCGGTGACATGGCGCATTGTCATCCATAAAAATCCCATCGTTGTTTGGGTACATGAAGTCCATGAATGGCTGCAAGTGATCTCCAAGTAGCTGAACATAAGCATTTCCAGTCAATGTTCGTTCCAGTCGCACCAGAGGACCAAGTCCATGCCATGAAAAAACAGCCACCACCAGCTTGAACAGTGCCTTGCTGACAGTTTGGGTCCATGGCTTCGTGGGGTCTGCGCCACACTCGAACCCTACCATCAGCTTTTACCAACTGAAATCGTGACTCATCGGACCAGGCCACGGTTTTCCATTCATCTAGGGACCAACCGATATGCTCACGTGCCCACGAGAGTCACTGCAAGCGATGTCGTTCTGTCAGTAAAGGCACTCGAGTCGGTCTTCTGCTGGAATAGCCCAAGAAAGCCAAATTTCTCCGCACAGTTCTAACAGACAAGTCCCTTGTACGTCTCACATTGATTTCTGCGGTTATTTGACGCAGTGTTGCTTGTCTGTTAGAATTTACGACTCTTTGCAGACGTCGCAGGTCTCGGTCGTTAAGTGCAGGTGGTCGACCACTGCGCTGTCCATGGTGGGATGTTATGCCTGAAATTTCATACTCTCGGCACGCTCTTGACACAGTGGATCTGGGAATGTTGAATTCCCTAACGATTTCCGAAATGTCATGACCTATGCGTCTAGCTCAAACTAACATTCCGCGTTCAAAGTCTGTTAATTCCCGTCGTGCGGTCATCATCACGTCAAAACCTCTTCACATGAATAACTTGAACAGAAATGAAAGCTCTGCGAAAGCACTGCTCATTTAAACCTGTTCTACGCGATGCTACTGCCATCTGAAAATTTGCATATTGCTATCCCATGACTTTTGTCACTTCAGTGTATATTTCCTTTCAGGATGAGAGACTATAAACTAAACGTTTCTCAACAGAAGCTCCGGTTGTGCTGTACTTTGTCTCGGGTGAGAGTCTGAAGTACAACTGGCCAGTTGTTCTGAATGCCACAGGGGCGCTTTTGCCTGTGCGTAGGAGAAAGCATGGTTACAGAACATTATTCATAATAATACCATAAAGAGAAAGTGATGCTGTTTTATGATAGCATTTTCTTATTAAACATTAGAATACATCGTGTTCCACTTACGCATGTCACGAAATACCACACACAAAACATGCTGGCAAGGCATTGTCTTCCGAGAGAACTAATTTGTGTGGCGTATGGGAGAAACTTGTAAAACTCCCACCAGGTTAGCTTGACTATCGAAACGAGACGCTTTATTCATGTTGTAACAGTCGCTATTGAATCCATTCTTTTCTGATAGCTGTGACTGCAAACAACTCCGAATAGTGGATAGTTGTGACTACAACAGTGGATTCAAACCTTAGCCCTCCTGAACGCTAACGCTTAGGAGAGAATCAATGGAACAAGTGTCTGGTATTTAATAATATTTGAAATAAAACACAAACATCTTTTTATTATAATATTCATTTTTAATTATGCTAATAAAATTTTAAATCATACATAATTTTTTTTCAAATTATCACAAAATATTTTTGTGTGTAATAATTCTACATTTCTACATTTTTAAATCCCTTTTTATGAAGTTAACTGATTAATAATCTTAGTTTCGAAGGTTAGTTTAATAAACCAAAAAGAATTTTCGATTATTATATTCAAAAGAATTTGTATTATATTCTTTTAAAAATTCTAGCATCCTTTTCTATTGATTTGAAAACTATATTTTATTTTTCTTTTATTTTATATGCCCTACATAAAAAATAGAAAAAAGAATTCGCATTTGAATAACTATTTGTATTTGTGAATGGTATAGTTAATATTTTGTATTTGACAATAAGATCTTTTTAAACTGAAATATTTTCAACAGTTACTGCAAAAATGTTTTTTCATATACTTTAATATCTATAAGCCTTTATTGAGTTATTATGTATTAAAACTTCTTCTAAATGAAAATCAAAAATTTATGGAAAATCGGGAAAGAAATTTAAATATCTACAGTGAATAAAAATGTATCATTTTCACTTGAAAATAATTCTAAATAATTTTAAAATTTAATCATGTAGCTAAGTATTCTATACGACTTTATAATAAAAAAACGTTAATGAATTTTTGAGACAGGCCAGAATACATGAATTAGTATAAATTATATATCCTTGCCTAAAGTAAATTTTTAAAAAATCACAAAAGGAATTTAAATATTATTTATAACAATAATTTATCACTTGCACTTGGAAATAACTGAAAGTTTTACCACCTTGGCAGGAAACATTTTCCACACTTATTACAAATTTGACTCCACATCCAAAAAGTTACAGATAATAGCATAATGCCCAAAAAATCCAATAATAAATAAAAGTAAATCCAATAATTTTTTTTTCAAACACTTTTTATTTATTCTTCCAAATTTATTTCATCGCACTCAGAGTAATCCCCTCGGGACACAATGTACTTATGAAAACTTTTTTCCAACCCTCAATGCATGCTAAAAAGTCATCGGCAAGGATGTCCTTCAAAGCGCACGACGATTCACGTTGAATCTCTTCAATCGACTCAAAAGTCTCACGGTGTGAATACGGTGGTTGTGAAACGACATGGGTTTCATTTTGGGCGAAAAAGGCACGACGAATCAATGCAGTGTGAGCTGGCGCATTCATTGTTTTCGGTACCAATCGAAATTTGACGGGTTTGAGATCCAAAATGAAATTGGCCGTTCCTTTTGTAATTCCAACATCATCAACAAGGTCTCTAATTGTAAATCGACTGTTTGCCAGCCCGAAATCTTTACTTTTTTGGACGTGAGCTTCCTCGGTTGAGGTTGATGGTCGACCAGAGCGCTCTTCGTCTTCAACGCTTTCTCTGCCTTCTTTGAACAGTTTATACCACTTCTAAACCTTTCTTTCCGATATAGGAATGCTCACCGAATTCTTTATGCAACATTCTATACGTTTCCGCAACCAAAATTGAATGCAAGTTCTTTGCTCAATTAATTCAGATATTTCAAAAATCGCCGGAATCGGTTTTAGCGTCTCATAAAGCAAACCGTAACTCAAACACTAAGGAATATTTTGACGTCATATTTCACACAAATGTCAAGGACAGTGCCAGCAATATAAAAAATAAAAAATAAATAAATAAATACTATAACCCCCGGGAATTTTAATTTGAAAATTGGTCTTACTTTTTGGACACAGTAGTAAAACAACGAAAGACAAATTAATTGAATCGGAATTAATTAAATCTCTTAAATAAAGAGATTTATTCAATTTCGATCTTTCTCATGCATCTATAAATTATTAAAAATTGCAATAAAAATCAAATATTTAGTACAGTATAATCCAAAAGTCGATATACTCATAATAATGGAAGTACGCACTTGTAATTGAGCTGCATTTAATTCTATTCATGTTCTAAAAAGGGAATCACAGTAAATGCTCTAAATGCGAGTCGTTCTTCTTCTTACGTTTTCCTCGTAACGTGGGGACATCTTTTTTGCAACGATCGTAGAGGTGTAATCTCCTTATTCTATGTGTTTTTTTTTTCAATTGCAGAACATCTTTCTCATGTACATCTTCATAATGCATTGATATGTTTCGTGTGGAACTCTAATTTAGCCGAATAATCTTCTCAATGTCCTGGTAATTTTTAGCAAACGTGTCTTGTAGTCATTTCTTTCACTTTTGACCAACCACTGCCACTCTTGTGCCTTACATTTCCAGTTTCTCCTCATTTATTCATTAAATATCGAAATTCCATCTTGATTGGTTTATTTTTCCTTATTGAATTTCTTTTAAAAATCTATATATTTGGCAGAGTCAGATAGCGACAGGTGTGAAATGTTGCTCCTTTTTCAATTCCTTCTATTAGCTCACATTCTCCCTATATATATCTTGCACAAATTTTCAATCGTTCATAAAATACTTTTCTTTCATCCACACAAGTTAAAATACATTTTTTTTAACTTGTAGTGAATGACACTGGATGTTTATACAGTTTTTTCAAATATTAATTCAGTAATTAAATCTAATTAAGTAATTTCAGTTTTTTTTTTTTGGATTTAAGTTGCCTATATCTACCAATATATGGCGCCAGAAAAACTTAAGAAAATGAATGAAAATTATTTATAAAGGACTTTCTGCAATATAGTGAAAAAAAAATAGAAAATGATTTAAATTTTTTTTTTATATTACTTGTTTATACTCACGTTAACACAATTAAATGCTGCAGGATGGACATATGTCACTATTTGTGGAACATGAATTCAGCTACATGTCCAATTTTTGTATGAATATATGCTTTCATTGTCTAAAATGTATTAGAAAATTCGTGGGTTTAATCGACTTTCGGATGATGCGGTAGAACAAAAAGTTATTATTTGAATTTCTTAAAAACAAATTTTGAATATGAAAGTTAATCTTATAACCTAGCATTATTTTACAACTTAAATCTTCTGAATAGGGATTCAACATCTTGAAATTCAGATACTATCCTTGCGATATCCAGCCCACTATTAGTGGCGATTAAGGGTGTCCCAACTGTTGCAAAATGCAAATCCTCTCCATTGCTAAATGCGAGTGAAGAGCAGAAGGCTCCTTGATCCTTGGATAATGATCTATATGCTGCATATCCCATAGTATAATGGTGAAGGATCTTGGATCAAATTGACTATCATTGAAAAATAATCAACACAATCTGTAATTCTATAGCCAAAACCGAACAAAATAATGGTATATAATTGCTTAAAATTATTCGAAATTCAAATAATTAGACTCTCGAATAGTCATTGAAATAATAATTATAACAACAATTATATATCTTTATACTAGAATAGTCTTTTTAAGTTTAACCTTTAACCATGTAATTCAAAATTCTTTTACCAACTGAATATTGACAACAGTTCAATACAACACTTACTTATTTTTAAAAACGTACACGGAAATTTAAATGCATGTATTTAAAGAGAGAGTCAGATATAAGCTATGGGTATTAGTTATCGTCTGTTCTTTAAAATGATATTATAACTTCAAAACTCTTAACTTGAATTTACGATCTGAATTCTCACAACAGCAATTGTGAGAATTCAGATCGCTTGAATTTTCAGATTCAGCTTGAATTTCTCCGAGAAGTTCTTTCGGAGCTTGAGGCAGGACAAAATAATTGCATATTGACATGCGTTAAGTTCTCTTAACTATACTAAGCTGTAAATTATTGGAGTATGGGAATATCTTAGTTAAATTTAAATTTAGGATGTTTTTCTTATCTTATCTAAGCAATGAATGCCAGTTTTCTGAAGTTTGTATGAATTCTAGAAAAGTCTTCTTAGGTAAATCTATACGGAACATTATGTAATGTGGAATTGCATAGCATTCTGCAGTAAGATGAATTTGTTTAAAATTTCTGCACTCATAATGGTAAAATGGTTATATATATCTATGTAGAAATTGGATTTACATAATAGGTGGAATCGTGTTAAACCTTAAATTTTGAGTAGAATTGCAATAGAATATATGATAACTTGTGATTAACAATTTATATGTGATGAATTGCATGTGTTATAAATCTTTAAGGTAAACTTTTTTGTTTTGTTTTCTGTTAAAGAACCATTATATTGAGTCTTCTGAGATTTATAAATGTTTTGAGAATGAAATATTAGCTGTAATTGTTTTGTAAGAAGCTTTGAAAGGATATTACCTGTATAATAAGCAATGTTTAATTAAATGTTTACCAACAGTTTTAAAATTTGAAAACAAATTTGATTTATGTGTTTCCCCCACATCAAACTGTAGCGATAACTGCCATAAGAACTCAAGCAGCCCAATGAAACTTATCCTTGGTAAGTAAAAAGTCAATATCAAGTGCAGTGCATGTTGTCAACTGTAAAAACTCCATGGCTTCACCTGACGAGCACATAGGACGGGCATCATCAATGCACTGATGAAAGTAGTTACTCATCTAGCACTACCCAGAAGGCACGTATAGCTTGACATGCTACGGACGCGAGTAACACTACCCCCTAATTTGATTTCTGTTAAAAAATACATGTGATATAAATTTTTAAAATAAAATTTTTGTTTTTTTAATTTTTTTTTTTTTTTTTTTTTGTACTTGTAGTGGATGACACTGGATGTTAATACAGTTTTTTCAATTATTAATTCAGTAATTAAATTGAATTAATTAATTTTAGTTTTTTTTTAGATTTAATTTGTATATATCTACCCATAGATGGCGTCAGATAAACTTAAAAAAATGAGTGAAAATTATTTATAAATGACTTTCTGCAATATATGAAAAAAAAGTAGGAATTGACTTTATTATTATTATTATTATTTTTTTTTTTTGAATATTACTTGTTTTATTTTAGCACTTTATATACAATTATCCTTATCTACTTCAAACTCGAATGAAATTAAGAAAATACATTACATTTTTATAAGTACTGACGTAGAAGTAAATTTTTACCGATATATTAAACTTAATTCATTTATAAGTTACTTAAAAAAAATTATACAATTAGTAAGCATTTGGTTTAATATGTTCTGCAATATTTCATAGTTATTTTCAAAGTATAATTTAACAAAGTATAATTTAACAAAGTATAATTTTTTTTCATGGTATAATTTAACAATCGTATATACTTTAAATAGCCTTAATTTCATGTAATTTTAATATGGTTATTATGTATATTACATAGTTTGATAAGATTGCTATTTATCTAACATGAAATGAGAGTAATTTATTAAATATCTTCGTTATTTTTTCCATTGCCTCCACAGCCCCGTGGTGGTCCAAGGCCGTCCATCTAGTGGCAGACACGGTATATTTCCTTCGGATAGAATTGTCAGCCTAGCACTCTATAATCATATTAAAATAAGACCTACTGTTTACGGTGGATTCAGGACCACTACAAGCATGCATGGCACAGCCGGGACCCGAACCTTGTGGCACCACATGTGGCTAGACACTCGGCCAACAGGCCCCCTACTTATTAAATATAACACTCTTTAGTACTATTCTTCAATTCCAGATTTGCTTTCAAAAAATGCTAGCTTGAGTCTTATACAACGTGATATATAACGGAAACGTATATAGCTTGAATTATTATGACCCATTAACACTACTACTACTACACCACACACAGATCACATCCCTGTGCCTAGAGTTGAAGCGCCCCTATACAGTTTGAGAATGATGTGAGTGAATTGATTGGACACACAGTGAAGACAAGAACATTTTCGCAAAATTAATTTTTGGCGGTACAGAAGCTGAACAATGAGGAAACATTTTCAAAATCAGTAGAAAATATCAAAAAAAAAAAATATATATATATATATTGAAAAAAAACGGAAAAATATGAAATGCGAGAATATATGAAAATAAAAAATACATAAGGTAAATTATTGGAAAAATTTAAAAACAATGCAATACAATAAACACAACAGCGGAGAATTTATAAGCCAGAGAGAGAGGAAGAAATATTTCTCTATACAATTAAAGTGTATTGAAAGAATAATTAGAAGATAAGTAACATCTAATAAATAATTGGGCAGACGCTGCAAAA
Organism: Caerostris darwini; assembly: GCA_021605075.1. Taxonomy (NCBI): domain Eukaryota; kingdom Metazoa; phylum Arthropoda; class Arachnida; order Araneae; family Araneidae; genus Caerostris; species Caerostris darwini. The sequence goes on along the minus strand of BPLQ01007287.1, from coordinate 508,593 downwards.
TTATGAACAATTGAAATATAAAAGCTATGACAATATTACATCTGAGAAGAGATAAACAAAGTGCATAATTAATTAATTTATAATCCCATAAAAAATATTAAAGAATGTGCAAATTAAAAATTGGCATGCGTATGGAATAAAATAACAAATTGTTTCAAAAATAATGTACCCTAAACATACACACATAATGTATACACCGACGAATTTTTTTATATAGTAAAATTGACTTAAATATATATATTTTTTTATAATGTACCCCTCAAGCACTTAGACAGTTATCACTTATGCCTTAAGGAAGTGCTACACCGACGTTACTCACTTAACACTACCCAGGGGGCACGTGTAGCTTGAGGATATGCTACATGGGGAGTAACACTACCCCTACAACGCTCTACGATCACATTAGACTGGGACCTACGGTTTACAGTGGATTCCGAGTCGCTACAAACATCCACTGCACCGCCGAAACTCGAACCGGAAACCTGTGGTACCAAACTTACCGCCTTAAATATACACTCAAGTATAAAATATTTTGTAAAGCAGATCACCTCAAATATACAAACATAAAATAACATCATGCCATCATCATTCTGTCTACCATACTGATTAAATTACTGAGAATGACATATATATTAGTCCAGTTACCAATTTCCCGTGACTTTTAATATCTCAGCATTTAAACCATCAACAAGAAAAAGGAATCTTAAAACTTTCTTATTCGAATAAATATCTTATAAACTACACGGAATTGCTACTTTTTACTGTCTAATCATATGGATTAAATTACTGAGAACTACATATGTATTAGTCCAGTTACCAATATTCTGTACCTTTTAACATCTTAGTCTTTAAAACATAAATAACAAAAAAGCCAATTTTAAAACTTTCTTATTCCGATAAATATCTTATAAACTACACGGAATTGCTACTTTTTACTTAGCGAAGCATCCAATCACCTTGAAAGCTTTCTCTCCAAGGAAGAGCGATCGTCTGCGCGGCAAATCTCTCAGGAATCTCTGGGAGGTAATTAAGAATGAAACTACGTCTTAAAAGTTTGTTGCAACCTCAAACGTTTTTCGCCTCCCTTGATGTAATTTCAGGCGCCATTTGAAATACGCTTTCCACCAGGCCTAATCTAAGACCCCTGGTTCAAGAACTTCGAGAAAGATTCCAATGACCACCAGGGGACCAATCGTCGTCCAGAAATAAAAGAACCTATCTCAGTGCCGAAGTCTCCCCAGGGACTCTTGATTCCCGCTCTTTTACAGAGTAGATTTTTACTTATTTAAAAGTTCCGTAAAAACCTGAGGTTAAATGGCTGTGTGTACCTGCTTAAATGTCTTGCGAGATTTAAGTTGATAACTAAGTGCAAGTGGGCTTTATTTGGATCAGATTCGTGAACCCAAATGGTATTTTAACGATTAGATACATCAGCATGAAGGAATTACTATTAGATTTGAACTCTTTTTTGTACTAATGTACTATTCTTTAAAATAAAAATGAGTTAGTTATTGTTATGTAATTTGATATGAACATTCAACTTTATTCAAACATTTGTTAGATAATTTTCTTGTGAAAAATGCTTTTTTGATATTAAAGTGATTGGCACTGGTACTAAATAAAAGTTTGTCAAAAGATAAGTAACTAGGCAATTTATTGACCAATACTTAATATTTTGAACCTATTTATCAGTTTTTATTATATTTTGGGAAGCTTTTGGAAATAACGACAAACTTTGACGTATATCAATGATTTTAATTTTATTAATATATGACACCCTGAGAAGTTGGATTCATATTTTATTGCATGGAATTGGGGGATATTAGTTGTTATTCAGATAAAAATATATGTCTTTTATCTTCTGATTTTGTTAATTAAAATTAATGTGTAAGACTCATCCTCAATATCATATATAGCGGGACGGCCATCCCATGAGTATTCTACTTATGAATGAAGGTAAAGGGGCACCTTCTGTTGTGATGGAGTGCCCATAGGTAAGAAGTCTGACTTGGGTCCGAGTCACTGAAGAACGCTCGACAGTCATATTAGACCGGGACCTATGGTTTAAAGTGGATTCCGTGGTCCATGGCACAAAACATCCATGCCACAGGCTTCATTCGAACTCTACGGTATCAAACGTCAAATTGTTAGTCACTCGACCATCACCCCAATTATAATTAGCACTTTATAGAACAAAAAAGTACATATATAAATGATAAATGGGGATACATATTGCGAAAATATAAAATACGAAGAGAGGGTATACTTACTACACTGTGTGAAAAAAGTAGAAGGACAGTCATTTTTTTGTACAATATGCTTTTATTTTACTGCTTTTGACCTGATTTTTATAGAGAGGTGTTTTGTTAGAGTTTTATTTTACGTTAAGTGAAAGTTAAATGATATTTTTTTACTTACCACTATGTTAACTTAAGAATGCAATTCTTAATAACTTTAGGTGTGTGAAAAAAGTAGAAGGACACGTCCAAAAAATCTATTTTGAAGCTGTTGGAAAGTTTATAGGTGCGTGTTTTTTTTCTCTTTTAATTCCTTGTTAACAACAATAAAATATTTAGCTAGAAATTCATAATTTTTGTTGGTTTTAGGATGCCCAGAGGAATACCCTTAAGTAACTTTCAGAAGGGCCAAATAGTTGCCTATAAAAATGAAGGCAAAGGTGTGAGAGAGATTGCACGGCAGCTACGAATCAGTCCTAATACTGTTTCGAACTTCATAAGAAACCCTGAAAGTGACAGAAGAAAAAAGAAGACAGGAAGACCAAAAAAACTCACCCAACGTAATCAACGAAAAATCATTCGTGAACTCAAAAAGACTGGTGGAAATGTCGGCAAGGCGCAATTTCAATCAGGAATTACACATTTAACCAAAAGAACTGTCTATAACTACATAAAACGCTCCAAAAAGTTCGTCTTCAAAAAGCGGATGCACCATCCGAATTGGAATGAAGGACACATGAAGAACCGACTGCAGTGGGCTAAAGACCACATGTTCTGGAGCTCAGAATGGACCTCAGTTATATTTTCCGATGAGAGAAAATTCAATTTGGATGGTCCAAATGGTTATCAGTACTATTGGCACTGTCTTGGTATTGAAGAAACTTATTCTACTCGACAGATGGGAGGAGGTGGTTTAATGGTATGGTTAGCAGTTGGCTATGGAGGCAGGACAAGTTTAGTCTTTCTAAATGGTAAACAGAACCATACAGACTACATCCAGACTCTAAACTCAAATCTTCTCCCGTATGGCACTGAGTTAGGAGGAGATGACTGGATTTTTCAGAAAGGTGGAGTATCAATTCACACTGCAAATGGAGTTAAAAATTGATTTGCAGCAAACAATGTTCGACTTTCACATTGGCCTGCTAAAAGTCCTAATCTCAACATTGTAGAGAACATATGGGCAATGATTGTACGTCGTGTTTACGAGGGTGGAAAGCTGTTTGAATCTGTAGCTGATCTGCAGAAATCATTAAACTTTGTATGGGGCAATTTTTGCCAAACAAAAATTCAATCTTTATACAGTTCTATGTCAAATAAGATCTTCGAAGTAAATCGAGCCAACGGGAAAATAATTCCATATTAATTTATATAGTACACTTCTTTTTTTAGAAATGTCCTTCTACTTTTTTCACTGATCATGAGATCGTCAAAACCAGTTTTTTTATTAAGTATACTTTTTTTTTAATTGTGTACTTTTTTGTTTTGTCTAGATACAGGTATCTGCATGTAAAAATGTTGTGAATAAATTAATTGTTTAAAAAATGCGTCATTATTCATTCATCAAAAATAATCTAATGTCCTTCTACTTTTTTCACGCAGTGTAAAAAGCATTTCATACATACAAATGCACAATAATTATTCTAACCAGTACACATTTTCAAGAATCAAGAACAAAATAAGTAAAAGAAGTGATTAAATTGTTTGCTGGAAACACTTAAAAAACCGAAAGTTCCTGAGCCTGACAAAAATGGTTTATAGTTCAATGAAGATTGATAAAGAAAATAGTTTGTAGCTACCTATTTACACCATTTAACATAGTAAAAGATCTCCCATTTGAACGCTATTTACCACTATTTGAAATAAGTAATAATTTACAAGTTTATACACCATGTACTGTAGGATTAAGTAGTAATCGTAGTAAAGTAATAAATATTATTGAAGAAATATAAGATTATCAATAATTTAGAAGGTAAGCACTTGAATTATTTAAATTAGATGTAAACCTATTAAGCCAAGAATCCCATTTGAAAACTCATTAAAAACAGGTTTGAAAATTCCCTACTGGAAAATTATGTGTTTCTCTCGCTCTGTGAAGATTCTTTTTTTTTCCCTACATATCAAAGGATTTACTCAGCGATATATGACGTGGGTTGTTTTACGCGATCAAATGGATACGATCGGAGCGATAATGCCTAGGGGTGATTCGACTGGACTTAAGCTTTCGTTTCGATGGACATTTATGTTGTATTATTCTAGATCAATGATTTTCAAAACTTTTGAAGTCAGGGTGTATTTGAAAGCCCTACAAATAATTGTAGCAGCCATATAAATACATTTATCAGAAATATATTAAAATAATTAGAAATATCAATATTATAGAGAAAAAATAATACAATCAAAAATTAAGTAAATAAATAAAATGAAACATATCTTAAGTGTATTCATTTCTGTTTTTATGAGAAACATTGCCTTAAGTACCGCAGCGATTTTATTAATGCTTAGGCATATATATTCAATAAGAATATAATATCATTTCTTATTGAATACATTGGAGACTTTCTTTCTTTTTATACTTAATTGCGTGAAGAGGATATAAAATATTAATTCACATAAATATGATGTTAAGATTTTAGTGAAGTGCTAAAAGTTTTTTTTAGATATTGAAACATATTCTTTTATAGAAATCTGAAAAGTTTCAAGACAATTCATTATGTTTAATCATCAATCTATCTACAGTGGATATAGTTGCCAAATCTTCTACTTCTGTTAATGGCAAAATCACTTGAATCATTTGAACAAAAACAAATAATATAAAAAAAATATTAAAAAGTCAATTCCTACTTTTTTTTTTCACTACATTGCAGAAAGTCCTTTATAAATAATTTTCATTCATTTCTTTTTATCTGGCACCATCTGTTGATAGATACATTCATGAAATCTAAAAAAAACTGCAATTAATTAATTAAATTTAATTAATGATTTTAATATTTGAAAAAACTGTATTAACATCCAGTGTCATCCACTACAAGTTCAAAAAAAATGTATTTGCACTTGTGTGGAAGAATAAAAAATATTTTATTAACGATTGAAAATTTAAACAAAATATATATAGGGAGAGTATGAGCTAATAGAAGGAATTGAAAAAATTCCACCAAATCATAGAATCATACCAAAATCACTTGAAGTTTCCATGAATGAGTTTCTAATCCAATCGCATTATTTAAAGTTGAGGGAAGGAAAATGACAACTCAATTTTTCTTCTGAATTTGCGAGATATTCAACTATTGAAATTGTTTATTCAGGCAAGTGTCACTAATAGAAACATTTCCAAATTACCTTCAATTTCCCGTGCTTTTATTTTCCAAATTTGCTGTTTTCTCTGAAACGGTTTCATTTTGGCAGTGTATATGAGAATAGTTTCTTCCTTCTCTTGCATGTTAGTATTCAAAACATTGAGTTCCTGAAATACATCACCCAAATACTGTAACTTGGCAATCCAACTTTCATACTGTATTATGCCACAAAAACCTGCTTTATCGCTTCAAAAAATGCAAGCAGTTCTTAATTTAGCTCGTATACACGGATAAGAACTTGTTAACTAGAAAAATAACTAAGAACTTGAAGTTATTTCTCAGTCGCTTCACCACAGTGCGCAAAAGCAACGTCCGTATTGAGAATCCATATCAAACTTTATAAATATTAAACTTTTTTAATAAAAGCGTTTTGACAGGTCTTGCTTTAATGAAATTTACCAGCTGAAATACTTGATGCAAAACTTATTTTAATTTTTCTCACAATGTTTTTATCACGTCTCCCTATGGAGAAAGCAATAAGTTGGGATAGTATTCTCATGTTGTTATTTAGCAAAAGATGTAAGGCCCTCAACACAATCTACTATGAAAGGTATCAAGATAAATAGTTAGTTATGAAGAATTTACAGATATTTTTTAATTAGATTGGTATGAGATTAGATTTTTATTCGATAGTGTTTAATCGACTATTTATCAGGATAGTTATTTTAAATGTTAAAAATTTCTTCATCTTTCGTAGATACACTTAATTCTTTGCAAAAAAAAATGATTTCAATAAAAATGAACCAATGTTAAGACTTGATAATTTGTGTTGATTCATCAACCTGTAATGTAAAATTTGAACATAGAAGTTTATCACTACAGATATTTTGCTCGACATCAGAAGATATTTCTACAATATTCCTGATAACTGTATAGTTGGACAGCTGAACCTTACTTATTTTCCTTGGTGCTAAATTTCCTAGTATTGCCATGTTCATTTTTCTGTATGGAGGCAAAGTAAGTGACTCATCAAAGGTATGAGCTTTCATATTTTTGCTATCAATTTTGAGACATGATAAGAAACGACTTGAGCTTTATCAGAAATCAATAATCAGCTTTATTAGTAATTATACTTTTAAAAGACATTGCACTTTTGCAAGCTATTCAGGCATTCTATTGAAAAACTTGTAATTTAACTGAAAATTTTAAAAATGTTTACTCAACTTTATTGGAATTATTGGTTCATTTGCCATTTTACATTCACATACTAAACATAACGGCAAAGAAAGATCATCACTTCCGATCCAAATTAAACTAAAGCTTAAATAATTTCCATTATATTTGCGAATATGCTGCATTTTTGCTGTTTTACTTCCATTCAACTTTTGATCATTTGCAAATCCTGCTTCTTTTTTAGAAATCTTCAATATCTTCAATATCATGCTTCTTTATGAGAAATCTGACCGTTTTATTTGGGTATATTTATGTGAAAGTAAGTAATATGCACATAACATCCCTTTACAACATTTTCAAAATACGTAATTAACATAAAAAGAATACCACATTCGCTACGAACGCCTCAAAGCTATATATTCAAATGGTCAATTCTACAAACGGCGGAGTCACAGGCTGCAAACCGCAGGTATAGGCTATTTTCAAATAGGCTGAAATGGAAATGTTTTGGTATAGTTTGTGTGTAGTTTTAAAATGGTTGACTTCTAATAGTTATTGGTATTACTAGTACTGGTTGGCTATCAGCCAACCAGTAGAGAAACCATCTGGAAAAATCTTCTGGAGAACTATGGCTACTAGCCAACTATAGAAGTTATTACTTCTAGTGTCTCGAAAATTTAATTTGGTGCATTATTGCTGTTTGTCAACTTTTTTATGTGAACAAAGAAGAAATAAAGTGAAAGAGAAAGGTTAGTTGTTTATAGTAAAAACTGTCTGTGAACTGAAAAATTGACAAGCAAAAGAGTAATTTTTTATATCTGGGCGCATATTTTTCTGAAATAACAATGGACGGACCTGAAATTCTTCTAAGGCGCACCAGGGTCTCTGGCAAATCCTTTGAAAAACACTTCTTCTTACATATATTGGCTTAACTTAGTGTAGTTATGTACCGCTTTAAATAAACGCATAAAATTCTTAATAATATTTCTGACATTCTGTGGATGTAATTAATAAATAAGTTTATTATTTTCACATAATTATAATTTAAATATATATATATATATTGGCTTATCTTAGTGCTGTTATGTACCGCATAAAATAAACTCATACAATTTTAATTCCTAACAATATTTCTGATTTCCTTTCAAAGATATTTGAAGTCAAGAAGTATATAATAGAATTTGCAAACACATATGTTTATAATTTAAAAAATGAATTTTTTTTATTAATTAAACTAATTAAAATAAATGAGGCTGACATTAATAAGAGTATATATTTCGCTCTATATGATCTGAGTAAAATTTATAATTGCTACATTAAAAAAATATATATATAATTTTCATAACTCCAGAGGTTAAGATATGAAATAAAAAAAGCAAAAACAAACGTCACGTATTTTATAAACTAATTAATTAAACGTATTTTTATCACTAATTTCTTCCGTTTGTAATGAATGTCTTTTTATTTAAAAATCAGATTTACAATGGTTATAATAATAAAATGCTGAATTCCTAATATTCATTGAGTACCTATTGCCGTATTGTACTTGATAAATAAAATTGTGTTTCCTAATTAAAGTGGCAATCTTTATACATAAAAATTTCCATTTAATTAATATATATATATATATATATATATATATACATTTATTTATTTATTTAATAACTATAAAAAAAACCTGAAGAAGGAAATCAGTAACTGATTTTGTTCTAAAACCCTTTTTAAAAAGTGCTTATAGTCCTCACAAAATAAGCTTTAATAAATTTCTTAAAGACATGAAATGTAATTTAAAATTAAGATAACTTATTTGTAGGCTCATATAATTATTTGAGTATAAAAGCTCTGAATCTTTTAGTGAAATAAAAGTTTCACAAAAATCCGTTTTGATAATGATATCAATTTATAATAATATGTTTTCATAACAATATCAATATTTAATTACTCAAGTTTGTGAAATAGATTGCATAAACCATTTAAAATTAAAGATGTTTAAAGATTGTTTAAACCATGTCTCGTTTTCTGAAATTTTTTTTATAAAAGTTTTGAAGTTAATTAATATAACTTTCCAACAAAATTTATCAAGGCCAAATGTATTATTATGTTTTTGAACGCTAATAATGGTGGTTCTTTTTTAAGTCAATGGTATTAATTTTTATAACAATAACAAATTTAAAATTTTTATAACATCAGTTTTTTAACAATATGTTTTTATAATAATAACAGTTTTATGACAATGTATTTCTGTAACTGAATGAGTTTTATGACATGAGTTTCTATAACAATATGAGTTTTATGATATCTGTTTAAAATAATATGGATATTAGCTTATATATAAATTGAAAATAGATTTCATAAAACACTAAACACTCACTGTTGTGGTTTTCATAAATTACAATCTTTGATGTTCGTTAATATTCTTTTGAAATAAAACTTTACAGTACAGAAACATATTATAATTTGAATTTAATAACATTGGATCATAACTGCTCAAACTCATTGTTATTTTGCTCAACTGCTCAAACTTGTAATTATACATACAAAAACGTAAATAATATAATTAAATCTTTCATATTTTAATGTGAAGCAATTAGAAGGTTTAAATACTCTTATATGATACATAAAATTACTTTTGGCATCGACCAGAAAAAAAGAGAAGAAAACATAAAACCTTTTACTTTTTGAATTCCTTTCTGCATTATTACATGTATAACATAAATAATGTTATGTACGCCAAGTTTTACGGTATTGCAGTTGTTCTTATTTGAATTGTTTCGAAACTCCCCAAGTATTAAAAAAGAATGTGGATGTTAGAGAAAACAACGAGCAATAGAAAAATAAGTGAAAAGTTTTTGCAACAAAAAAATGATGTTTCTAAACCTAATTCAAAATAAATTTGAATTTTGCAATTCCCGAAATTAGTATGGTTCTGATTCAAAACATGACTCTTTTTTTTAACTGTTGAGCGTAATTAAATGCCCAATTTTTTAATAAAAAATTTTATTTTAAGCATATTACTTTATCGTGAAATCATTTGTAAATCGAGGCGCAGATGTAGAGCAGATTCAAAATTAGCCGAGGAGTACCACAAAAGGCTTTCGACATTGCACCCATAAAACACCAAGGCAGTTTGAAACAAATATTTGCAGCTTTTGGGAAGAGGATCATTTGAGAAGAGGATCCCAAATATGATCCCAAATAATGTTTGCAATATCCAAAAGAGGATATTGCAAACATTTTGGGAAGAGGATCTAATACTCTCTTCTTTCACAAACTCAAAGGAAAAAAAGTTTCGGTTTACTGATGTCAATGCCATCCGTGAACGTTTGCTTTAGATTAGTGATATCATGTGCCTTTGTTTGATACACGATATATTTAACAAAATCCTGTATGCCTCGTGCACCAAATACCACTCTCTCTGTCTTCTTTCTAGGTCGTGAATCTAACAAAGTTATGTGGCCTTATTAACCTAAAGCAAAGATTAACTGATGGCATTGCCATCAGTGATGACGGAAAGAAATCGAGTACCATCTTGATGTGCTATCTGCAACTAATGGTACCCATACAGAGATATATTAAATTAACTTAAGCAAAAAAAAAAAAAGAAAAAACCTTAAATATATGTGTCTGATTTTGCCACATATTTCATTTATATCCCTCTTCATTAGCCTAAATAATAAATTTCATAAATTTTAAAGAAAATGTATAGTATGTAATAAACTTTATGGTATTAAATTTATATGTATTGTAGCGTCTTGGTCTATACTAGACCAATAACAGCTTCAAGAAGTGAACCGCTTTCAGGTTCGTGGGAACACTTTAATTTTTTTTAAAGCATTACGTATATATGTGCAAAACTCTGCGTTAATACAAATTATTTACAAAAAATTGAAAATTAAAGACTTGAATCTTATTCACAAGTGCAGTTCACTGCAAGGACGGAGATCTCCAGAGTTCTCGAGTCTATGACGAATCTAATGCATTCAGTCTGTTGCAGACCTTAATTATAGCACAGCGTGGTACACGAAACCACAAGAGGCTCACTTTGTAAACAGGCGGAATCTCCGGCCTGTTCAGACGCGTTACAGGAAAAGACAACAATTATCTCCGATTCCTCGCAGAGCTCTCTTTCTCTTCTCCAAAAACTTCTCTTAAAGAAAATCCGTCAAGAGCGGAGTGAGGTCAGCTTTCCTCACTTCTCATTGGAGTCGTCACTTCCTCAGACCATGGTATATCCCCAATCGCGATGCAACAGCTCTTGGAGTAGTCCATATTTCATTTGTAATTGTTTCAATCTATGTCGGTCGACCAGACAATCGCTAATTTCTTGAGTCTCATTATACATGGCACCGAATATCTGCTATCAGATTTGAGTGATAGGTCGTTCTCATTTGTAAAAAACACTAATTGCATGTAATATAAATATCTACGATACTGCTTATCTGCTGTCTGATTTGAATGATAGACTGTTATTATGCTCTTGTTAAAGAATATAAAATCCTTACCTCTGGGAACAGAAATTATATATCTCTCCCAGTGAGAAAAATGATACAGTACCTGTGATACTTGTTTTCCCGACTAGTGTTTTACTGATAATGTACACGGCTGGTGAACATCATTGCTGAAGTTCAGTCCGCAGGTGACATTGTTGTAGACACGATTTCAAAACCGATGAGACTCGATGGCGTTTGTGATGTTCATCATCTTGTCTGATTATTTGATGGGAGTTTCCCGAGTTCAATACGATACTTCAAAAGCGTTGTTGTTCCCCCTAAAAGTCCTTCCAGAAGGCACTAGAATCCTTCTTCAGGGATTTAGAGCCAAATTAGCCAAGCCCCTACTGCACCTATGGGTGCTCCAAACACAACAGAAGTTGCATGTTTTTCCTCCATCCATGACTCGTGTGTCCTTCCCTCGCTCCCAGACATTGATGATTAGTCACAACGATACTTGTTTACATAACATTATCATTACCGTAAATCTAGAATAGTTGAATTCATAAAAAAAATATCTTAATTATAGTTCAATTAATTTTAGATAAGGTACAATTAAACTAAGAATTCTTGATTTGTTCTGGCCTAATAAGAAAAATTTGAATTCAAAACCTTCATTGTTATTCTAATAATCTATTCATTCAACGTAAAATAATAACACACAGAAGATTAAGTGGGATATCTTAGATTTTTTTTCTGAATTTAAATTTGCTACCTCAATTTTTATCAAATGCAAATAAAGGTTCTTTCAAAAAGATGTAAGATCTAATAACAGTATTTGCATTATACGTTTCAAAAGTGTTGGCTCATTAATTGTTTCTGCCTTTCTAATCATCTGTTTATTATGACTCGAAAGATATTCAAAGTTCATGCACCAAGTATGAAATAAAGTAAAATTAATTTCATGGCGAAACTTCAAACACCATCCAAAAGAAAACAAAAATAATTGTGCAACCATGCTTGCTGCCACCGTTTTCTTTAATGTTTTGTTTTCTGATCTTCAATACATGCTTCTCTCCTCATCAGAAAATAATTTGTTTCGTTAACAAGTATTATGTACGGCACATGAATTTTGAATTGAATTTCGCTTACTTTTTAAGACGAAAACGCTGTAAATGTTTAACCACAAAAGATGGAGCGATCATCTTTATTTTCGAATATAAATAGCGTGGATGAGAAGATGTAAGTATGTTAAATTTTGGGCTTTCAAATACATTTTCTATTTTATGACATGAATATTTAGAAAGATGAGTCTTGAAAGTTTAATAAATTAAATCAAGGTCACGAATCTTCACCTGGCAAAGTTTTGTAAAATATTATGTTTAATTTACTTAGGGAATTTTATTTATATTTTCAACTCTCCATAAAAGCAGCAGAATCTGTAAGCATTGCTAAAGTTGGCAATATTAATGTTTGGGTGATTTTTCCTACATAATAATAATTTTATCAATTGACCAATTAATGAGTTATCTTACATGAATGTAGAAGGATATAAACAAATGGATGTATTTCTGGTTTAAAAATCTCTACATTATAATAATAAATAATTTTTCGTACCTAAATACAATGCTGTATTCATTTAAATATATATATTTTTTATAAACTATAACATTGAAAAGTTATTATCTTACCTAATTGTAGCAGTTATACAAAATCTTGAAATAATTTTCATTTATAATTTTTTTAAGAATTACGTTTACGATCTACAATTTCCAGATATATATATATAAATAGATTGGTATTTGCATTTATATTTTATGGGAATGTACATTTATATTTAAAAACATATTTTATGGGCGAATTCCGGATTTTTAATTTGCAAATTGTAGTATTTTATAATGCTCTCAGTAATAGTTACTTTTTCGTATTATTTGGTTATTTTTTATAATAGTGTTTTTATGTTGTAACAAACCAAATCGGACAATATTAACTGTAACTGTGCTGGAATACTAGAGTTGCCTATAGAATCATTGATGACGATAATAAAATTTAATCTAGGTAGATTAAATAAGTAGTTTCTGAAACATCTTTTATCTATATAAATGCTTGTCCTATGCTTGTTTTGTGGTATCATCTACGGGAATGCTCGTGACCCCATGCTAAAATAAAATGTTTAAAGTTATGGACGTCTCCTTATTAAAGTGATATCATGAAAAAGGTTAATTTTATATGAAGTACATGAAAAAGTACATGAAAAAGGTTAATTTTATATGGTATCGATCACTTCCATTCAGCTGACGAACTTTGCTATAAAATTGTTTACACTTGAAAGGTAATAAATTTATTTACCATGAGAAGCCGAGGCTAATATTACCATTTATTATTTGATCATTTAGCGCAACCCAAGTAATACGTGGGCTTGTGACTGACTTGTTTAGCGCATCTCAAAGTCATAATAAATTACGGATTTGTGGATTGACACATGGATTAGGACATCCCCAAAATGTGTTCATCATCAAATTTGGATTTGTGTATTGAAACGTGGGTTAGTACATCCCCAAAATTCATCATTATTGTATAATACAGTCCTCATAATGAATTTTGGATTTGTGGGATGACGCGTTTATCATAACCTATATTTAGATGTGACTTAATTATTGTTACAAGAACTTTATCTCTACTTTTCAATGCATAAAAATTCTTCAGTTAAAAAAAACAATTCAATTCGCAAAGAATTCAAATTTAATCTTGATAATTTTAGAAAAATACTTAGGTTCTTCAATAATTTTTAATGTCATACTATGAGCAACTAACCTTACATAACGTATCTCACAATAAATTTAGCGTTTTCTTTTACATTAAAGCAGATGCAATGAATTTTAATTAAACATTCTCAGTATATAAACACTTCAGAATTGAAGCTTATAAAAGGGTAGTTTTCTGTATAAATTATGAAAAATGCAATTTTCATTTTAAATAGATTGGAATATAAATACTTAATTTAGAATAATCCTAAAAAAGTAATTCGGTTTATCACAAGACGCTCTTATATATTTCTTAATTGTTACAAATTAAGATATTAGAGAGTTTTTTCATAACGTATTTTGGACGTCCGTTAGCTTTCACACCCCAGCGCGCATGCTCATAGGAAACATTATTACAGATACGCATGCGCAATTTCCTATGAGCATGCGCGCTAGGGAGAGAAAGCTAACGGACTTCCAAAATACGGTATGCAAAAACTGTCTATTGTTTTTTTTTATAAAACGCTAAATTTGTCTGGTGCAAATTTATGTTTAAAGAATAAATTTGTTTTGAAAATAGTATATAATTTATTAGTTATTAAATTATTTAAGACAAAGTATATAATTTATGTAATGAAAAAAATAAGATTGATCAGGATAACTCAGAGAAAAAAATCACTTCCAACTTCAATATGGTTTGTAGCAAAAAAAAGGAGTCTTCTATTTTCATTTGTTTGCTGTTGAAATATTTGAAATAACATTTATATTGTATTCAACTAACAAATTTTACTCAAAAGAAATAATCAATTGTATTTCAATCCGTTTTACAAATAAATTATGCGAATGGCGTTCGGTACCACAGGTACCGGGTTCAAATCCCGTCTTTGCCCATGGGTGATGTAGCGGTTCGGAATCCACTTTAAGCCGTAGGTCCCGGTCCTAATAGGATCGTAGAGCGCTGCGGGGGCATTGTTACTCTGCGTCCGTGGCTTACCATCAAGTTACACGCGCCCCCTGGGTAATTCTAAGTGAGTATCATCGGTGCACCCCTTATAGGCATCCAAAGACGTCCATGTCTGTTTGCTGCATTGGAAAAAAAAAATTATGCATATCTTTTAAGTTTAATGAAACATAAAATTACAAAAATATATTTTCTAACAGATTACATTGGCAATTATTTAATTTAACCATTAATTAATTTATTCTGAAAATAAATTTCATAAAATTAAATATGTTAATATATTTAACTATAATAATAAAATTAAAAGATAAATTATATTTAAATATATTAATATAATTAAAAGATAAATTATATTTAAATATATTAATATAACTAAAAGATAAATTATATTTAATAAATTTTCTATTTCAAACTTTAAAAGTCATATATATAGAAAATAAAGAAAAACATAAATGAAAAAAAAATAAAAAAGCAAGATTTTATTATTTTATCATATAATTATTATTATTTTCTATTTGATCATTTTTCGCGTTTTTGTTCTATTAGTTTTTATCTTCTTTTATTAATATTTTGCTACTGATTCTGTATCAACAAATCATTATAAAACAAAGACTTAAAGATGAAGATATTTATTTAATTATTTGTTTTTTATTTATTGAAGAAAAAATATGAATTTTGTTAACAGATTTATTATTAAAATGCAAATTACATTGTATTCAAAAGTTACAATTGTGAATATTCTTAAAAATTTACATTTTCAAAAAAGACCATGACAAAAGAAAAGGGGGAAAAAATACTATGTAGTTTTAATAGAAGATCTTAAAATACACTAAGCATTACATTTTGGACTACATAAGCTCCAATTTTATTTATTAGTTATGAAAATAAATTAAAAATATTTATTTTGTAAATTGAACAGTGAAATATATATATATATATAAAATATATATGTACCGTATAAATCAAAATTGTTAATGTTACGTAAGAATATAGAGTAAATTTAATTGTGATTCTTCTTTACATATCATCAATAATGGATTTCTTGATTTTCTGATAATTATTTTTTCTTTTACATTTATATGTTTTTGGCTTTAAAACGTAAATTCTAAAAAATAATTACAATATAAGTACGTATTCTTGTTATTTAGATGAAAACATTTTTACTTCTTCATTTAACAGAAGATGGCGCCACGAACTCAACATTTTAAAGTTGGATTTTGAAACTGTATGATTTTTTTTATTTTAGGAACAAATTCATTTTGCTCAGTTATCGTACGCCAATCATACCTATCTTAAATTAAATGATATAATTTAAAATTAGGTTTAATGCTTTATTGATGAAGTAAGTATTTGAACTCAAATACAACCTTTTTAATTCACTTTTATTAGTTTCACCTGTATGTTTGTTTGTTTGTATGTTTGTATGCATGTAACTGACTTTTTGGGCTCGATTTTACCATACTTTATGCGATCCGATTTAATTTAAACGTTGTAGACTTATCAAGGACTGACGACAGTAAAATATTTTGATCAGTTTATTATCTCATCATGATTAGGATCGCCAGGATTAGTGATTAAAACACACAGCCTTTGAAAAGTCATCTTGATCTGCGCATAATTTTTCCCCTGGAAATCTGTTTCTCCTCATACAAACTATTTAAGCTGCAAAGAAGTATTTACGGACACTCAAACCTACATGGGACAGCGGCACAACGGATAACGCACCTGACTACGGATTAGAAGATTCCCTGTTCGAATCCTGGCTGGCTTGACGTATTCGCATTTAGCTTTTGCTTTACTCATAATTAAATTATTTTAAGAACCAGTCCTCTGTACCGGGATCTCATTTAAATATTATAGTTTAAAAACACTAAAAAACATGCTTTTTGAGTTAATCAAACTAAAAAGTAAAAAATAATTGTTAGCATAAGAATAAAATTACTGACGAGAAAATAAATGTCACTGTTATAAAAGCGAGGAGTGCTCAATATCAATCGTTATAATTTTTCACTAGTTTCATTCAGAAATGCAGAGTTAGTTTAAAAATGTCATACAAAGCACCCCACGCTTTTAGAACAGTGACATTCATTTTCTCGTGTGTTTTTGTTTCTCGTGTGTTGTGAAACGTGTTTTTTAGTTTTTTTAAACTATTAATTTATTTTTTACATTTTAGTTTGATTAACTCTAAAAGCGTGTTTTATAGTTTTTTTAAACTATTAATTTATTTTGGTTAACTTCTATCTTGTTTTTATCTTGTCTATTATTTTCAAGGGGAAAAAATAATGTCATTGTTTTTATTTAGTCCTTAAGTATTAAAACTGTGTTTCCATAAAATTTTGGAAAAATAATAAATTTCTATGAATATAAATTCCACAATCACAATTTTTCCAATTTTTACTTAATTTTTGCAAAACGTTATAAATTGTTTTACTATTTGTGTTTGTATTTTTTTAATGTGTTGGTTATTGGTGATTATCCTTTTATAGAAAATTATAATACTTCAAACGGTCAGTACAGCAAATTTTATCGATAAATCATAATTCATAAAAAGGGCAAATTAACTTTCCAAAAAACAAGGAATTTATTTATAATTAAATTTGAAATTATGGTTTTAGCAAAAATTTATAGTAGTTATAATATGAAGAAATTACTTCATTATGTGATGTTTAACACATAATTAATATAAAATAGTTTTATTGTTAAACATATAATAAAAAATACTGATTTGACGGCATTTGTTTCTTTAAGACCTTAATAAAACTTAAAAGCTGTTTCCTTAAAATCTTAATAAAACTTAAACCTTGTTTCCTTAAAACCTTAATGAAATTTAAATAACCTATTTTCTGCATAATCTTAATATTCAAAGCTTATTTTGATTTGCATTAACTTGAATAAAGTTTAATTTTTTCGAATTAAAATAAGTACTACTTATAATTTTTTCGAAATTTTCTCTGATTAAAATATCAATTGAAATTTTTCTGATAATTGTTCATATCGTTAAAATAAATTATATTTAATAAATTTTCTGTTTCAAATTCTAGGTGACATCTTTACAGAAAATAAAGAAAAACATAAATTGAATATTGGTTATAAGAAGCATATAAAATTTTATAAGATTATGAATATTTCTACATGATATAGTTTATGATATAAAAGCTAATTTTAATGAAGTTTAAATAAGCGCTTATAAATTTTTCAAAATTTACTGTGATTAAAATTTTTCTGCTAATTTTTCATATCGTTAATTATATTTAATAAATTATATATTTTGTTGTTGTTGCTTATCCCCTTGATTTAGAATCCTAAACCAAGTCCAGTAGATCATGCTGTATCAATAGATCGTAAACAGTCCTCCCCTCATTCAACAGTTGCCTCACAGAGGCACCAATACAATCTATGAGATGAGAGGGAGATGCGATGGTCGAACAATGACAAAGGCCATATGTCTTCTCGTCTCCATTGAAGGCCAAACTCTTAATGTGGCCAGTCCTTAGTCTAGCTAAAGCCGTCTGAGCAGGTCTAGGACAGGAGCACTGTATGGACATACCAGGATATTTAGCGGCGTACCATGCATGAATTGGTGGCGACCTCCAAGAGGTATTCACTCTGGCTAAAGTAATGGAATGAACCTCTGAAGCTAACAGATTGGAAGAAGAAGCTTTGGGAAGTTCGCAACCTTCCCCAGCGAGCAGATCAGCAATTTCATTTCCGTAGATGCCCACATGGGAGGGAATCCACTGCAAGCACACCGATCCGATCTGGTCCAAAACAGCTAGTTTGGAAACTATATCCTGCCCCAATTTGTCCAAGATGCTTGGCCAATTTTTCAAATACTGTATTGAGCTCTTACTATCAGTCAGAATCCAAACATCAGGTACTTTAAAGTCTAAAGCTAGATTCAGAGCTTCGCTTATAGCAGTTAATTCTGAGCGGAATACTGAGCTGTGGTCCGGGTTTCTAAAACGATATCTAAATTCTCCTGTACCTGTCTTCACAAAAATTCCGCTACCTGTTCTTCCAGAGTCAGATTTGCTTCCATCAGTGTAAATAACCAGGGCCCGAGGAGAAATGTTATTGATGATCTCGAGAGCCAAGTGACGCAGCAACTCCGGGTGTTCTTCGTGTTTGATAAATTTCACATTCAAGTCTTCATTAAAACTTACATTACTAAGTACAGTAGTAGGTGTCAGTAGATTAAAAGGAACACTGGGCTCGACTTCAATATCTGCCATTCCCTGCTTCCATATTAAACCCAAAGGGCTGTCCTTTTTTAATCTTTGGTTATTCGTCCAGTTCGATAAAAGGTTAGATGATCTGTTATAAGGCTTAAAACTCTTTAGCTTTGCGACGTACTTCGCCATATTTATTTCTCTTCTCAATGAGAGGGGCTGAAGATCAGCCTCATAACAAGCAATATCATTGGGACAACTGTGCCTGAGACCAGTGATAATTCTGGCAGCACTAGATTGTATTCTCTCTAGTTTTTTTAGGTTAGTATTTGCAGCAACTTGATAGATCTGGTAGCCATATTCAAGGATTGGCCTTATAAGAGCAGTATAAGTGATCTTGAGTGTGCCTGCATCGGCTCCCCAATCTCTTCCAGAGATGTATTTTAGTAGCTGAAGCCTTTTCCTACCCTTCTCACAGAGTCTGTTAATGTGCTTACTACAGTTAATGTCAGTATCTATAGTAAACCCTAGATAGGTAGGAGTTTTAGTCGGGTCTAGTAATTGTCCCTTTAGAAAAATTTTTGGCTGATAGTTGAACAAGTGTCTGTTAGTTGTGAAGAGGCAACTTATAGATTTGGTTGTGTTAAAAGCCAATTTATGCTCATCTGCAAAGTGTTGAATTTTCTCCAAGGTGTCGTTGAGTGTTTTTTCTAGTTTAGTTAAATCCGAATTGTGGTCCCAAACGATAATGTCATCAGCAAAGATGCCTATTTGACAAGGGGAGACAACTCTCTCGATACCAGTCAAATATAATGAAAAGAGGGTTGGGCTCAAAACTGAACCCTGTGGGATTCCTTGATATGTTTTAAAAATTTCGGACAAGCTGTTCTGATATCTCACTCGAAAAGATCTGTTTTTCATAAAATCTGAAAGCCATGGGAGTGCACGACCCTTGATATCAAACTCTGAAAAGCATTTCCCCAGTAGCTTATTTTTCCAAACTTTGTCAAAAGCCTTAGTGAGATCGAGAAATACGGCCATAGTGTGTCTGGAAGGCTTCATATTGTGTGCATCCCTAACCCGTTGGACAAAGTAGAGTATTTGGTCGATTGTACTATGTCCCTTGCGAAACCCATATTGTTCTTGTGGCAACATGTTACGGTTCATGAGATGAAAAGTAATTCTCCTCAGGATAATTCTCTCCATAAGTTTACACGTCATACAAGTGAGTGCAATTGGTCGATATCTTCCCATGCTACTAGCATCCTTATTTGGCTTACGAATGGGAACAACAATCGCAGTTTTCCATTGCCTAGGTAATCTACCCAGTTTCCATGATAAGTTAAAAATATGCAGGAGTCTTTTAGTTGCACATGATCCAAGATTTACTATAAATTGTCCATGTATACCATCAGGTCCCGGAGATTTCTTGAAATCTAATTGCTGGATGGCATAAAGTAGTTCTGAAGAAGTAATTGGAATATTAAATAGTTCATTACTGGCTGGAACCCTGCAAGATCTGATTAGTTTTCTGGTCGCTCTGCCAGTCTTTTTGTTCTCCCTTCCTAAGGCCAATTTGCTTTCTTCAGAATAGTAGTTTCCCAATGCACCTGCAGTTTCTTTGTCATTTACAGTGGAAGTTCCATTGATACCAATGATAGAATTTGTATTTTCCACCTGTGGTTGTATTTTGTCAAGTTTTTTGGCTAATCGTCAAAGTCTGGTATTAGGAGTTTTATAATCCAAGGTCTTACACAGGTCCTGCCAGTTGCTCTGCCTTATAGAACAATACTCCCGTTTGATCTCAGCATTAATTTTGTTAAGTTCAATTCTGGCATCTGTGTTATCATTTAAATTATGGCTCTGCAGCAGATGTTCTCTTTTGGTCAATAATTTTTGTAAGTCCTGTGAATCATTGGTGAAAGCTGGTCTTGTTTTCTTATGCTTACCTCTTGGTACAGCACCCTCTGCAGACGTAAAAATAGAATGCTTAAACACAAACCATTCATTTTCTAGATTTTCTGTGATAGGGTTCTTCTGAAGCTGTTCGTTTAGGTTTTTCTCAAATAAAGTCCAATTAGCTTTTTTAAAATTCCAATATATATTGTTGTTTCCGTAGGTCTTGATGTCGTAGTCCAACTCAATCAAAATTGGGTAGTGATCACTTCCAACATAGTCAACAACTTTCCATGAGCAATATGGAAATACGTCTGGACTAGAGATGGTCAAGTCGAGTGCATCAGTAGTATTATAACTATGAGAACGATATGTGTGGGTTCCATTATTTAAGAAAAGAAAGGCTTTATCATTTGATAAGTTTTCCAGATCCTGTCCCCTATTATTTTCCAAAGCACAACCCCAAGCAGTGTGCTTAGCATTTAAATCCCCAAGAAGGACTGTAGCATTGGTAAATAGTCCCTCCAAAGCATCCAAGTCTAATTTCTGATTATTCGGTGGGTGATACAAATTAAAAATGTTAATTTTATTGTTATGTTTCCTTGACAAAACTGTAATTCCTTGACTTTCCAGACTTTTCCTCGGTGAATTGATGCGGTCGATCCTCTGAAAATACACATCTCTAATTAGAAACATGAGGCCTCCACCACCATTGGAAGACCTGTCTGACGGACTATGTTATATCCTTTTACTCTTAGTCGATGTCTTGTATTTAATTTCGTCTCTTGGAGAGCAATAATTGACACTTGGTGTTTGCTGGCAAGTTCTAAAATCTTATCAAGTTTGACTCTCGAAGACGGAGTACACAGTCCATTTATATTGCACTGTAAAATGCGAAGTTTCCTTATCTTTCTACACTTGGGGGGAGACTAACTTTTTCCCTCTGCCTAAATCTCGCTCGCGTCCCTGTTTATCCAGCGCGACGGACGATGCTGTATTTCTAACATTTAGATGCAACTGATCCATGGCTAAGGGCAAGAAGCAGCTTCTATTTGGAGAGGAACCACGAGGGCTGAAGTCTGACTTTTTCCTCCAGGTGCCTGCTATGCTTTAGCTGGATGTAATAGGGTGGCCTACACGCCTTGGGTGGCCCTACCAGGAGTACAAACTCCCGACGTACATCGCCCACCCCATCCAGGGGCACCCTCCCGCCACGATGAGGCAGCATAGCAGGAATATGTATAGAAAAAAAAAACATAAATTAAATATATTTGAAAAATAATGGTTTACAATAGCATATAAAATTTTAAAGTCTATAAAGATATCACTCTAGAATTTTATATATTTAAATAATTTTTACTTTCAGGTGATTTAATTTAACAACGAAATTTCATTAAATAGTTGAAATTTTTCTGTTAATTTTTCATGTCCTTCTGTACATTATATTTAATAAATTTTCTATTTCAAACTCTAAAATTAAATTTCTTTGAAAAATTATTACTTAAGATTAATACGTAAAATATTAGAAGATTATGAATATTTTTAATTAATATGGATTATAATATTAAAGTCTAGAAAGATTTTACTATAAAATTTTATATATTTAAATTATTTTTACTTTCAGTTGATTTAATTTAGCAACGAAGTTTCATTAAATAATATTTTTATACTTCTAATGCCTGAAAATGTTTTTATAGCTACCACTTCACTTAAAATTCTCATAGTAATTTATATTTAATAAATTTTCAATTTTAACTCTAAATTACATATTTGCAATATGAAAACATAGAAAAACATAAATTAAATATCTTTGAAAAATAATTGTTTAAAATTAATATATGAAATATTAGAAGATTATTAATATTTTTAATTGATATAGATTTTAATATTAAAGTCTATGAAGATTTTAGTATAAAATTTTATATATTTAAATTATTTTTCTATTCATTTAATTTAATTTAGCTAATAGGTTTCATTAAATAGTATTTCTATACTTCTACAACCTGAAAAAGTTTTCATAGCTACCATTTCACTTAAAATTCTCGTATTGCATTATATTTAATAAATTTTTAATTTCAAACTCTAAAATACATATTTACATTATGAGAACATAGAAAAACATAAATTAAATATCTTTGAAAAAGAATAGCTTAAAATTAGTATATAAAATATTAGGAGATTATGAATATTTTTAATTGATATCTGTACATTATAATATTAAAGTCTATAAAGATTTTAATACAGAATTTTATACAGTTAAATAATTTTTACTTTCAGTTGATTTAATTTGGCAACAAAGTTTCATTAAATAGTGTTTTCTATACTTCTAAAGCCTGAAAAAGTTTTCATAGCTACCATTTCACTTAAAATTCTCGTGGAAAAAAGAGTAAAACTAACAATAAATAAGTGATTTAGTGATAAATTTATTGCGATACTTAATAAAGATTTTAACTACTTTAGTTTCCTCTGTTCAACTCTCTCCATTAAAGTTCTCCCTCCTAAAAGAACTTAAAATGGTTAATCGATTTCGTATGCAAATGTCCGCCATTGACTATATCATGGGGGAATGGAATCTCTTTTTTTTTTCATCGCCTCTTTATATTTCTGTGAGAGATTTCCATAATTTTACATCCATTGAGGTACGCCAATAACAAAAATCCAGTTAAAAGTTTTATTCATTCTTTCTTTTAATAGGATTTTTCCTCCAATGATGATGACTGGAAGTTACCAGAATAAAAAGATATCTTCTATTACAACGAATGCCATTGAATATGTTTGAAGAGTGGGACAATTTAGGTCATTTTTGAATAAAATGGAGGAAAATGCGATTCCAGAAAGTATGAGATAGAAGTTTGGAATGAAGTCTGGTGCCACTACGACGCTCGCTAAATACACACTTTTTGATAAAAACATGGAACTCTGAGTTGAAATAGGAATCCAATAATATTTTTAACATAAATGGTAACGTAGTAATTTTTTTGCTGGTTTAAGTTGAAAGAAATAATTTTTGTTAATAACGATGAAAATGTTGGATATAAATAGAAGAAAGATAGAATTTCAGCTAGATGGGGAAAAAAGTTGATAGCTCTTACCAAATTTCAAATATTTTTTTGTTTAATACTTATAAAGCCTCAATATCAATTAGGTGGTTTGTTTATTTTACATTCCATGGCATTGCCAAAGTATTAAGGTTTCAATTTGAATAAAATTTCAGTAAAGCTTTAATAAAACTTAAACATTTTTTCCTTAAAAGTTCAATAAAACTTAAAACTTGTTTCCTTAAAATCTTAATAAAACTTAATAAAACCTTAATAATAATTTAAATTACTTTTTTATTCATTTAATTTAATTTAGCAACTAGGTTTCATTAAATAGTATTTCTATACCTTTAATGCCTGAAAAAGTTTTCATAGCTACCATTTCACTTAAAGTTCTAGCAGAAAAAAAAAGCAAAGCTAACAATAAATAAGTGATTTAGTGATAAATTTATTGCGATACTTAATATGTTTAACATAAATGGTAACGTAGTAATTTTTTTGCTGGTTTAAGTTGAAAGAAATAATTTTTGTTAATAACGATAAAAATGGTAGATATAAATAGAATAAAGAATTTCAGCATTATGGGGAAAAAAAGTTGTTAGATTTTACCAAACTTCAATTATTTCTATTTTGTTTGATACTTATAAAGCGCCAATATCAATTAGGTGGTTTATTTATTCTACATCCTATAACATTGGCAAAGTATTGAGGATTCAATTTAAATAAGGAAATTTCAATTTGCAGATTGTAGTATAATGCCTCATTGGCACCTTAACTAGAATATTTTTTAAGACAAGGTTGGCATTCAATCGCTAATGCAGATCGCAATGTTATTTCAGTCTAATCATTCCCTCAGATTGTGGGTACTTTAACAAACATGATTGCAGTTTATAATTATCTGTGAAGATTAAAACTTCAAAATGTAAGAAAACACAAAAATATAATCAATCTTTTTTTTTTTTCCATTGCTAACGCATAATAAGGATTAGATGATTTTTGTTAAAGAAATTATTGACAGAAGTAATGTGTTTTTTCGAAATTTTATTAACTTTTTACATTTTACTCATTTATGTATAATATATAAACTCATTAAATGTTTTGTACTATGAATTTTCCTTTTGTAATACATTTCCATATTAAACTGCATTATATAGCGCAATAATATAAAACAAAATACCTGTTATCTAAATCTATGAACAACAAATATTTGTGAAATATTTTATTCACACACACACATACTCACACCACACACACATACACACACACACACACACACACACATACTCACACCGCACCACACACATACATATACACTCACGCACATCAGACCACACCACACTACATCATACACACACATATGCACTCACCCACATCACACGCACCATACACACTCACACACACCACACTACATCATACACACACATATACATACTCCCACGTCACACCTCATACACACAAGCCAAACCACACCACACTACATCATACACACACACCATACCACACTACAAACACCACACTACATCATACACACACATATACACATGCCCACATCACACGTCATACACACAAACCAAACCACACCACACTACATCATACACACACACCAAACCACACCACACTACATCATACACACCCACCAGACCACACTACACACACACCACACTACAGCATACACACACATGTACACACGCCCACATCGCACCTCATACACACACACCAAACCACACCACATCATACACACACCCACATCACACCTCATACACACCACACACTCACGCCATACCACATACACACACACGCCATCACACATACACACTGACACCCCCTCAAACACACCCATATATATATATATATATATATATAAATATACAAGTTTATTATAAAGATAAATAAACAATCCTGCATGTTTTATTTCTAATAAACTTATATCATTTATTAAATTAGATTAGAAGACTCCTAATTAGAAGGATAATACGTCTAATTAAGTTCAGTAAAGTAATCTTTTCCTGAACACTTTAAAATATAAGAGGATAAAATGAAATAATATAAACAATTGCAATGGTAACAGCACATCTACATAATGACACGTCTTTAAAATTCAAATTTTAGAAAAATAAAGAAAGAAACTCCATTACGTTGAATATCGCTGAATTGAGAAATAAAGCAATTTGTGATATTTTTGTATAAAACATAGAGAAGAAGTTGAAGGGAGAGACAAAAAGAACAAAATGAATTCCGGTGCCACTGTTCCTTTTTTTTCTTTTTAACTCCGACATCATCTCGGTGCCTGAGATGAGCAGCTCCAATTTAAAATACAATTCTAATGTTTGATATTTTTTGACATCACTCAAGGAGCGGTAATTTATTCTGATTTGAGAGAATGAAACATGACTTTTTCTGAAATGAATAGCTTTAGAGATCACAAGCTATGAATAAAAATTGAAAGATATATTAATGTGATTTTTTTTTGTCGTGCAGTGTCTACAAAAATGTAAGTTCGACAAAATTATTTGCGTTCGATCAATTAGAAGACGTCTAAAAATGAATTTCAACGATTGATTAACTAGACAAGATGCTTTAATGACATATATTGTGACTAGATTAATTTGATCAATGTAGGCAATTTTTGCGGGGACATGTTTCGTGAAGTTAAGTGTAGTGAAGTTTGATCATGTGTAAGCATAAAATTACGTTGGTATGAAATTTGTGCCATTGAATAAAAATATACAGGAGAAATGTTTTCATGACAGAAATAATAATGTGATATGATGACGTTGACTACGTTGACTATGGCGAAGCAAAAGCACACAGAAATAAAATAATGTGGCTTCAACAAAAATACAAGGGAAGGAAATATGAATATAATTTTATTCATACTTATTTTATTTTATTAATACTTGCTTTTCAAAATATTATATAGTTGTAGAGTAAAGTATATGAGTTGTAGGTGTAGAGTTATAGTAAATGAGTTGTATTTGTAGTAGCAGTAATTGTAGAGTTATGAATAAAAATTACAAACAACATAACAAACTATGAATACAAATTGAAAAATATATAACTGGGATTTTTTTTTGTCGTGCAGGGTCTACAAATATATAAATTCAACAAAAATATTTTTGTACGATCAAAAAAGATTAGAAGACATCTAATGATACATTTTAACGATTGATTATTAACTAAACGAGGATGAATATATATTAATGATAATGATATATAACGCGACTAGATTAATTTGACCAATGTAGGCAATTTTTGTGTGAGCATGTTTCATGAAGTTAAGTGTTGTGAAGTTTGATCACATGTGAGCAAGAAGTTATTTTGGTATGAAGTTTGTGGCGTTGGACAAAAAAATACATTAAGAAATGTTCCATGACAGAAATAATGACGTCATACGTTGACTATGGCGTCAACAAAAACACACAGAAATAAAATAATATAGCTTCAACAAAAATACAAGGAAAGAAAACACGAATATAATTTTATTAATACTTATTTTATTTTATTCATACTTGCTTTTCAAATTATTGACGATTTAGTCTTTGGCAGAATTGTTTTGTAAATATATACTGTATGTAGTTAATTTTTTTATGGATAACTTGAACATGATGGATAATGTTTCTTTGAAAGAGTGTTTCTTTTACCCTTATTTCAAAATACTTATCACAAAAATTCATAATGAGGTCACAATCGTTGTGGTTAGGTACATAAAGTACAAATAATTGTGCGTTTAAAATGATTTTATAAATGTAATGGAGTTACAATCACATAATTGATTTATAAGCATAGCTTCATTACAGTAATACCATTGAATTTTAAATCTATATTGAATTTCACTTTCCTAAAGGATTGGTGGCAAAATGTGAAGGCAGTACAGTAGGTCTCCCTATGGTGAACGCTGGCTGACATTGAATGTGCTACATATCTGTTGTCCTCTAATGATCATAAATCAAAGTGTCAGACATTCGAAAACAACAGCAATGAGACTTTCATTTTCTTAAGATCAAACTAAAAAGCAAATAACGAAAATTTTCAAAGTTGCATTGTCACTGCAAAGTCTGCAATCTCCAGTTATTAATTTTAAATTTCTCTCCATTCATAAATATCAGTCCCCTTCTCTCTTCGTAAAAGCAACAAAAGCTAAAAATAATTTCCCCCAGACCTCTTTCCAGAGACTCGCAGACTCCTTTCATGCAATTTCCCTTTTTCTCCGGCGACTTATTTTCACTCGGGATCTGCCATTGTCCAAGATCAACACGTGGGGGGAAGTGTTCATTCATTCTAATGAACGTGTAATGAAGAGGCCTGCAAGAGAAAAGGATAACAATGCAAACATGACTCTGCCGGGATATCATCAATAGAAGAGAGCCCCTTCTTCGATTCGCTGGGTAAATCCTGGCTTTCTTCTTGGGATTCTCTTGGAGCAGTCTTCTGTGGGGTGCTTTGTTGCAGGATGATGTATCAGTTTCAGTGATAATGAAATGAAGACTGATTGTCTGCAATTGGCAGTATGAAATACTTGAATCGTGTTTTTTAATACATGTTTGTTTTATATCATAATTATCATACTGCAATAGCTAAAACATAAAAAGTGCTGTATTATGATAACATGAAATAAAAACTAAAAAGTGTTACGCACTATACAAAAGTATAAAAAGTGTTATGCCTTATACAAAAACATAAATCTTATGCAATATACAAAAGTATAAAAAGTGTTTTGCATTATACAAAAACATAAGTGTTAAGCAATATACAAAACATGAAAAGTGTTAGACAATATACAAAATCGTAAAAAATGTTATAATATGTACAAAAACATAAAAACATAAAAGTGTTAAACCATATACAAAAACCTAAGTGCTATACAATATACAAAAACATAAAAAGTGTTAGATAACATCCAAAAATATAAAAATGTTATACAATATACAAAAATATAAGTGTTACACATTATACAAAACACAAAAAGTTCTGTATCATGAGAATATGAAATAAAACATAAAAAACGTTATACAATATACTAAAACATAAGAAGTGTTGTACAATATACAAAAACTTAAAAAGTGTTATACAATATACAAAACATGAAAAGTGTTATACATTATACTAAAACATAAAAAATGTTATACAATATACAAAAACGTAAAAAGTGTTATACAATATGCAAAAACTAAAAAAAATTTATACGATATGCAAAAACATAAACAGAGTTATACAATATACACAATAAATAAATAAGTAAAACACCACAATGTTTTCCACTAGCAAATACTTGTAATTCCTATAGTGATGCGTGTAAGAGCTTAAATTATTTTGACAAAATCAAAAAAAAATTTAATTGGATGGTACGATATATGTATTAACCATATAATTTAGAATTTAATGCAAGAACAAAACGCAAAGAGGCCATCTTAACAATAAATCATTAAATATTTTCAAACGATTTTCTTATCTTGAAAAATTCTATTTATAATTTGAAATAAAATTGATTTTCTTTCCCCAGACAACCTTTTAGACCGATTTTACAATAATATTTATTCTGAATTTATTTTTATAATAATTATTCAATTATTTTGTAAATAAATATGCATAAAACGCACTTAAAATGAACTTAAATGTATCTATCTTGAGTGAACGTGTTTTATCATTTATTTTGCCAAGGGAATTTGAATATATAACGTTAAGTGATAGTTAAATTAATTTTCATGAACATAACTGATCCTTAGGCACCATTTTGGGAAAATTGAGACAGTAATTTGCATTAATTCTGTAAGCCAGACGATTCAAAAGGAAATACAAAATAAGTTATTCTATATTGCTAAATCATTTACCATAGCGAAACATATTTCCTGTCGATTTTAAGCGATGTGGTAAATTAGTGTTAAATTATCTTAATTAAGATAAAGTGATAAATGTTTACATTGAAAGTTTGTTGTGATATTTTAAATGAAATCTCTTGTTTTACATTTTCTTTTCCCCTTAATTTTTGCTGAGGTCCCCATAGCTCATACTTAATATATCTACATGAAACATTATGATAACTAGGGAAAACTGGCATATTTAGGGAATGCTAGGAAAGCTAAGAAGTTTCTTATACTTGCAAATTCCATTTATCAACCTCATGGCATTTCTATAATCGCATTTTTGAATGAAGTATAAAACAAAATCTCTCGCATTTATAGTGAGGTATTTTATGAGTTTCAGAAGACAATTGAAGCTCTCTGGAATGTCCCTCAATACATGATTGGCACTCGAGAGATCTCTATGCTGGTGCCCTGATTTTGCAGGTTCATAGAAGCCAACATACTTGCTTATCACGTTTTGCCAGAGGACACTTGAGGAATCTCACCTCTTCTATTCTTGGACTTTTTAGAGGTTTAGGGATTTGGTCTAATAGCTAGACCATATCGGGGATTAGAAGCAACAACAACAAAATATCTGGTGGTTAACAGTGTTGAAGGGTTAGCTATTCCAGAAACTTTCTTTCTCTAATAATTTTAAATGGTGATAAAATCCATATATATGGTTTTTTTGAAAATTTTAATCGTCATTGAATCAAAATGCTCCAATTTTTTATTTTTCTTTGTCGACAAAGCAGTTCAGAAAATTAACAGAATTAATTTGATTCTCTCCGTATATCCAATTCATAAAATCTTCCATCATTCTAATTTAATAAAATGAAAGCGATAAGCTCGATAAGTCAAATTGGTCAAATGTGTTTTATTTATGGTAAAAAAAAGAGTCTGAAGTAAATCACATTGAAAAAAAGGTTTTTTTAAATAATATTAAGGACACTATTCATAAAATACTGGGGGTTTCTTTTATTAATTCATTTTGTTTGCTTAGGAGAGATTTACAGAAATATTTGTAATTACATGGATTTATTCAAATTACACTAGATAAATAATTTTCAATATTATATTTTTGCTGTTCTTAAGCATTCTATTCTATTTAACTGCTTAGTTACAAAATGCATGCACATACGTGTGATTATTTTAAAATTTTGTTTTAATGATAAATAAATATTCTACTAATTAAAAACCCTAATAAAAATTTGAAATCTGATTTCAATAGTGCCTTATTCTATGTCACATATTTAATATTGTATTTTTCAATCAATAATAAAATTTGATATTTAAAACTTATATGTTTTATAACAGGCATTGTTAAAAGAAAAAAACAATTTAAAATTAAAATAAGGTTAAGGTAATGTTTTAAAGTTTAAAATTAATTTTAGATTAATTTTTATATTTATATATATATATATATATATACATAATTATATTACTCCTTATGTTATAAGTTCTATAAGTTGTATTTTAGTTAATTATTCTCAAGAAGAAATTTTTAATTTATTAATATCAGTACTATATTGAAAAGTATGGAAATTATAAATGAAGAGAAAAATATTAGAATTTTTTTAGGCTATATATATATATACATACATATATATATATCATTTTAATGTTAATAATTAAAAAACATAAATAATTTGTATGCAATGCTTGTAAATAATTCTTGTTATATGAGTCTTCATACACGGACCTGCAGTAAAGATTATATAAAACAACATGAGAGTTGACAGTGATTCGAATTTTTATAGGACATGGGGCTTGTAATTATTGATTTTATTTATGGCAATTATTCATTTAATGATAGCATGCAATAGGCTAGTTCAGACAATCATATTGTCAGTTGCAGGCTTTCTCCTTTACATCTGGCAAATGTAATGGAGCAGCTATTTTATGAAGTTCTTCTGGAACACAAAATTTTCTCCATTCTCATGATATTAGCAAATGACATATATATTAGAAAACATATAATGATCATAAATGACATATGTGTTACATATATTAACAAATGACGGTACGAAAGATATATACAAATGAATTATGAGTGACGTGTTTTATTTATTTTTCTTTAATTTCCCTTTTTTATTCATAATTAAGCAGAAAAAAATTTGTCTTGGAAAATCCTGAGAAGAATTCCTTTCTACCACTGCATGTTTGTTCTGTTACAGAATCATAGCATCTTAAAATTATCTCCAGATAAATTTATATTCAGAGGCATATGATTATAGTTTACAAGTCATGGACTAGATGGAAAATCATCAATTTAATAAAATTGATGGATTAAAATGAACAATCAATTATTTAATCCTCTCATCCTTTACCCATGTAATATTAATTGAATTGATCTGCGATCATATCTTTATTTTAATCAGTAATAATAAATTTTTAATAATCTATAGACTGAAAGCTGTTGTAATATTTACATACCATGTTATATTTTGCTATGTTTACTACAATTATTTATTCTTTTTTATTGTATATCTTTCGTTTACTAATACTTGGATTAGTTATTTGGATGATTAATGTTATTTTCAGTCAATTTTTCCAGATTAATCAATATTGCTAAAATATGACCTTTACTGTTCACACCGCTGTTAATATTTATATAGCATACCATCTAATATTTCACATCATGTTTATAATCATTGTTTATTCTTTCTCTATCGTATATCTTTTGTCTTATGCTTATACTTATATTAGTCACATAGCATCAAACTTAATAACCAAACTTAATTCCTATGTACCATACCATACTATATTTTCATATCATGTTTATAATCATTATTTGTTATTTTTGTACTGTATATCTTTTGTTTTATTTATACTTGAGTTAGTTGTACAGAAGAAAACCAAATTAATCATTCCAAGATATCAGTACTCCTAAAATGTAATCTTCACATTAAATAATAACATTTTATAACATTTTCCATAAACGGAACACTGTTAATATTTATATAAAATACCATGTCACATTTTTATATTTTGCTTATAATCATTGTTTATTTTATACCTTTCGTTCTACTTTATGCTGATAGTTACATATTACCATATCATATTTTTATCAATTTTAAAATTCAATGTATTCTTGCAATTCAATAATTGGAAATTTTATTTATTATTTTAATCATCCTCAACATGTCATTTGGTAGAGGGAAGCAAAAACATACGGAAGGAGGTAAAGTAAAATGGAAAACTTTATCAAAAACCAATTACTTAAAAAGTAATCCAGCATTGTTTAACACTCCCTTTTCCAAATCCCTTCAAATCGACTACCTTAACGACTTTTGCAATTAACCATGTCTTCGGAGTTTGACCTCATTTGGGGACACAAGACTCATTTTCTCCGCATCCATTTGTTAGGGCCGTGGATTAGGATGCCTGACAAAAGGGGAGATTATGTCCCCGGCACTGGAAATCAACTCCCTTCAGAAAACCCTTTGGGGTTGGGGATAAAGGGTGGATCTCGGCAGACGAGGGATGAATGGTGCCAACTTTCCTATCAACAAGGAATCGATTCAGTTTCTGCATTATTCGAAGATTGAGGTTATATTACCTGAGCATTCAAGATCAAGGTGTCTTTAGAATTGGTAGTAATTATTTCCTTTTAGTGTAAAGGGAGGTTTAGTTGATGGAGAAAATGTTCTTTTAATGCAATCATTATACTATGGGGCGTTTTATTGGTAAAAGGTTTCATTAAGAGGACGGTGTAGGACATAGTATTTGGGTTGCTTTCGCTTTCAAGAAGGTACAGATTTGAAGACGAAATTGGATTTCAGTGGTAATTATTTGGAATCAATGGAGTAGTTAAAAAGTAGGTGATTATTGAAAATAACAATACATTTTCTTAAGAAAAGTATATAAACAGAGATAAATTTAAGATCATTTACTTTTGAAAATTTCTTTTCTCTGTAAAATGAATGTTCAGTACAAAACATTTCTGTAGAGTGGGCATTATATTCAGAAGTGCACTTTAAAAATAGTTGTGATATTTTTTTAAAAGTAATTTTAATTTAAAATATATTTAAAAATTACTCTTTTACAGGTTCGATTTGTAGACTACCGGTAAGTTAGCTTGCAGAAGGAGTCGAGCTCAAATCCGTTTGTGGCGTCCGTTGCAGTCACATGACAGATAATTGGTATTATTAATTCCTCTTAGTGTAAAGAGTGATTTGGCTGCTGGGGAAACAGTTCTTATTAGGGCTATCATAATATGATAGGCAGTTTTACTGTTAAATAATTATATTAAGAGATCTTTGTTGCACATTGGGTTTGGGTTGCTTTCGTTTTCAAGAAATTACAGAATTGCAAGCGAAATTGCTTTTCTGTGGTAGTTATTTGGAATCAATGGGGAAATTGTATATAGTAAAAAAATGATTATTGAAAATGAAAATATGTTTTATCTAAGATAAAATCACTTTTCAATATTTTTTTCTCTGTAAAATGAATGTTCAATGCTAAAACTTTCCATAGAGTGGGCATTATATTAATAAGTATAATTTGAAAATATTTACGAAGTTTATCTTATGTGATATATATGATGTTATTAAATTATAGTCTCTTTTACAGGTTCGAGTCATGGACTAATGCTGAGCTACATTTAGCTTGTTTTGGTTTGGTGTCACTTCACGGTCATTTTTTTTGCACACTTTTGGCTAATTAGACTGGAACCTACAGTTTTACGTGGATACTGAACCATTAACATCCATGCCACCACCAAGATTCTGTCTTGATGTCTATGGTACCAATATTAATAAGTATAATTATCTTGAAGGAGAGGTCGAGCTTGAAACAGTTTGTGGAATTCGTTGCAGCCACTTGAGAGAGGATTATAAAAGAGGAGATGGACATTTATACGGCATGTTTACACTCATAGAGAATCAAGATACTTAATGGGAGTTTTATGGATTTTCTCCCATAGCAGAAACTGCCGAGGCCAAACTGCCGAGAAAAGCAAAAGGCATTCCATGCAGAAAGACATAAACGAGGTCAAATATATGTGGCCCAACAACCTCTTCAAACACAATCACAAATCTCCGCACTCGTTAATAGAGACATTCATTCCAATTTAAAAGCCCGGCCATGCATTGAATCATCCCCAGTCTGAGGTGGGGGGCCGGCCCGACAGACCATTGAAGCGAGTGCTTTCCAAATTGGGCCACCGAATTCGAAGGCAGCTCTGGGCATCCCCGGTGTAGTTAACTGGCAACACCAAACCAACAAAGTTCATTATTTAAGCTTTTAGCCGAGAGAAATGCAAGAGTTCATCAAGGATTCCCCAGAGTAGAGTTCCGAGAGCGCATGTGTTAGGGGGGCGTAATAGCCGTGGTGTGATATTTTAAAGTACTTTCGGGGCCGTTGGTTTAAGAATGCGTCTGTTGGATTCGTGCAGAGGGCTAAAGACGCGGATTGGTGTCGGGGGAGTGATTACGGGGGATGTTTGCCTGCAACGCGTAATATCTTCCTCGCTGTTAGAGTCGTTTACGGAAAGATTATGAGGAAATTTGTTAAGCTTTTGTGGAGAAGAGAGTTTTTGGTAATTTCCTCTACTCTATCTCTATCTGGCGGGAAAGCTCTGAATGGGGGAGGTGGTAATAATGTTGAGAGAAGTGCGTATTTTGAAGTAATCAGCTGAGTTTTCGCAATCATATATGAGTAATGTTTGTTTAAATGTTGTTTCTCGTACACAGATTTTATTGAGAGACTGTTTGTCGTCACAGAAATGAATTGGATATTAATGATGTTAAAATACTGGAAAAAGTATGAATAAACAAAGATGCATTTAATAATTAAATGATATATAATAAACTTTGTTTTTTCATAATGATTTTTTAACTGAAAATGATGCAGCGTTGTTAAGGAATCGATAACCCTTTTAAACATATTATTATTTTGTTTTAATCTGCTTAATCAATCTTCATCATTATCAGGAATAGAGCACTAACGGCTCAGAAATATAGTAAGGAGATCCTTAAACTTATTGTGGTCCTTCATGCTGGGCTTCAAACGGGAATTAATTCCTTTGATGGATTATAACATCATTCCACATCGGGCTCAGCTAGTGTGCAATTTTCTCTTCGACGAAATAATACCTCGTAATGATTTATCTGCATATTTCCCGGACATGAATCCAATAGATCCGGTTTTGATAAAAAAAAAAAAAAAAATCGAACATTAATTCAAAAAAAACAAAGTTAGCTTACAGGAGGCGTCGAGCTCCAACCCTTTTGTGGAGTCCATTGCAGTCACTTGAGAGAGGATCACAAACGTAGAGTGGGATATTTATACGGCATGTTCACACTCCTCAAGAATCAAGATGCTTAATGGGTGTTTTATGGGTTTTCATCCTCACGAGATTCAAATATGGGGCTTCCTCTACAAAGGTTTCTCGAAAAGTAGCAAGCTGAAAACATCCATAAATCGCCTGTTCGTGACATACTTGAACCACGACTTATGATTAAAAATATTTTTAAAAACAATTGCAATTATTATGATCAATTCAAGACATTTTTTGCAAACTAATATATATTTGATAAATTAATTTATTTGTTTTTTAATTAAAATATATTTGAATCAATTAAAAATCCAATTATTTAGTTATAATAATATCTATTAATACAGAACAATTTTTAATATGAATACACACGCTACACATTTTAATTTCGGTAAAAATAACAACAAAATAATACATAAGGCATGTGTAAAAAGATACGGGTATGTAAATGAGTTAGACCAAAAGCCTAATTTAATAGAGTTAAATTTATGATCAACAAAAATCTAAAAAAAAATAATAAAATAGTATTTGCAAATCTCAAAATATTTATATTTAAAATTAAAATTAAATTGTTTACTAAATAACAAATTTTCATTTAAAATATAAACAAATTAAGCTATTTTTTTCTTTGAATTTTGCATTTTCACAAACATGGATATATATATCTTATTTATTAATAAAAATTGCTGATAATGAAACTAATCTGTTGTCAATTTGTTATAGATAATTTTGTCATTACCTGTAAAAAATACAGCTCTTTTGAAATATATTTTGTACAGATAGATTTGATGAAACAATTTTCATAGAATAATCTATTCAAATAATAATTTTTTGTTAGTAAAAGAAAATTAAAAAAAAAAAATCAACAGAACAAACAATGTTTCACATATGTGAGCTATAAAAGTATACATTCAATCTTATCAAAATAAATACTTTTTTTTTTTCATTTTACCCCATTTTGATACATAATAGAAGATACCGAACAGGGAATAGGAACAACTGATATTTGAAATTTCTGAGGGATTCTATTCCATCAATTCTTTATCAAGGATATGATTGCTATTTGAAAAGAAACAATATAAAAAGAACAATCACAAAATAAAACACTTAAATGTTTCAGTAAAAATACAGCAATCGCAATAATAAAAATAATGATCCACAAATAAGAGAGAAATTTTGTTTTTATAAGCAAAACTAAATCCCCAAATAGATAAATTTTTATTTCATTAGAAGTTTTGGTTTATGTTTGCAGTGATACTGATTCCCCATGTTAAATATATTTGTTTGTCTAGATGAGTTGAATAAATATACTATTAGAGGGGAAAGATTTAAAATGACTTGAATATAACAGTAAAAATAAACAAAAATGTATTACTGTCGTTTACTTTAAAAATAAAATGTTCATTCAGATACTAGATTTAAAAAAGAAACATTCTGAAACAATGCATTGGTATTAGGAAGAAGTACCTTTTACTAAATATTTATTTTGAAAATTTGTTTTAACTTTGTGCAAACATTCGCATAGTAAAAGCACATATTAATGTTTAAACATATGAAGTTATTATGTGTGTTTAACCATTTACATCAACCGAAAATTATCTTCGTCTAATAATAATTATAATTATTATTAGTTACAAAGAAATATTAATATTATTTAAATTATTAAAAATAAATATTGTAATAAAAAATTTCCATTATGAATTTTATATTCTCTAAACATCATGTCTATATAAAAATTCCATTTATTAGACATTAAAAGTTTTAAATTAATTAAGTACAAAAGGGAAAAATAAGAAATTATTTTGTGTATTATAAATGAGTCAAAGTGTATGGATAATGTGTATGTATGGATACTAAATATTTTGTCTGAGTGCATGGATAATAACTATTTTATCATTGCATGGATAATAATTATTTTGTCTGAGTGCATTTATAATAACTATTGAAAATATTAAAAAGTACTGTTTATTAAATTTAATTTGTCACTTAAAATATAAACACATTAAGCTATTGAATTTCATATATCTCATTTATTTATAAAAATTGATGATAATCAAACTAATTTTTGTCAATTTGCTTACATAATATTGTTATTATCTTTAAACAATGCAGTTTTTTTAAATATATTTTTATATGATAATCTATTCATAAAAAAAATTTTTATATGTAAAACAAAATTAAAAAATGAATAAATAGAACAAACAATGTTTCACATTTGTAATTTGCTGTTTTTTTGTTTTTTTGTGCATTACACATTCAATCTTTTAAAAATAAAGACATTTTTTTTTTCATTAAAGTACCTCATTTTGATACATAATAGAAGATATCGAACAGGGAATAGAGCAAGTGATATGTAAAATTTCCGAGGGATTCTATTTCGTCCATTCTTTATCAAGGATATGATTGCTTTTTGAAAAAAAAAAACAAAAAAAAAAATATCACAAAATAGAACACTTAAATTTTTCAATAAAAATACAAGAATCTCAATAATAAAAATAATGATCCATAAATAAGAGAGAAATTCTATTTTTATAAAAAAAAAATTAATCCTTAAATAGATAAATTTTTATATTATTGCTGTGATACTGATTCCCCATGTTAAATGTATTTGTTTGTCTAGAGCAGTTGAATAAATATAAGATCAGAGAGGCAAGATTTAAAATGTCTTGAATACAATTGTAAAAATAAACAGAAATCTATTACTATCGTTTGCTTTAAAAATAAAATGTTCAATCAGATACTGGATTTAAAAAAGAAACATTGTCAAATAATGTATTTTATTAGGAAATAATATCTTTTAGTAAATGTTTATTTTGAAAATTTGGTGTTTTAACACTGTTCAAACATTTATAAAGTAAAAGCATATATTAATTTATTTGAATTTGAAGTGAGTTTGTAACAGTTCTTAGTATGTTATAAGTTGTAATATGTTGTAATAAGTATGTAACTGTTTTGTTGTAAGTGAGAAACCATACACATCAACCAAAAAATATAGTCTAACAATAATAATTATTATTATTACAATTTTATTAGTTACAAAGAAATATTAGTATTATTTAAATTGTTGAAAGCAAATATTTTTTATGTTATAAAAATTACCATTATGAAATTTATATTTTTTCAACACCAATGTCATACATGAAAATTCTATTTATTCAGCATTAAAATGTTTAAATAATTAAGTACAAAGGAAAAAAAATTAAATTATTGTGTATATTATAAATGAGTGCAGAATAAAAGCGTATGGATAATTGTTATTTTATCTGAGTGTATGGGGAATAACTATTTTGTAAGTGTATGATTAAAAGTTATTTTGTCGGAGTGTATTAATAGTAACTCTTTTGTCTGAGTGGATAATAACTATTTTGTCTGATTGTATGGATAATAACCCTTCTAGCTGAGTGTATGGATAATAACTATTTTGTCTTGAGTATATGGATAATAACTATTTGTCTGAGTGTATGGATAATAACTACTTTGTCTGAATGTATAGAATATAACATGTTGAATTGCAGAAATCAATACCATGTGTTTCTATAAATGGGAGCAAATGTTGCAGTTTGACAGTTAGGTATAGAAGGGAATAAGATTAAGAAATCGGATTAAGGTCTTGAGGAAATTCCTTTTGTAATTAATATCATGAGTACAAATCAGATATTAAATGTTTTGGTCTCCAAATAAAACACATACTTTCAGTGGTCTATAAACGCAAACACTTTTATTAAAAGACCAAATGCATTTATTCGCATTTCTTGCTCGTTAAATCAAGCCCACGCCCACGCAGACGACGAAGATATAATTCCTCTGGCGTCAGTTTCCATTTCCATTTTTTTATAATCAGTGATATTCATGATGATTTATATTTGATGATTGATATTCAATTAGATTCATGATTCTCCATTTATATTCAATGAAGTAACAACACGAAAGAAAAAGAAATCTTTATATTATAAATGCGTCAAAGTGAAGGGATAAAGGGCATTGAATTTTGTCTGTACAACACACAGTATTGCAGATAATACAGTACATGGTATTGCAGATATTAATACTATGTGTTGTTATAAAAGCCAGCAAAAATTGCAGTGTAATGGTTGATCATAGAAGGGATATTAGATTAAGGTTTTGCAGATAAAAGATAGTCTGGCACTCGGTGACACAAATTTCGGGTTCGAGTCTTTGTGCTGCCATGGATGTTTGTAGTGATTCTGAATCCCCTTTAAACTGTAGGTCCTGGTCTAATATAATTGCAGAGTGTTGGGCGTAGAATTGACAACCCTACTCCGTGAAAAGAAAACATCATCTGTCACGAAATCTGCCAGCAGGCACATGGCCTTGGTCCACCATAAAGCTGTTGCCACTGAAAAAGAAGAAGAACATAAAAGGTAGTACAGTTTGCAGGTTAATAAGGTTAAGGTTAAGGTTAATAAGACTTTTCAAGTAAGCTAACTTAAGGTATCATTCAAAGGTATAAGATGTACTTTACGACATCTTATCAGTTGTTGACTGCTTTCATTTAATTCGCCTCACATTCATGTTGACGTAATTAGTAACCTCAAATCAGAAGCAGACGGCCATGCTAACATTAGCATCGACTGACTCACCTTCTAAAAATGGTATCTCAAAGCCTTCACTTCTTGCTAAAAACGACGTTTCAGTATCCCAAACCAATATGGGTCGTTAGGCAGAGAATACTACTACGAAGCTGAAATTTGTTTTCTGCTTTCGGTATGTTTCTATTTTTCACCTGGATATCGGAGTAAACACAATTTTTAAATATGTAACTTTTAATTGCAAATTTTTAATTTGTCACAATAGCATTTTTTCATTCTTTTAGCCATCTGGATTGCAGATCAAAACAAACACAAGCATATGCCTAATATTTCGGGGGCAAATAATTAATGTCTAAAAAATGCTTTGATACTTGATTTCAATCTGGTTATCACAGCGGGTAGAATATCATATGAGACATTAAGATAAAAGATGCTCGGACATACACTGCTTAGCCTATCAATAGCCCATATATTAAATTTCAGGTCCTAGATTTTTAAAATGATTGATCAGAAATTTATAAAAGTTTTAATGATTTTATTAATTTACAGTATTTATTTTGCAGAGACGAAAGATAAAAAGCCAATGTGCAATACATTTTTTTATTTTAGATTTTATTTTCTAAACAAACTATTTTCAATGTAAATTTCCCTATCGTTATATCTTCAATCGCGACGAGCGTGACAGTAGATCTACCTTCACGTGCTGCACACTGGTAACATCCTAGGCTGTTAAAAGATTTTCTACAATGACATTTAATAACGTTCCAAGACTAATAACCTTTGTAGAACTTCGAGTAGACTGAATGTCTTACAATAGAATGCAGGTGGTCTGTTCCAATCTAAGAAAGTTGAGATTTAACATTTCCTTTCCAGCTACGATGTTAATGTTTTTGCAATCATGGAGGCTACTTGCCTGCTCTGCGGGTAAAACGAGATCTTGGACAGTCATCATAAAGTAGGTTGCCCGACCTTACATGGGGACTCCGAGGAGAAAATATATTAGAGCGCTACAACTTTGCTGATGAGACATTGGCTTTTCTCTGATTTTTTTTTTCTTATGTGAGTTTTAGACTGCTTTTTTTTTTTTTGTTCTGATCCCATAACAGTTTGTAGTTTTCACTTGCGATTGGAAGTAAAAGAAATATCTTTAACCACATTTAAAAATGTTACAGAAATCAAAATTGCTTACATCATAAGACTCAACGACCATTATAGGAGTTCAAAGTGTTGAGATAATAAATTAAACATTACTACAATCATTTACCAGGCTTCAACAGTTAATGGTAAATTTATAGAATATATAAAACGATATTAAATAGTTCAAAAATTAAATGAACACACGAACTACACAAAATTAAAACAGCAAACAATGTTCAATATAATACACTTATTAATTAAGGCTTTAAAATTTACTTACAAAGTTATCTTTCAGAATTATTTCAGCATTCTCACTTTTCGGAAATAGAGTGCAATTCCTTTCAGGATGTTGGATAACTAGCTTTCCGTATAAGTCCTAATATGTAACTTCCCTAATTGTATTGGTCTTAAATAATCTTCATAAGGACTCTTGCTTAAGAAGATAGTTGCGAGTCTATTACTGCTGCTTTTTACATCTGCAAAATACAGATATACATTTTGACCTTCATTCTAAATAAAGAATTTTTGTAGGTTAAGTTTTGATTAAAGAAAATATGAAGTCATAATATATTTAATATATTTAAAATTTTTACACAATTGCAATAAGTTGTTATATAAACAAATATAATGATTGTCTACAAAAATAAGATTTATATTAAATAATTAAGTAACTTAAAATAAATATAAAAATCACAGAATGATAGAAACTCCAGAATTTGATATGAAATCATTTCTATAAAATATCAGATTTGTAGTAGGCCTAGCGCGGCACAGGAAGGTTGGTTCGTAAGTAAATATGTGTTGCTTTATAGCATAACAGATAGTTTTGGCCAAGTTGTAACAAATAATTAGTTATAAAGAGCATTAATTAAATGTCTTCATAAAAATGTCACAAATATGTACAAAGGGATAAAAATATCCTTATTGTTTAAAATCAATATTAAATAAGGATACCCATTGTAAATATAAACACCTCGAACGTACCAGAACAAATTTTAAAATATGGACGAAGATGTCAAGAAACTACACTGCTGAAAATAGTTAGGGGATATTAGGATTTTGGGTATAAACTGCAGATGAGTAAATATGTTGGTGACTGAAATATGATGTATAGATATTTTAAAATATGAGAAAGGAAGAGGAAAAAGCAATGAAACTTTTTGTTTACAACATATTGTCGGTAAACAAAAACAAAAAAAAATGCATAATTCGTGCATATTATGCAAACAAACAAAAAAAAATGTAATTTCTAGGATACAAATGAGTTTCATAAATTGATATGGTTTTGCCTAACTGAAAGCAACGTCGCATACCTAGGAGAATGGAACAAGCTAAGATATCAATGAGGAACTGGGATATTCTCTGCCACTTCTGTAGAAGAGAGCTTTAAAATTGCTGATTTGTTTGTGAGGGGATAAACGACTAGTAACCCCTCTCACTAGAATGTTCCAAACAAGTCCTATTGGGTTCAAATTTATTGGTTCTTGTTCTACTGAGGAATATGGTGATCAATTCATTCGAAGTATTTCTTCGCGAAAAGGAAATTTTATACTAGCTGAACATGATGTAGCCTGGCATTATCATCCATGAGAATGAATTCATCCTCGATTGCTGCCGCGTAAAAGCCACAATAAGTCTGATGATCTCATCACTATATCACTGATCTGTCAGTTCTCCATTCCTGATAATGCGTAGATCAGTATGAACATTAACAGAAATACTGGCCTTACACAAGTTGTTTACATGCTTTGAAGTATAGTGATCTGGCAAATCGTTTGTTAGGCTTACGAACTATAGGAACCCTCCCGAAATTCAAAAGCTCACGTGTTTATATTCGTGTGTTTTATACATCTATATGATAAAAAGTCCTTCCTTTAGGTTCCAGACGGAAGATGGAGAAGTGAGAGCCCTCGAGATGTTATCTCTGTCCGTATTCTTTCAAAGATGGGGGTATTTGGGGGTATGGTGCAATTTGGTATGCGTGTGGGGGATATGGTGCAGGATCTTTTGATTCACTCCAGTAACGCTGAAATCACTGCAAATCAGCCTTTGTTATTGTTTGTTCTACTCTCTCACTTGGTCTACAGCAACATCTGGACCAAGTACATGAGGCCGTGTGTTTTCACAGAAAGAGGGAGCAGCTTCTGTTGTGAT
The DNA here is from genome assembly GCA_021605075.1 of Caerostris darwini. Lineage (NCBI taxonomy): Eukaryota > Metazoa > Arthropoda > Arachnida > Araneae > Araneidae > Caerostris > Caerostris darwini. The sequence goes on along the minus strand of BPLQ01007287.1, from coordinate 464,688 downwards.
GGAACACCTGTAGGTAGAAGTTTGACTTGATTCTGAGTCGCTGAAGGAGAGCAGTATCTGCAAGAAGGACGCTTAGGAAGAACTACTTATCGCATGGGAGAAAACCCTGGAAACTCCCACTAGGCAGTCTGATAAACGAGGCAAGATGTTGGACATCACTAACGACATCACGATTTATCCTTTTTTGAAACAGTGAATACAACAAAGCCTCCAACTGATTGTACCTCAGCCCTAATGCTCAACAATGCTTATGCTCATGAGCATTAATGCTCACCGCGCTTTACGTTGCCACTGAGCAGCGAGCCGGATATTGTTATTGTGAATGATTTAGGGAAAATATTTGGGGTATTTTGAAAATGATCATCGTGTAAATAATATTTTCTTAGATATAAAAATAAGGCTATTAAAGTCAACCAATTCAAAAAGAAACTCATTTCATTTGCACAGACATTAATAATGTTAAACCATCAAACCCTCAGATGTGAACCTGTTAAAATATTTTTAAAGCTTGACAAAAATATATTCTCAGTAAAAAAGTAAAATATTTATTGCAGGCAATATGTCAATATAGGTTTAAAAGAGATGTCAATAACTTATTAACTCTGTATCATTTTCAAGAAAAAATCAATATTGTGAAAAAAAAAAACCCTATTATATTACATATTTAATTATTGAATGTGCAATAATATAAGTATTTTTTGTTTATATATCCTTTTTCCAGTTTTTTTACACCATTACTATCCAATTAACTTGTGTGAGAGCTAGTAGCTGCCCAAATAAAAGCTTTGTACGAGAAGAAACATTTAAACAAACATTATTCACAAAAGACTGCGAAAACTCTGCTTATTACTTCAAAATACGCATTTCTCTCAATCTTTATACCACTATTTAGAGCTTTCCCGCAAAAGAGATATAGGAGAGGAAATTACCAAAAACTTCTCCACAAAGGCTTAACAAATTTCCCCATAATCTTTCCGTAAACGACTCTAACAGCAAAGAAGATATTACGCGTTGCAAGCAAACACCACCCGTAATCCCTCCCCCGACGCCAATCCGCGTCTTCCCCCCTGCAAGAATCCAACAGACGCATTCTTAAACCAACGGCCCCGAAAGTACTTTAAAATATCACACCACGGCTATTACGCCCCCCTAACACAAGCGCTCTCGGATAATTACTCTGGGGAATCATTGATGAACTCTCGCGTTTCTCTCGGCTAAAAGCTTGAATAATGATCTTTGTTGGGTCTTTGTTGCCAGGACTCCAGTTAACTACGCCGGGGATGCCCAGAGCTGCCTTCGAAGTTGGAGGCCCAATTTAGAAAGCACTCGCTTCAATGGTCTGTCGTGCCGCCGCGCACCTGAGACCGGGGGAAGATTCAATACATATCCTGGCTTTTAAATGGGAGTGAATGTCTCCATTAACGAGTACGGAGATTTGTGATTGAGTTTGAAGAGGTTGTTGGGGTCACATACCTTTGACCTTGTTTATGTCTTTGTGCATTGGATGCCTTTTGCTTTTTTCGCCAATTTGGCTACTTCTGATTCAAAGATGGAAACAAATTAGCACTTTATGTGTGGTATATGGTTTAGTTGTGGCTCTTATAAATTGCTAAATGAATTGAATATTAGGGTATCAAATGAGTTACAGTTATATAGTTATAGTATATAAATTGTAGTTGTAGTAGTAGCAATTGTAGATTTATAGTATATGAGTTGTAATAGTAGTAATTAAAATGATATTCATTTCATTTGCATAGAAATTATTAATATTAAAACGTCAGGCTGTCAGATATCAACCCTAAAAATTCACTTTCTTAAACATTCGTAATAATAGTAATTGAAATCAAATTATTTAAGTTTTTAATAATAAATTATGTTAAAATATTGTTTTTAAAGATTGATAGAAACATATTCATAGTTAAAAAGTAAAATATTTAACGTTGGTAATGTGTTTCTTTATAAATATCTTTATAATTGGTGCTGTTTGGTTTGTCGTTCTACAACCATTTTATGAGCGCTTTAGACTAATTAGAGCGGGACCTACAATTTAACGTGGATTCCGAATCACTAACAAATACCAGAGTTAGGATTCGAAGCTTAAACCCAAAGGCCAGAGCACTAGCCAATTGGCCATTAGGCCGCAATATATGGTAGAATTTAAATGCCTTACGCCAAAGATTATGTTGGTATATATAAAGCAGATTCAAACAAAACAATATTAGTTTTAAAAAGGTAATCAATAACTTAATATCATAATGTGTAAAAACCGATTATATATAATTTTATTATCAAATATACAATTATATGTATTTTTCTTTATTATTACACCATTAATATCCATTTCACTTATGTGACAACTAACAGCTGCCCAATAAAATTTGTGTACGAGAAATAACATTTAAACAAACATTACTCACATAAGACTGCGGAAACTCAGCTGATTACTTCAAAATTTGCATTTCTCTCGATGTTTATGCCACCTCCCCCATTTAGAGCCTTCCCGCGAAAGAGATAGAGGAGAGGAAATTACCAAAAAGTTCTTCTCCACAAAAGCTTAACAAATTTCCTCATAATCTTTCCGTAAACGACTCTAACAGCAAGGAAGATATGACGCGTTGCAAACAAACACCCCCCGTAATCACTCCCCCGACGCCAATTCGCGTCTTCCCCCCTGCAAGAATCCAACAGAAGCATTCTTAAACCAACGGCCCCGAAAGTACTTTAAAATACCACACCACGGCTATTACGCCCCCCTAATACAAGCGCTCTCGTTACTCTACTCTGGGGAATCCTTGATGAACTCTTGCATTTCTCTCGGCTAAAAGCTTAAATAACGATCTTTGTTGGGTCGGTGTTGCCAGGACTCCACTTAACTACACGGGGGATGCGCAGAGCTGCCTTCGAAGTCGGCGGCCCAATTTGGAAAGCACTCGCCTCAATGATCTGTCGTGCCACCGCGCACCTGAGACTGGGTATGATTTAAAGCATTGCCGGACTTTTAAATGGGAGTGCATGTCTGTATTAACGAGTGCGGAGATTCGTGATTGTGTTTGAAAAGGGGCCACATATCTTTGACCTCGTTTATGTCTTTCCGCATTGAATGCCTTTTGCTTTTCTCGTCATCTTGGCCACTTCTGATTCAAATATAGGAACAAATTAGTAGTTTCGATTTCGTGATTGTTTTTGTTGTTGTTCTTGTAAGTTTTTAAATGATTTATATCTTAGGATGTTATACGTTATAGTTGTATAGTTATAATATATGAGTTGTAGTTGTAGTAGTAGTAGAGTTATAATATATGAGCTGTAGTTGTAGTAGTAGTAGAGTTATAGTATATGAGTTGTAGTTGTAGAGTTATAGTATATAAGTTTTAGTTGTAGAACTACTAGTTGTAGAATTATAGTATATAAGTTGTAATAGTAGTAGTAGTTGTAGAGTTATAGTATATGAGTTGTAATTATAGTAGTTGCTGTGGAGTTATAGTGTATAAATTGTAGTAGCAGTTGTTTTGTTTTGATTCATTTGAAGAAATTTGTCCTCAGTTTATCATAGTGGAAAATAAGAGAAAAAGTGCATTTTTAAAAAAAAACTACTTCTTTACTTGTTAAGTCACAAAAATATTTTTTAATCCTATTGATTTTAATAATATAAAACATAATATGCTGTATGAATACAGTGATATTAAAAATATGCTGTAATGGTACTGAATTTTGTATGACAAGATAAAGAAAAATAGTTCCAAATATCAGCGGTAGAGGGAGCTATTGCAAATAATTCCATAGTAGTGACATATGCATAACGTCATATAACGCAAAATTTGAATACAAGGATACTAAAAAAATACTGCATGTGCATTTTTAATACGCAAAATCAATTAATGTGCTTGATGCTACTGTGCATGAAAAATGTACCATTCAGGTTTGAAATCTTTACCTAATAACGTGAGACGTTGATTATGCGTGAACAAAAACACACATAAATGAAATAATGTGGCTTCAACAAAGATACAAGCGAAGGAAATACGAATATAATATTATTAATACTTATTTTAGTTTATAAATACTTGCTTTCCAAAATATTAGCAATTTAGCATTTCGCAACCTTACTTTGTAAATAGATACTATATGAAGTTTTTTTTTTTTTTTTTTTTTTTAAATTTGAATTTAATGGAGAATTTCTTTTTTGAAAGACTGCTACTTTTACCCTTATTTCAAAATACTTATCACAAAAATAGATAATGAGGTCACAATCCTTGTATTTACGCACAGAAAGTAAAAATAATTGTGCGTTTAAAATGATTTGTATAAATGTAATGGATTTTCAATCACATAAATGATTTATAAGCGTAGCTTCATTACAGTAACAAGATAAATTTTAATTCTTCAATTCACTTTTTTAAAGAAGTGATGGCAAAATGTGGAGGCAGTACAGTAGGTCTGTCCATGACGTAAGCTGGCTAACATTGAATTTGTTCCATATTTTCTATTTTTGTGTCAAATGATAACAAATCAAAGCGTCCTTTATTCGAAAACAACAGCAATGAGACTTTCATTTTCATAAGATAAATTTAAAAAACAAATGATGAAAATTTCAAAGTTGCATTGTCATTGCAATCTTCAGTTATTAATTTTAAATTTCCCTCCATCCATAAATATCAGTCCCCTTCTTCTCTTTGTAAAAGCAACAAGAGCTAAAAATCATTTCCCCCAGACCTCTTTCCAGAGACCCGCAGTCTTTTCATCCAATTTCCCCTTTTCTCCGCCGACTTATTTTCTCTCGAGTTCTGCTATTGTCCAAGATCAACACGTGGGGGGATGTGTTCATCTATTCTAATGAACGTGTAATGAAGAGGCCTGCAGGAGAAAAGGATAACAATGCAAACATGACTCTGCCGGGATATCATCAATAGAAGAGAGCCCCTTCTTCGATCCGCTGGGTAAATCCTGGCTTCCTTCTTGGCATTTTCTTGGAGCAGTCTTCTGTGGGGCGCTTTGTTGCAGAATGATGTATCAGTTTCGGTGATAATGAAATGAAGACTGATTGTCTGAAATTGGAAATAACTAATGTTTGAATTTTGCTCTCAATATATGTGTGTTTTACAAAAATTATCATAATATAATATACAAAACATAAATAGTGCTGTATTAAGATTGCAAGACATAAAACATAAAAAATGTTATACAATATACAAAATCGTAAAAAAGTTTTATACAATGTACACATTCATTAAAAAGTGTTATGTAATACACAAAAACATACAAAAAATTTACGTAATATACAAAAAGATAAAAAGTGTTATATACAAAAATATAAAAAATGTGCTATACAATGTACAAAAACATAAAAAGTTTTATATAATATACAAAACCTTAAAAAATTGTAAAAAAATATACAGAATAAATAAATAAATAAAACACAAAATTTTTTCCAATGGCAAATGAATTAATTTTCTATAATGATGCATATAAGAGTTTTAACTTATTTTAACAAAATCAAATTTATTTCAAAATCATATCATTATTTTGCCAATGAAACTTGAATAAATAACTTTAAGTGACAGTTAAATTAATTTTAATGAACCTAACAGATCCTTAGAAACTATTTTGAGAAAATTGAGACAGTAATTTGTATAAGTTCTGTAAGCCAGACGATTCGAAAGGAAATACAAAGTAAGTTATTAGATATTGGTAAATATCTACCATAGTGATATTTCATGGTGATTTTAAGCTATGTAGTAAATTAGTGTTAAATTATAATAATTAAAATAAAGTGATAAACTCTAAAATTGTTTTCTCTTTTCTAAATCCCTTCAAATCGACTACCTTAAGGACTTCTGTCCTTTAAACAATAAAATTTTCCATTTTCTATAAACATAAAATATATCTATAAAATATTTCTATAAACATTTTCTATAAATTATTTTTGTTAATGTTTATATAACATGCCTTGTCATATTATGTTTGCTATCACTGTTTATTTTTTTCGTATGTCTTTCGTTTTACTAATGCTTACCTTAGTTATATAGTATCATAACATTTTATTTCATAAAACTTAAAATTCGATGGATTATTGTAATTCCTTAATTGGAAATTTTATTTATTATTTTTATCATCCTCACTTTCTTATTTGGCAGAAGGATGCAAAAACATAATGAAGGCGGTAAAGTAAAATGAAATTCTTGATCAAAAAACAATTACTTAAAAAGTAATCCAGCATCCAATCCCTTCAAATCGACTACCTTAACGACTTCTGCAATTAAACATATCTTCTGAGTTTGATCTCATTTGGGGACACAAGACTCATTTTCTCCGCGTCCATTTGTTAGGGCCGTGGATTAGGATGCCTGGCAAACGGAGGGATTATGTCCCCGGCACTGGAAGGCATTCGATCAACTCCCTTCAGAAAACCCTTTGGGGTTGGGGATAAAAGGGTGGATCTCGGCAGACAAGGGATGAATGGTGCCTATCAACAAGGAATCGATTCGGTTGTGTTATTCGAAGATTGAGGTTATATTAACTGAGCATTCAAGATCAAGGTGCTTTTAGTATTGGTAGTGATTAATTCCTTTTAGTGTAAAGGGAGGCTTAGCTGACGGAGAAACGGTTCTTTTAAGGCACTCTTTATACTATGGGGCGTTTTGTTGGTAAAAGGTTTCATTAAGAGGACAATGTAAGACATTGGATTTGGGTTGCTTTCATTTTCAAGAAGGTATATATTAGCAGACGAAATTTGTCTGCAGTGGTAATTGTTAGAAATCAATGGGAAGTTGCATGTAGTTAAAAAGGGGAGATTATTGAAAATGGGAATCTTTTTTTAAGGAAAGTATCTAAACAGAGACAAAAGATAAGTCACTTTTGAAAATTTCTTTTCACTTAAAATTAATGTTTAATATTAAAACTTTTCGTTGAGTGGGCATTATATCCATAAGTGCAATTTGAAAATGTTTATGACATTTATTTTTAATATAATTTTAATTAAAATTATTTTTAAAAAATTATAAACTCTTTTATAGGTTCGAGTCGTGGAGTAATACTAAACTAGTGGGCTTTGGTTTGGTTTGGATATAGACCCTATGAGTTGTCTACTCATGGATAAAGGGAAAGGAGGCAGCTTCTGTTGTGATGGAGCACCTTAAAATGTAGAAGTCTGATTTGGCTCCGTGTTGCTGAAGTAGGATATTTGATTTGTCTATGTACTGCCATTTATTGAACACTTTAAACTATCTAAACAATAAATTAGATGTCTAATTAGACAATGATGATAAAAATTAACTGTTTAATTAGACAATGATCTAAAATTTAACGTGGATTTTGAACCACTAACATCCGCGCCCGCGCTTCGATCCTGAAACCTGTGGTAAACTAGTTAGCTTGCAGAAAGGTTCGGGCTTGGATCCGTTTGTGGCGCTCGTTGCAGTCAGTTGGAGAGATGATTACAAAAAAGTAGATGGGCATTTATACAACATGTGTAGACATCGAGAGTCAAGATAAAATGGGAGTTTTACGGGTTTTCTCCCATACGATATTCAAATGTGGGATTTACCCAATAATGGTTTTCGCAAGGCAGTATCCTCTCTTCAGTAGGCTGTTCGTGACATACATGAGCCACGGCTAAAGTGTAAAAAAATATTTTTAAAAACAATTGTTATTATGTTCAATTCAAGTTATTTTTTTACCAGCTGATATATTTTTGATGAATGAATTTATTTTAATTTTGAATTAAAATATATTCGAATCATTTTAAAAATCAAATTATTTAGTTATAATAACATCGATTAATACAGCACATTATTTTTATAATCTTATAGGTCTTATATATTTTTTAATTAGGAATTCAGAAAAAATTTGAAGCAATCATTATTTTTTAAAACTGAAATTGAATTTAAATATTCTTCTTTTAAATTCGCTAAAAATAACCACAAAATGATTACATAAACCATGTGTAAATAGGTATTGGAATGTAATTTTTCTTATTCAAAAGCTGCATTGAATAGAGTTAAATTTATGAGCATCTAAAAGGTAATAAAATAGTATTTACAAATCTCAAAATATTTATACTTTAGATTGAATTGTGTATTCTTTTTATTATTGAAAATATTAAAAAAGATTCATTATTAAAATGTAATTTTTCATTTAAAACATAAACACATTAAGCTATTTTTCCTTTTTGAATTTCATATGTTCACAAACATGGATATTTATCTTATTTATAAAAATTGATGATAATGAAACTAATCTCTTGTTAATTTGTTTATATAATGTTACTATTAACTGTAAACAATACAGATCTTTTGAAATACATTTTTTTACAAATAGATATAAGGCAACAATTTCTATAATATAAACTATTCATGTAATAATTTTTTTTGTTAGAAAAACAAAAAATAAAAAATTAATAAACACAGCAAACAATGTTTCACATACATAATTTGCTAATATTTGAGTTATGAAAGTATACATTCAATCTTATCAAAATAAAGACATATTTAAAATTTCCGAGGGATTCTATTCCGTCAATTCTTTATCAAGGATATGATTGCTTTTTGTAAAATAAATAATAAAAAAAGAACAATAGCAAAATGAAACTAAACGTCTCAGTAAACAAAACATCAATCTCTAAAAATTCTAACCATTCTAACCATTCAATAATATAAATAATGATCAATAAATAACACAGAAATTTATTTTTATAAAAACTAAATCCCTAAACGGTAGAATTTTTATATCATTAGAAGTTTTAGTATATCATTGCTGTGATACTGATTCCCCATGTTAAATGTAATTGTTTGTCTAGATGCGTTGAATAAATACACGATCAGAGAGACAAGATTTAAAATGACTTGAATACAATTGTAAAAATAAACAAAAATTTATTACTATCGTTAGCTTTAAAAATAAAATTTTCATTCAGATACTAGGTTTAAAATAGAAACATGCATTTTTATTAGGAAAAAGTACCTTTTATTAAATATTTATTTTAAAAATTTGGTGTTTTAACGTTGTTCAAATATATAAAGTTATTTTAAGTTAAAGTAACTATTCTTAGCATGTAAATGTTATTAAATTCGAAATGCGTGCGCAACTATTATGTCGTAATGAGGATATAATTATTATGCTGTAATAAGTATGTAACTATTATTAAAGTTGTAATGAGTCTAAGCAATCACTTCAACCAAAAAATATAATCTTCTAATAATTATGAGTATTATTATAATTTTATTAGTTACAAAGGAATATTAATATAATTTAAATTTTTAAAAGTAAATATTTTTGCATTTGTGATAAAAATTCCAATTACGAATTTGTTATTCTCTATACATCAGTGCCATACATGGAAATTATTACACCTCAAAAGTTTTAAATCAATAAATACAAAAGAAAGAATAAAGAAAGAAATTACTACGTATATGATAAATGAGTAATGTATATGAATAATTTAAATTCTTATTACATATAATTTTATTATTAAATATACAGCTATAAATATTTTTATTTATGCCTCCTATTTCCAGTATTTTTACACTATTAATATCAGGTTTATATATGTGTTAACTAATAACTGCCCAATAAAATCTGTGTGAGAGAAACAACATTTAAACAAACATTACTCAGTTAAGACTGCGAAAACTGAGCTGATTACTTCAAAATACTCATTTCTTCAATGTTTATACCACCTCCCCCTTTCAGAGGTTTCCCGCCAAAGAGATAGAGGAGAGGAAATTACCAAAAAGTCTATCCTCCACAAAAGCTTAACAAATTCCCTCATAATCTTTCCTTAAACGACTCTAACAGCAAGGAAGATTTAGCGCGTTGCAAGCAAACACCCCCCGTAATCACTCCCCTGTCGCCAATCCTCTTCTTCCCCCCTGCAAGAATCCAACAGACACATTCTTGAACCAACGGCCCCGAAAGTACTTTAAAATATCACACCACGGCTGTTACGCCCCCCTAACACAAGCGCTCTCGGAACTCTACTCTGGGGACTCCTTGATGAACTCTCGCATTTCTCTCGGCTAAAAGCTTAAATAATGATCTTTGTTGGGCCTGTATTGCCCGGATTCCAGTTAACTACACCGGGGATGCCCAGAGCTGCCTTCGAAGTTGAAGGCCCAAATTGGAGAGCGCTCGCTTCAATGGTCTGTCGTGCCGCCGCGCACCTGAGACAGGGGATGATTCAATGCATGGCCTGGCTTTTAAATGGGAGTGGATATCTCTATTAACGAGTGCGGAGATCTGTGATTGTGTTTGAAGAGGTTGATGGGGGTCACATATCTTTGACCTCGTTTATTCTCTTTGTATTGAATGCCTTTTGCTTTTCTCGGCAACTTGGCCAGCTCTGAATCAAAGATTGATACCAATTAGTTGTATTTGTGTGCTGCTTTAGTCGTTGTACCTGTAAATTGCTGAAGGAATTGTATCTTAGGGTGTTCGATGATTTATAGATATAGTTATAGTTTATAAGTTGTGTTGTAGAGTTATACAATAAAAGTTGTAGTTTTCGTAGTATTTGTTGTAGAGTTATAGTATGCGAGTTGTATTTGTAGTAATAGTGATTGTAGAGTTATGAATAAATAATTACGAACCACATGACAAACTATGAATAAAAATTGAAAAATATATAAATGTGATTTTTTTTGTAGTGCAGTGTCTACAAATATTTAACTCCAACAAAAATAATTTTGTACGATCTAAAAATATTAGGAGATGTCTAATGATGCATTTCAACGATTGATTTCTAGACGAGGTGCTTTAATGATGGGTCACGATTAGTTTAATCAATGTCAGTAATCTTTGTTTGAGCATGCGTCATGAAGTGAAGTGTAGTGAAGTTTGATTGCATGTGAGCATGAATTTATTTTTGTGTGAAGTTTGTGGCGTTCAACAAAAATATGCATTAGGAAATATTTCATGAAAGAAATAATGACGGGATATGATGACGTTGCCTATGGCGTCAAGAAAAACCTACAGAAATAAAATAATGCGGCTTCAACAAAAATACAAGGGAAGGAATACGATAACTTATATAATATGTATTAATACTTACTTTATTTTATTAATACTTGCTTTTTAAAACATTAATGATTTAGCCTTTGGCAGCATCGCTTTGTAAATGTATGTGCAGTTTTTTAAACTTGAATATAATGGATAATGTTTCTTTTACTCTTATTTCAAAATAATTGTCACAAAAATTTATAATGAGGTCTCAATTCTTGTGGTTAGGTACAGAAAGTAGAAATAATTGTTCGTTTAAAAGGATTTGTATAAATGTAATGGAGCTACAATCTTATATCTACTTATAAGGAAAGCTCCATTGCAGTTAACACCAATAATTTTAAATCCATATTAAATTTCACTTTTTTAAAGAAGCGATGACACAGTGTGGAGGCAGCAGAGTATGTCTGTCAATGGTGTAAGTTAGCTACCATTGAATCTGCTCCATATCTTCTATTCTTGAGTCAAATGATCAGAAATCAAAGTGTCCCATATTAGAAAACAAAAACAATGAGGCTTTCATTTTCACAAGATCAATTAAAAAATAAATAACGAAAATATCAAAGCTTCATTGTCATTGCAAAATCTGCAATCTTCAGTTATTAATTCTAAATTTCCCTCCATCCATAAATATCAGCCCCATCTTCTCTTTGTAAAAGCATCAAAAGCTAAAAATAATTTCCCCCAGACCTCTTTCCAGAGACACGCAGTCCTTTCATCCAATTTCCCCTTTTCTCCGCCGACTTAATTTCACTCGGGCTCTGCCATTGTCCAAGATCAACACGTGGGGGGAAGTGTTCATTCATTCTGATGAACGTGTAATGAAGAGGCCTGCAGGAGAAAAGGATAACAATGCAAACATGACTCTGCCGGGATATCATCAATAGAAAAGGGCCCCTTCTTCGATCCGCTGGGTAAATCCTGGCTTCCTTCTTGCCATTTTCTTGGAGCAGTCTTCTGTGGGGTGCTTTGTTCCAGATTGATGTATCAGTTTCAGTGATAATGAAATGAAGACTGATTGTCTGCAATTACTGATATGTAATGTTTGAATAGTGTTTTTTAATATATGTTTGTTTTACAGAAATTACCATAATATAATATACAAAACATAAAAAGGGCTGCATTTCGATAATATGACACAAAACATAAAAAGTGTTATACAATATACAAAATCATTAAAAAGTGTCACACAATTTACAAAAATAAAAAGTATTATGCAATATACAAAAAATAAAAAGTTTTATACAATAAACGGAAACAGAAAAAGTATTATGCGATATACAAAAACAGAAACATAAAGAGTGTTATATAATATACAAAAAGTGTTATATAATATACAAAATAAATAAATAAATAAAACACAACAATTTTTTCCAATTGCACATGGTTTCTTTTCCTATAATGATGGTTATAAGAATTTAAATTATTTTGACAAAATAAAGAAAATGTGATCGGATGGTATGATATATATTTATATATATATATATTACACACACACACACACATATATATATATATATATATATATATATATATATATATATATATATATATATTACACATATAATATAGAACTTAATTTAAGAACAAAACACATAGCAGCAATATTAAGGATAAGAGTCTAAATTATTCCAAATGATTTTCTTATCTTTAAAAATTCTATTTTCAATTTGAAATAAAATTGTCTTTGCTCTCACTAGACGATTTTTTAGAACAATTTTACATTAATATATATACTGAATTCAGTTTTATAATAATTATTCAATTATTTTGTAAATAAATATACACGAAACGCACTTATAAGGAACTTAAATGTATCTACGTTGAATGAACGTGTTTAATCATATAATTTGCCAATTGAACTTAAATATATAACTTTAAGTGATAGTTAAATTAATTTTCATGAACATAACTGATGCTTAGATACTATTTTGGGAAAATTGAAACAGTAGTTTGCATAAATTATGAAAACCAGACAATTCGAAAGGAAATACAAAGTAAGTTATTCTTTATTGTTAACACGTTTACCATGGCGAAATATATTTCATGTAGATTTTAAGCGATGTGGTAAATTAGTCTTAAATTATCAAAGTTAAAATAAAGTGATAAATGTTTATATTGAAAGTTTCTCGCAGTGCGAGAGAAGATTAATCTATTTTAAATAAAATATTATTGTCTTACACTTTTCTTTTTCCTTAAATTTGTGTTGAAGTCACATAACTCTTACTACAACAATATCATACTATATTTAATAAAAATAAAACTACATGAAACGTTATAAAAACTAGGGAAAAGTTACGTATTTAGAGAAGGCTAGGAAAAACCCCATGTTCATGATGAAAACTAAGAAGGTTCTTATACTTGTACATTCATTTACCAACCTCATGGTATTTCCATAATCAGGTTTTTCAATGAATGCTAAAACGAAATCTCTCGCATTTATAGTGAGGTATTCTCGGAGTTTCAGAAAACAATTAAGGAGATCTGGAATGTCCCTCAATACATGATTGGCACTCTAGAGATCTCTCTGCTGGTGTCCTCTTTTTGCTGGTCCATAGAAGCCAACATACTTGCTTATCACGTTTTGCCAGAGGACACTTGAGGAATCTTGCCTCTTCTAATCTTGGACTTTTCAGAGGTTGATGGATTTGATCTAATAGCTAGACCACCTCGGCGATCAGAAACAACAACAGCAAAATATTTGGTGATTAATAGTGTTGCAGGGTTAGCTATTTCAGAAACTGTTTTCTTTCTCTGATAGTTTTAAAAAGTAATTTTTTTGAAAATTTTAATCGTCATTGAATCGAAATACTTTAATTTTTAATCTTTTACGAACAATGGGCAGAAGATTATTGCGACCTGCACCAAGTGTAGGATTGAACAAACATCGCCTGCTCATATTTTAAACTGTCTTGATTTTTAAATTGGAGAAGGTTTTTCTGAACCTCTTCTATTTTTGGATTTTTTAGATGTTTATGGATTTGGTCTGATGGCTAGACCGTATTTGAGACTAGAAACAACAACAACAAAATCTCTGGTGGTTATAGTTTTTGAAGTCAGTTATTCCAGAACTTTTTTTCTTTCGCGAATAATTTTAAAATGGTAATAAAATAAATACTTTTTTTTGAAAATTTTAATCATCGTTGAATCGAAATGCTCTATTTTTTATTCTTTTATGAATAGTGACAGAAGATTATTGGGACGTGCACCAAGTGTGGGATTGATCAAGCCTCACCAGTTCATATTTAAAACTGTCTTGATTTTATGTTGTTAGGGTTTTTTCTGAGCCTCTTCTATTCTTGGACTTTTTTTTAGAGGTTTATGGATTTGGTCTAATAGCTAAACCATATGAGGGATTAGAAACAACAGCAACAAAATCTCTGGTGGTAAATAGTGTTGAAGATTCAGCTATTCAAGAAACTGTTTTCATACACTGATAATTTTAAAATGGAAATAAAATCAAAATTTTTTGATTATTTAAAAGAATGCTTATGTTAGTTATATATTACCATGTCATATTTTTATCAAACTTAATAACCACACTTAATTCTTAGATAACCATGCCATACTATATTTTCATATTTCGTTTATAATCATTATTTATTCTTTTTGTAGTGTATATCTTTCGTTTTACTTATACTTGGATTAATTATACAGAAGAAAATAAATAAAACACAATTCCAAGATAAATCAGAATTCCTAAAATATTAACTTCGCTTTAAACCATAACATTTTTCATAAACTGAATGCTTTATTATTTATATAACATGCCATGCAGGCCATATTTTCATATTCTGTTTATAATCATTTTTAATATTACTGTATCATATATATCTCGTTTTATTTATGCTTATATTACTCGTTGTCATATAGTGTGATATCTTATTTTTATAACATTTAAAGTTCAATGAATCCTTGTAATTCCATAATTTAAAATTTTATTTATTATTTTTAACATCCTCACCTTAGTATTTGGCAGAGGGATGCAGAAACATAAGGAAGGAGTTTAAGTAAATCAAAGTAAAATGAAATTCTTTGTGAAAAAAACAATTACTAAAGATTAATCCTGCATTGTTTTACACTCTTCTTTTCCAAATCCCTTCAAATCAACAATCTTAACGACATCTGTACTTTAAATAATAACATTTTCCATAAGCTATTAATATTTATATAACAGGACATGTTTTTATTGATTATTATTTTTGTAACATTTTTATTATTTTTTGTATCGTATATCATCCTACTAGTGCTTATTTATGCTGCTAAGGTTATGTCTATATTATTTATGTAGTGCCATACTATATTTTTATCAAACTTAAAATTCAATGGATTATTTAAATTCCATAGTTGGAAATTTTATTTATTATTTTTATAAGTACCATCTACAAATTCTAAATATTAATCTCCACCTTGTTATTTGGTAGAGGGATGCAGAAAACATATGGAAGAAGGTAAAGTAACATGAAATACTTTTATCAAAAAACAATTACTTAAAAAGTAATCCGGCATTGCTTAACACTCTCTTTTCCAAATCCCTTCAAATCGACTACCTTAACGACTTCTGCAATTAACCATGTGTTCGGAGTTTGACCTCATTTGGGGACACAAGACTCATTTTCTCCGCGTCCATTTGTTAGGGCCGTGGATTAGGATGCCTGGCAAAAGGGGGGGATTATGTCCCGGGCACTGGAAGTCATTCGATCAACTCCCTTCAGAAAACCCTTTGGGATTGGGGATAAAGGGTGGATCTCGGTAGACGAGGGATGAATGGTGCCAACTTGCTTATCAACAAGGAATCGATTGGGTTTCTGTATTATTCGAAGATTGAGCTTATATTACCTGAGCATTCAAGATCAAAGTGCCTTTAGAATTGGTAGTAATTAATTCCTTTTAGTATAAAGGGAGGTTTAGTTGATGGAGAAAAGGTTCTTTTAAGACACTCATTATACTATGGGGCGTTTTATTGGTAAAGAGTTTCATTAAGAAAGTGTAGGACATTGGATTAGGGTTGATTTCGTTTTCAGACGAAATTGGATTTCAGCAGTAATTATTTGGAATCAATGGGGAACTTTAATGTAATTACAACGGAGTGATTATTGATAACGATAATAATTTTTTAAGGAAAATTTCTAAACAGAGACAAAAGTTATCTAAGGCAAATTACTTTTGAAATTTTTTTTTGTGTCTGTAAAATAAATGTTCAATATTAAAACTTTTTGTAGAGTGGGCAATATAATAATAAGTTCAATTTTAAAATATTTGACAATTATTATTAATTTAAGTTTAATTTAAAATATTTTATAAAAATTATAATCTTTTTTATAGGTTCGAGTCGTGGACTAATGCTAAGTAAGCCTGCTTTAGTTGGTTTTCCCGCTGTACGGTAATTTTTTGCATATTTTAGGCTAATTAGACAAGGACTTACAGTTTAAAGTTGATTCCGAACAACTAACAAACATCCATGATGCTGCTAGGATTCAAACATTAATTCAAAAAAACGAAGTTAGCTTACAGGAGGAGTCCAATGCATTTGTGGAGTCCGTTGCAGTCACTTGAGAGAGGATCACAAACGTAGAGAGGGATATTTATAAGGCATATTCAGACTCCTCGAAAATCAAGATGCTTAATGGGAGTTTTATGGGTTTTCATCCTCAGGGGATTCAAATATAGGGTTTCCTCTATAAAGGTTTCCCGAAAAGCAGCAAGCCGAAAGCATCCATAAATCGGCTGTTCTTGACAACTTATGATTAAAAATATTTTTAAAAAGAATTGCAGTTATTATGATCAATTCAAGACATTTTTTGCAAACTAATATATTTTTTGATAAATTAATTTATTTTGTTTTTTAATTAAAATATATTTGAATCAATTAAAAATCTAATTATTTACAGCACAATTTTTTATATCAATACACATGCTACACATTTTAATTTTGTTAAAAATAACAACAAAATAATACATTAAGATACGGGTATGTAAATGAGTAATAGATAGATTGTAATAGAGTTAAATTTATGATCAACAAAAATGTAAAAAAAAAATAATAAAATAGTATTTACAAATCTCAAAATATTTATATTTATAATTAAATCGAGCATTTTCTTTATTATTGAAAATATTAAAAAGATTGTTTATTAACTAGCAATTTTTCATTTAAAATATAAACAAATTAAGCTATTTTTCTTCTTTGAATTTCGTATTTTCACAAACATGGATATATATCTTATTTATTAATAAAAATTACTGATAATGAAACTAATCTCTTGTCAATTTGTTCAGATAATGTTGTCATTACCTGTAAACAATACAGATCTTTTGAAATATAATTTTTACAAATAGATTTGGTGAAACAATTTTTATAGAATAATCTATTCAAATAATAATTTTTTGTTAGTAAAACAATATTAAAAAAATAAATAAACTGAACAAACAATGTTTCACATATGTAATTAACTATTATTCTGTGAATTATAAAAGTATACATTCAATCCTATCAAAATAAAAACATTTTTTTTTTCATTAAAGTATCCCATTTTGATACAGAATAGAAGATGCCGAACAGGGAATAGGAACGACTGATATTTGAAATTTCCGAGGGATTCTATTCCGCCAAATATTTATCAAGGATATGATTGCTTTTTGAAAAGAAACAATACAAAAAGGACAATCGCAAAATGAGATGCTTAAATGTTTCCGTAAAAAAGAAAATATCAATATTAAAATTAATGATCAATAAATAAGAGAGAAATTTATTTTTTTTTAAAATAAATCCCTAAATAGATAAATTTTTATATAATTTCTGGGATACTGATTCCCTATGATAAATGTATTTGTTTTTCTAGATTAGCTGAATAAATATACGACCAGAGAGGTAAGATTTAAAATGACTTGAATATAATTATAAAAATAAGCAAAAATGTATTACTAACGTTTACTTTGAAATTTTCAAATAGATATTAGATTTAAAATAGAGACATTCTGAAACAAAGCATTTTTATTAGGAAACAATACATTTTATTAAATATTTATTTTCAAAATTCGATGCTTTAATACTGTACAAACATTCGTAAAATAAAAGCACATATTGATGTTTAAACAAATAAAGTTGTTTAAAGTTGAAATTATTATGAGTGTTTAACCATTTACATCCATCAAAAATTATCCTCGTCCAATTATAATAATCCTTATTATATATTTATTATGTACAAAGAAATATAAATATTATTTAAACTGTTAAAAATAAATGTTTCATATCATTTGCGATACAAATTATCATTAGGAATTTTATATTCTCTAAACTTCAATGTCGTACATGAAAATTAAATTTATTAGATATTATATGTTTAAAATCATTAGGTACAAAAAAAGAAATTATTATGTATATTGTAACTGCGCTATAATTGATTTATAAGCATAGCTTCATTACAGTAGCATCATAAATTTTAAATCTATATTAAATTTCACTTCTTTAAAGAGATGATGGCAGTACAGTAGGTCTCTCCATGGTGCACGTTGGCTAACATTGAATCTGCTCCATATCTTATATTCTTGTGTCAAATGATCACAAATCAATGTGTCCCATATTTGAAAACAAAAGTAATGAGACTTTCATTTTCATAAGATAAATTTAAAGATTGAATAATAAAAATATCAAAGCTGCATTGTCATTGCAAAATCTGTAATCTTCAGTTATTAATTTTAAATTTCCCTCCATCCATAAATATCAGCCCCCTTCTTCTCTTTGTAAAAGCAACAAAAGCTAAAAATAATTTCCACCAGACCTCTTTCCAGAGACTGGCAGTCCTTTCATCCAATTTCCCCTTTTCTCCGCCGACTTAATTTCACTCGGGATCTGCCATTGTCCAAGATCAACACGTGGGGGGAAGTGTTCATTCATTCTGATGAACATGTAATGAAGAGGCCTGCAGGAGAAAAGGATAACAATGCAAACATGACTCTGCCGGGATATCATCAATAGAAAAGGGCCCCTTCTTCGATCCGCTGGGTAAATCCTGGCTTCCTTCTTGCCATTTTCTTGGAGCAGTCTTCTGTGGGGTGCTTTGTTCCAGAATGATGTATCAGTTTCAGTGATAATGAAATGAAGACTGATTGTCTGCAATTCCTGATATATAATGTTTGAATAGTGTTTTTTAATATATGTTTGTTTTACAGAAATTACCATAATATAATATACAAAATATAAAAAGGGCTGCATTTCGATAATATGACACAAAACATAAAAAGTGTTATACAATATACAAAATCATTAAAAAGGGTCACACAATTTACAAAAAATAAAAATTATTATGCAATATACAAAATATAAAAAGGTTTGTACAATAAACGGAAACAGAAAAAGTATTATGCGATACACAAAAACAAAAACATAAAAAGTGTTATATAATACACAAAAAAGTTTATATAATATACAAAAGCATAAAAAATGTTAAATAATATACAAAATAAATAAATAAATAAAACACAAAAATTTTTTCCAATGACACATGGTTTCTTTTCCTATAATGATGCAGATAAAAATTTAAATCATTTTGACCAAATAAAAAAAATGTGATCGGATGGTATGATATATATATATATATGTATATATATATATATATATATATATATATATATATTACACAGATAATATAGAACTTAATGTAAGAGCAAGACACTTAGCAGCAATCTTAAACATAAAACAATATAAAAGTCCTAACGATTTTCTTATCTTGAAAAATACTATTTTCAGTTTTAAATAAAATTGTCTTTGGTTTCACCAGACGATCTTTTAGAAAAATTTTACATTAATATTTATACTTAATTCATTTTTATAATAATTATTCACTTATTTTGTGAATAAATATGCATAAATCACACTTATAATGAACTTAAACGTACACTTGCCAGAAAAAGTCTGCGTACAAGCACATAGAACATTTTCAAGATTGAAAAAAAAATCACGTTTTTATAAGGATATTAATTTTATATTGTATTTAATTTATTCTTTACACAATTCATTAGCATTTAATAACAATTAAAATAAGGAATATTAGAAACAGCTGCCAGAAAAAGTCTGCGTACAGATGAAAAAAAGCATTAAAAAATACTTACCATTAGCTTTCAACTAAACTCTAATAGGTGGTTGGATAACCCTTACGTCTGAGAACCTCTGTTAATCGTTTGGGCATAGAATGGACGAGTGTGGAGGTCTCCTCAGAAGAAACGTTATTCCATTCTGTGATTATCACTCTCTTTAACATTTCTTTTGAGGTAATCTTGTGCTGTCGAATTTTTCGATCCAACCAGTCCCATAAATGCTCAATGGGGTTTAAGTCCGGCGATTGTGGAGGAGAATGCAAGTGATTTTTGATATTGTACAGAAGCCAGAGCCTAACATTATGGGCAGTGTGCTTGGGATCATTGTCCTGTTGAAACCAAAAGTCATCTCCTAGGCTCAAGTCCTGTGCGCTCTGTTTCAAATTTTCTTTTAAAATATTGATATATCCCATATGGTTTAATGTCGACTGTATATAGGTTAGACGCCCTACGCCGTTGGCAGCCATGCACCCCCAGAGCATTATACCACCTCCACCATGCTTAACTGTAGGCACAAGTTTCTGCTTCTCAAAAGCCATACTTTGTTTTCTCCACACCAGCTTACGTCATTTTATGCCAAATATGCAAAACTTGCTCTCATCAGAGAATAGTACTTTTCCCCCAAATTGTGGAGACTTATTTACATACTCATTTGCAAAATGTAAACGCTTTTGCCTATTCACAGCTGATATGTGTGGCTTCCTGCGAGCAACACGGCCATGATACCCAGCCTTTTTCAAAAATTTTCTTATGGTATCTTCATGGAGTGTTTTTTTAAATCTCTCTCTAACGTCATTTGCAATCTGAAAGGCAGTTATACGTGGATTTAAACGTACGGACTTGAAGACATATCTCTTTTCACGGGCAGTCAGCTTAGATGGACGTCCAGAACGTGGATTTGAGATTATAGATTTCAATGAAGTGTAATTATTGATCACTCTTTGGATAGAGGAATGAGTTCTTCCAACAATCTTGTAATTCCAAAGCTGAAAATTTTATTGATTATTTTCATCATCCTCACCTTACTATTTGGTAGATGGATACAAAAGCATACGGAAGGAAGTAAATTAAATCAAAGGAAAAATAAAATTCTTCATCAAAAAACAATTACTTAAAAAGCAATCCAGCATTGTTTGTTAAACAATCGACTTTTGCACTTTAAGCAATAACATTTTCCATAAACTGAAAGCTGTTAATATTTATACAGCATGCCATGTAATAATTTCATATTATGTTTATAATCATTGTTTATTCTTTCTGTATCGTATATCTTTCGTTTTACTTATGCTTGTATTAGTTGCATAGTATCATATCATATTTTATCAAATTTAAAATTCAATGATTTCTTTTAATTCCATGATAGGAAATTATATTTATTATTTTTGTAAATAAAATCTTCAAATTCTAAATATTAATCCTCACCTTGTTATTTGGTAAATAGGAGGTGGAAGAAGATAAAGTAAAATGAAATACTTTTACCAAAAAACAATTAGTTAAAAAGTAATCCAGCATTGTTTAACACTCTCTTTTCCAAATCCCTTCAAATCGACTACCTTAATGACTTCTGCAATTAACCATGTCTTCGGAGTTTGACCTCATTTGGGGACACAAGACTCATTTTCTCCGCGTCTATTTGTTAGGGCCGTGGATTAGGATGCCTGGCAAAAGGGGGGATTATGTCCCCGGCACTGGAAATCATTCGATCAACTCCCTTCAGAAAACCCTTTGGGATTGGGGATAAAGGGTGGATCTCGGCAGACGAGGGATGAATGGTGGCAACTTGCCTATCAACAAGGAATCCATTCGGTTTCTGTATTATTCGAAGATTGAGGTTATATTACCTGAGCATTCAAGATCAAGGTGTCTTTAGAATTCGTAGCAATTAACTCCTTTTAGTGTAAAGGGAGGTTTAGCTGATGGAGAAACGGTTCTTTTAAGGCACTCATTATACTATGGGACGTTTTATTGGTGAAAGGTTTCATTAAGAGGGCTATGTAAGACGTTGGATTTGGGCTGCTTTCGTACAGATTTGTACAGATTTGCAGACGAAATTGGTTTTCTGTTGTAATTGTTTGGAGTCAATGAGAAAGTTGCATGTAGTTAAAAAGGGGAGATTAATGAAAATAACAATATTTTTTTTTAGGAAAGTATCTAAATAGAGATAAAAGATATCTAGCGTGAATCATTTTTGAAATTTTTTTTTCACGGTTAAAGAAATGTTCAATGCTAAAATATTTCATAGAGTGGGCATTATATTCATAAGTGTAGTTTGGAAATATTTAAAACGTTTATTTTTAATGTAACTTAATTTAAAATATTTTTAAAAAAATTATAGTCTTTTTATTAATTTGAGTCATGCACTAATACTAAGCTAGCTTTTTTCGTTTGGTTTCTCGTTGTACTGTCATTTCTTTCACGCTTTAGGCTAATTAGACAAGGACCTATAGTTTAACGTGGATTTCGAACCACTAACAAGCATTGATGCCAGAATTCGAACCTGAAACCTGTCGTACCTAAGTTAGCTTGTAGGAGGGGTCGAGTTCGAATCCGTTTGTGGCGTCCGTTGCAGTCACTTGAGAGAAGATTACAAAAGAGGAGATAGACATTTATACGACATGTTTAGACTCATAGAAAAAAAGGTGATATTATGATTTTTTTTTTAAATTTGAATTGGAGGGTTTTCTCCCTTAAGAGACTCAAATTTGGGATTTACTCCATAACCTTATTTCCGAAAGGATGTATCCTCTCGTAATCAGGCTGTTAGTGGCATCATACAGGGACCATGAATTATGTGTAAAAAATATTTTTTTTAATTTTTTAACTATTTTGATCAATTCAAGTCATTTTATTCCAATTGATATATTTTTTAAAGAATTAATTTATTTTGATTTTGAATGAAATTGTATTCGAATCAATTAAAATCAAATTAATTAATCATAATAATATCTAGTAATACAGCACCTTATTTTTATATCCGTATACATGTTAGGAATGTTATTTTTTAATTATTAATTCAGAAAAAATTTGAAACAATCATTATTTTTTAAAACTGAAACTAAATTTGAATATTCTTCTTTAAATTCGTTAACGAAACAGAACGTATAATGAAAACGTACTACTGTGTCCAAAAAGTAAACACCAATTTTCAATTTAAAATTCTCGGGGATTATGGAATTTCAATTTTTTTTTCTTTTTTAGGTTGTTGGCACTGTCCTTGAGATCTGTGTGAAATACCACGGCAAAATATTCATTAGTGTTTGAGTTACGCTTGGCTTTGTGAGACGCTAAACTTATTCTGGCGATATTTGAAATGTCTGAATTAATTGAGCAAAATACTCTCATTAAATTTTGTCTGCAGAAGGCATTCGGTGAGCATTCCTATATCGGAAAGAAATGCTTAGAAGTGGTTTAAACTGTTCAAAGAAGGCAGGGAACGTGTTGAAGACGAATAGCCTTCTGGTCAACCCTCAACCTCAACCTACGAAGCTCAAGTCCAAAAAATTAAATATTTGGTGCTTGCAAACCAGCTTATGATGTTGGAATTTCAAAAGGAAAGGGTAATTACATTGCGCGTCTCAAACGCGTCAAATCTCGATTGGTACCGAAAACAGTGAATGCGCCAGCCGTGCGACTTCTGGCTTTCCCTGAAACTGAAAAGACTACTCCAGGGTGATCGTTTTGAGTCAATTGAAGAGATTCAAAGTGAATCGCCTCACGATTTGAAGGCCATCCCTGCCGATGACTTTGTAGCATTCATTGAGGATTGGAAAAAAAAGTTTGCATAAGTGCATTGTGTCCGAAGGGGATTACTTTGAAGGCAATGAAATAAATTTGGAAGAATAAATAAAGAGTTTTTGAAAAAAAAAATAATAATTCTTAATTTTTATGTACAGTAGTAAGCCTTGTAAAGAGATACTGGCATGTAATTGAATAAGATGAAAAGCTAGAGTTATATTTATGATCAACAAAAAAAAAATAAATAAATAAATAAATAATAAAATAATATTTACAAATTTCAAAATATATTCAGATTAAATCGAGTATTTACATTATTACTCAAAATATAAAAAAAAATGATTGGTTATTAAAATGTAATTTTTCACTTAAAATATAAAAATATGCTATTTTGGATTTTATATGTTCACAAACATGGATATTTATCTTATTTATTTATAAAAATTGATGATTATGAAACTAATCTCTTGTTAATTTGTATAGCTAATGCTGTCACTATCTGTAAACAATACAGCTGTTTTGAAATATATTTTTTTACAAATATATTTGATTCAACAATTTCATATGATAATCTATTGATATAATAATTTTTTGTTAGTAAAACAAAATATAAAAAGGAATAAACAGAACAAACAACGTTTCACATTTGCGATTATTTTCTGAGTTACAAAAGTACACATTCAATCTTATCAAAATAAAAACAATTTTTTTTTCATTAAAGTACCCCATTTTGATATATAATAGAAGATGCCGAACAGGGAATAGGAACAAGTGATATTTGAAATTTCCGAGAGATTCTATTCCGTCAATTCTTTATCAAGGATATGATTGCTTTTTGAAAAAGAAATAATACAAAAAGAACAATCGCAAAATGATATCCTTAGATGTTTCAGTAAAAAAATTATAAATAAGTATAAACTATAAGCAATAAATAAGAGAGAAATTATATTTTTATAAAAAATAAATCTCTAAACAATTGATTTTTTATATCATTAGAAGTTTTAGTATATCTTTGCTATGATACTGATTCCCCATGTTAAATGTGTTCGTTTTTCTAGATGTGTTGAATAAATATACGATCAGACAGGCAAGATTTAAAACGACTTGAATATAATTGTAAAAATAAACAAAAATGTATTACTGTCATTTACTTTAAAAATAAAATTTTTATTCAGATACTAGATTTAAAAACGCAACATTGTCAAGCAATGTATTTTATTAGGAAATAATACCTTTTATTAAATATTTATTTTGAAAATTTAATGTTTTACATTGCTCAAATTTTCGTAAAGTAAAAGCACGTGTTAATGTTCATACAAATAAAGTTATTTAAAGTTATAATTATTATGAGTGTGGAAATATTTACATCAACCAACAATTATCATCGTTTAATGGTAAAAATTAACTAATAAAATTAGTTTCATAGAAATATTAATATTATATAATTTGTTAAAAGTATTTTATATCATTTGTGATAAAAATTCTCATCATGAATTTTATATTCGCTTAACATCAGTATTATGCATGAAAATTCCATTTATTAGACATTAAACGTTTTAAAACTTTAAGTGCAAAGAAGGAAAAAAATATTATTTATATTATAAATGTGCCAATGATGGATAATGTGTATGTATGGATAATAACTATTTTGTCTGAGAATATGGATAATAGCTATTTCAGCTGATTGTATGGCTAATATAACTATTTTGTATGAATGTATTTATAATAACTATTGAAAATATTAAAAAATATTGTTTAATAAATTTAATTTTTCCTTAAAATACAAACACATTAAGCTATTTTTCCTTTTTGACATTTATTTATCTATTTATTTATAAAACATTGATGATAATGAAACTAATCTGTTGTCAATTTGTTCAGACAATGTTGTCATTATCTGTAAACAATGTAGCTCTTTTGAAATTACAAATAGATTTTATGCAACAATTTTTATATAATGATCTAATCATATAATATTTTTTTTTGATAGTTACAGAAAATTAAAAAATAAATGAACAGAACCAACAATATTTCACATTTGGGAGTTGTATTATTTTGTGAGTTATAAAAGTACACAGTCAACCTCATAAAATAAAGCCTTTTTTTTCATTAAAATACCTCATTTTGATACATAATAGAAGTTGCCGAACAGGGAATAGGAAGTAGTGATATTTGAAATTTCTGAGGGATTCTATTCCGTCAATTCTTTATCAAGGATATGATTGCTCTTTGGAAAAGAAACAATACAAAAAGAACAATCAAAAAATGAAACCCTTAAATGTTTCTGTAAAAAAAAAACCATCAATCTCAATAATAAAAATTATGGTCCATAAATAACAGAGAAATTTATTTTTATAAAAAATAAATCCCCAAATAGATGAATTTTTATTTCCTTATAAGTTTTGGTACATCTTTGGCGATACCAATTCTCAATGTTAAATGTGTCTGTTTATCTAGATCTGTTGAATAAATATACGATCTGAGAGACAAGATTTAAAATGATTTGAATATAATTGTAAAAATAAACAAAAATTTATTACTATTGTTTGCTTTAAAAATAAAATTTTCGTTCAAATATTAGATTTTAAAAAAGAAACGTGTTGAAATAATGCATATTAGGAAACAATTCTATTAAATATTTATTTTGAAAGTTTACTGTTTTAACACTACTCAAACATTCTTAAAGTAAAAGCGCGTATTAATGTTTAAACAAATAAAGTTATTTAAAGTTGAAATTATTATGAGTGTTTAACCATTCGTATCAACTAAAAATTATTATCGTCTAATAATAATAGTTATTATTACAATTTTATTAGTTACAAAGAAATATTTATATTATTTAAATAGTAAAAAGTAAATGCTTTATATCGTTTGTGATCAAAATTCCCACTATAAATTTTATATTCTCTAAACATCAATGCCATACATGAAAATTCCATTTATTAGACATCGGAAGGTTTAAATCATTACTTACAAACAAACGGAAAAATTATCATGTAT
Source organism: Caerostris darwini (assembly GCA_021605075.1). NCBI lineage: Eukaryota > Metazoa > Arthropoda > Arachnida > Araneae > Araneidae > Caerostris > Caerostris darwini. Next base: position 437,868 of record BPLQ01007287.1, on the reverse strand, counting down.
ATTATAAATGCCCCAAAGTATATGGATAATGTGTATGTATGAATAATAACTATTTTGTCTGAGTGTCTGGATATCTTTTTTGTCTGAGTGTATGGATATCTATTATGTCTGAGTGTATGGATATCTATTTTGTCTGAATGTATGGATAATAATTACTTTGTCTGATTGTATACAATATAACATGTTGTATTGCAGAGATCGATACCATGTGTTTCTATAAATGGCAGCAAATATTGAAGTTTTCCGGAAGGCATAGAAGAGAATAAACTCTGTATATCAGATTAAGGTCTTTCAGAAATTCTTTTAGACTTCAATCAATTGAATTCTGTTCTCTAGACAACAATGTTATATTCAAAAATCTCATTTATTAGACATGGAAAGTTTTAATATCACGAATAAAAATCATGCACTTAATGTAATGGTCTTCAAATAAAGACACACATACTTTCAGTGGGCTGTAAACATCGATTCTTTTATGCAAAAACCAAGTAGACCAATAGATAATTAGCATATTTCTTGCTCATTAAAGCAAGCTCATGTCCACTCAGACGAGGAAGTTATAATTCGTCTGGCGTGAGCTTACATTTCCATTTTTTATAAGCAATTAAGCTCATGGCAACAAAATAAAAAAAAAGTAAAAAAATACTTATACACTAAAGATCCAAAACATTATGAGCACCCCTATATTTTGCAATGAACTCGCCTGGATGACGTGGAAAGCACGTGATCAGGTGGAAGTGGTATTTAACTGCTGCTGGAGAGTCTGAAGAATCATTCTTTCATTTCTGTGTGTGATGGGAAAGGCTGCGGATCTAAGCGACTTTGATAGAGGGCAGATTGTAATGGCTCGAAGGCTCGGAACAAGTATTTCCGAAACTGCACGACTCGTGGGTTGTTCGCGATCTACAGTTGTTAGTACTTATCCAAATTGGATGAATAACGGTGAAACCAGTAGTAGACGACATGGTGTTGGACGTCCACACGCTATCAAAGAAAAAGGTCGTCGGAGACCTTCTCGAATGGTGAAGCAAAACGGGAGTCAGACAATGGCTCAGCTGACAGCCCAATACAATGCAGGGCCAAGTAGAATAGTAGCGGAGCACACTGATCAACGGACACTGTTGGATATGGGGCTACAAAGCAAACGTCCCCTTCGTTTCCCTTTGCTGACCAAGCGTCATCGCTAACTTCGCCTACGCTGGGCCCGGGAACGTCGTGACTGGTCCATGGATCAGTGGGAGAGAGTTGCCTGGTCAGATGAATCACGGTTTGTCATTCATCACGCTGATGGCCGTGTCAGGATATGCCGTCTTCCAGGCGAACAGTTGTTCCCTCAATGTACAATAGGTCATACACAGGCAGGTGGTGGCGGTATTATGCTTTGGGGGACATTCTCTTGGGCGTCTCTGTGACCCGGGGTTGTGGTAGAGCAGACCATGAATGCTACAGGGTCTATCAGGTGCATCAGAGTGAAGGGATAAAGGGAATCTCAATTTGTCTAAACATCACATAGTATTCAACACATGGTAAAACAGATAATACAGCACATAGTATTGCAGAATATTAATACTAAGTGTTGCTCTAAAAACTTGCAAGAAGTGCAGTTTAATGGTTAAACATCGAAATGATTTTAGATTAAGGCTTTGTATGTAAAAGTTAGTTCTGGCACTCGGTGCCACAAATTTCGAGTTCCGGCGGTGCCTTGGATGTTTGTAGTGATTCAAAATACACTTTAAACCGTAGGTACTGGACTAATATGACTGTACAGTGTAAGGCTAGCAACCCTACCTCGTAATAAGAAAACATATCTTGTCTTGAAATTTATCAGTAGGAGACTGCCTTGGCCCACCATGGGTCTGTTGCGGAATTGAAAAGGAAGAAGGTAAAGGGTAGTACAGCTTAGTACAGATAAAAAGTCAGTGTATAATGTATTTTTTTTTTATTTTAGAAAATTTTGTTTTATAAATAAACTATTTTCAATTTAAGCTTTCCTACTGCTATATATTCAGCCGTATTTAAAAATTTACTGAAATCAAAATAGCGCTTCGACCATTATACAAGTTTAAATTATTGAGATAGGAAATTAAAAATTATTTCAATCATTTATCAGGCTTCAACAGTTAGCATTAAATTTATACCATCTATATAGAGACCTTAAAAAGTTCAAAAATTAAATAACATAAGAATTACATAAAATTAAAAACGGAAAGAAGAAGAAACCTCAAATAATTTTCAGTAGGATGCGCTTACTAACTAAAGTTTTAAAATTTACTTAGAAAATTATCTTTAAGTATGATTTCATCATTCTCCCCTTTCGGAAATAGAGTGCAATTCCTTTCGGGATGTTGGATAAGTAGCTTTCCGTAGGAGTAGTACGTCTTTAAATGTATTGCTCTTGAATAATCGCCATAATGAAGCTTGTTTAAGAAGATAGTTGCAAGTCTATTTATTACCTTCTACTTTCTACTCCTACAGAATAGAAATATACATTTTAACCTTCATTCCAACTATGGTTCTTATGTATGTATAGTTTTACTCAAAGAAAATATAATGTCCTAATTATACTTAGAATTATTACACAATTACAATAAGTTGCAATATAAACAACACAATTATGATATAATGATTGTTTGCAAAAAGAAGATTTATATTAAATAATTTAGTAACTTAGAATCAAAATAAAATGCCAGAATGCTATAAAAACCAGAAATTTGCCATTAAGTCATTTTCCAAAAAATGTCAGAGTTGTAGTGGGTTTAGCAGTAAATATGCGTTACTTTATAGCATAAGAGACAGCTTTGGTCAAGTTATAACAAATAATTAATTATAAACAAAATTAATTCAACGTCTTCATAAAAGATATGTCATGTATATGTACAAGAGGATAAAAAAAAACCTTATGGTTTAAAATCCGTATTAAATAAGGATGGACCTGAATGGTCGAGTGGCTAGCGCTCTGGCTCTCTTTACCACAGGTTTCGGGTTCGAGTCCCGGCGGAGCCATGGATGTTTGTAGTGGTTCAGAATCCACTTTAAGCCACCCGGTCTCATACGCCTGTTGAGCATTGGGCGTAGAACTGACAACCCTACCCCGTAAAAAGAAAAACCTCTCTTCGTATCGAAATCTACCAGTAGGTAGACGGCCTTGGCCCACACTGGGCTATTGCGCCAATGATGATGTTGATTAAATATGGGTGACAATTGTAAATATAAAACAAATCGAAAGTACCGGAGAAAATTTTGAATTGTGTGGAAGATGTTTAGATACTACACTGCTGAAAACAGATAGGGGATATTATGATTTTGAATATAAACTGCAGATGGCGAAATGTGACTGATATATGATGTTTACGTGTTGTAAGATATAGTCTGTTGGGTTCATGTCTGAGAGATATGATGACCAATGAGTATTATGAGTATTACTTCGACGGAAAGGAAATTGCCCACAAGCTGATCACGATGTAACCTTACGTTATCATCCATGACAATGCATTCATCCTCAATTGTTGCAGCATAAAGGATCATAATAGGTTTGAGGATATCCTCCCTATATCGCTGAGCCGTTAATGCTCAATTCCTGATAATGTACAGGTCGACGTGGCCATTGATAAAAATGGACTAGACCAAATATTCATGTATTTGTGCATGAAATCAGACACTTACATGTACAAATACATGAATATTTTGTATTCCAGGTTCTCTCCAGATAAGAATCCGCCTATTGTCAGGTTCTACACTAAAGTGGGACTTATCTGTTAAGAGCATGTTGATCCACTCATCTTGTTCCCATCTGTAGCAGGGTATTTTGATTCCGCTAAATAGTTAGGCATTTTGAAAATTATCATCACGTAAATAAAATTTTCTTAGATATAAAAATTAGACTGTTAAGTGCTTAACTGAAGTTTAAAAGGAGACTCATTTCATTTCATACAATTTATTACTGTTAAACCGTCAAACTCTCAGATGTCACTTCTAATAAATTCATCGTTGCAAATTCACTTCCATGCTGCAAATTCTTAATACTAGTTAGTAATAGTTATAGGTACCATAAAATCTGTTAAATTATTTTTAAAGATTGATAAAAGCAATTCTATAGTTAAAAATTAAAATATTTTTCATAGGCAATGTGTTTCTTCATATATATCATTATTTTCGGTGAGATTTCAATGCCTTATTTTGAAGATTGATTAAGCAGATTTTTTATTATTACGTTTAAAAACTTAATAACGCTGTATCGTTTTCAGTTAAAAAATCAATATTATGAGAAAACAAAACCTATTATATTATATATTTAATTGTATATTTAATTATTGAATATACGATGATATAAGTAATTTTTTGCTTATGTATCCTTTTCACCATTTCATTTTTTACACCATTAATATCCAATTCATTTCTGTGACAGCTAAGAGCTGCCCAATAAAATCTGTGTACGAAAAACAACATTTCAAAAAACATTACTCACACAAGACTGCGAAAACTCAGCTGATTACATCAAAACACGCATTTCTCTCAATGTTTATACCACCTCTCGAATTCAGGGGGAATATGGGGGAATTTGTCCCAAGCTTAACAAATTTCCTCGTAATCTTTCCGTAAACGACTCTAACAGCAAGGAAGATATTACGCGTTGCAAGCAAACACTCCTCGTAATCACTCCCCTGACGCCAATCCGCATCTTACAGACACATTCTTAAACCAACGGCCCGAAAGTACTTTAAAATATCACACCGGGCCTATTCGCCACCCTAAGACAAGCGCTCTCGGAACTCTACTCTGAGGAATCCTTGATGAACTCTTGCATTTCTCTGGGCTAAAAGCTTAAATAATGATCTTTGTTGAGTCGGTGTTGCCGGGATTCCAGTTAACTACACCGGGGATGCCCAGAGCTGCCTTCGAAGTTGGAGGCCCAATTTGAAAAGCATTCGCCTCAATGGTCTGCTGTGCCACTGCGCACCTGAGACTGGGGATGATTCAATACATGGCCTGGCTTTTAAATGGGAGTGGATGTCTCTATTAACGATTGCAGAGATTTGTGATTGTGTTTGAGGTTGTTGGGGAGGCCACATATCTTCGACCTCATTTATGTCCTTCTGCATTGAATGACTTTTGCTTTTCTCGCCAATTTTGGCCATCTGTGATTCAAAGAAAAAAACAAATTAGTAGTATATGCGTGGTAATTGTTTTATTTGTTCTTGCAAATTGCTAAATGAATTGTATCTAAAGATGTTATAAGTTATAACTGTATAGTTATAGCAGAAGAGCTGTAGTTGTAGAGTTATAGTATTTGAGTTTTAGTATAGAGTAGTGTATAGAGTTTAGTGTAGATATAGTTTTAGTAGAGAGTTTAGTGTAGATATAGTTTTAGTAGAGAGTTTAGTATAGAGTAGTTTAGTAGAGAGTTTAGTATAGAGTAGTTTAGTAGAGAGTTTAGTATAGAGTAGTTTAGTAGAGAGTTTAGTATAGAGTAGTTTAGTAGAGAGTTTAGTATAGAGTAGTTTAGTAGAGAGAACCTAGTAGAGTACCTTAACGACTTCTGCACTTTAAAAAATAACATTTTCTAAAATTTTCCATAAATTTAATGCTGTTTATATTTATATAGCATGCCATGTCATATTGTGTTTATAACCATTGTTTTCTTTTAGTATCACATATCGTGGTTGGAAACCGGAAATATAGGAAGTATAGTTGGAAATTTATTATTTTTATCATCCACAGTTTTTCCTTTGTTAGAGGGATACAAAAACTTAATGGATTTACTTTACCTCCTTCATTAACAAAGTAAAATGAAATACTTTAACAAAAAAAAATTACTTGAAAAGTAATCCAGCATTGTTTTACACTCTCTTTCCAAATCCCTTCGAATCGACTACCTTAACGATTTCTGCAGTTAACCATGTCTTCGGAGTTTGACCTCATTTGGGGACACAAGACTCATTTTCTCCGCGTCCATTTGTTTGGGTCGTGGATTAGGATGTCTGGCAAAAGGGGGGGATTATGTCCCCAGCAATGGAGATCATTCGATCAACTCCCTTCAGAAAATCCTTTGAGTATAAAGGGTGGATCTCGGCAGACGAGGGATGAATGGTGCCAACTTTCCCATCAACAAGGAATCGATTGAGTTTCTGTATTATTCGAAGATTGAGGTTGTATTACCTGAGCATTCAAGACCAAGGTGTCTTCAGAATTGGTAGTAATTAATTCCTTTTAGTGTAAAGGGGGGTTTAGCTGATGGAGAAAAGGTTCTTTTAAGGCTCTCATTATACTCTTGGGCATTTTATTGGTAAAAAGTTTCATTAAGACATCTGTGTAGGACATTGGATTTGGATTGCTTTCGATTCCAAGAAGGTACAGATTTGCAGACGAAATTGGATTTCAGTGATAATTGCTTGGATTTAATGAGGATGTTTAATGTAGTTAAAAATGAGAGATTATTGAAAATGGCAATATTTTCTTAAGGAGACTATCTAAACAGAGACAAAGATATATAAGATAAGATCAATTTTGAAAAATTCTTTTCTCTGTAAATGAATCTTCAATACTAAATCTTTTTTGTAGAGTAGGCGTAATATATTTATAAGTTATTATTTTAAAATATTGACATTTATTTTAGTGTAATTTTAATTTAAAACATTTTTTAAAAATATTAATCTATTTTATAGGTGCGCGTCATGGACTTATGCTAAGCCAGCTTGCTTTAGTTTGGTTTGTCGCTCTACGGTAAATTTTTGCTCACTTTAGGCTAATTAGAAAAGGTGTGGATTAGGATAATTCCTAACTTCCACCTCAGGATTTAAACCCGAAGTCTGTGATACCAAAGTTAGCTTGTAGGAGAAGTCGAGCTCGAATCCGTTTGTGGTGTCCGTTGCCGTCACTTGAAAGAGCAACCAAACGAGGAGATGGTAATTTATGCACCATGTTTAGACTCAATGAGAATCAAGATTCTAAATGGAAGTTTTAAGGGTTTTCTCTCTTACGAAGATTCAAATGTGGGATTTCACCAAGAAGTTTTCTCGAGAGGAAATATCCTCCCACCAGTAGGCTGTTTGTGACATACATAAACCATGACTTGCATGTAAAAATTATTTTTAAGAAACAACTGCAAATATTTTGATCGATACGAGCCCTTTTTTTTACATACCGATATAATTTTGATGAATTAATTAATTTCTATTTTGAATTAAAATCTATTTGAATCAATTAAAAATCAAATTATTTAATTATAAATATATCTATTAATACAGGACAATATTTTTGCATCTGTGTAGAAAGTTATTTTTTAATAATGAATTGAAAACAATCATTATTTTTAAAAAACTGAAATTGAATATTTAAATATTCTTCTTTTAATTTCGTAAAAATAACCACAAAATGTATACATAAGCCATGCGTAAAGGGATACTGGCATGTAATTGAATAAGGTAAAAAAAAAAAACCTAGAGATAAATTTATGAGCAACAAAATTTGAAAAAATAATAAATAAATAAATAGTAAAATAATATTTACAAGTCTCAAAATATTTACATCATACTGAAAATATAAACACATTAAGCTACTTTTAATTATAATATTATTTTAATTGTTAAAAGTAAATATTTTTATCATTTGTGATAATAATTCCAATTAGGAATTTTATGTTCTCTATACATCACTGTAATACATGGAAATTATTATACATTAAAAGTTTAATATATTAAAAGTAAATAATTAATTAAAAGCAGATTATTACACATTAAATATTTTAAATGAATAAATACACAAGAAAGAATACAAAAGAAATTATTAAATATAGGATCAATGAGTCAAAGTGTATGGATAATTTAAATTTTCCTATTGTTATATCTTCAGCCGCGATGGGTGCGACAGTAGATCTACCTCCCCGTGGTGCACCCTGGTAATGTCCTAGACTGCTAAAAGATCTACTACTATCAGCATGTAGGAGTGCTCCAAGAGTAATCACCTTCGTGGTACATTGCGTAGGCTGTGTCTTACAAAAAAATGCGGGCGGCCTGTCCCAATCTAAGAAGGTGCTGATTCAATATTCCCTTGCCAGCTACGATGTTGATGTTTTTGCAATCATAGAGGCAACTTGCCTGGGGGAAAGACGAGATCATGGACAGGCACCCTATAGTAGGATGCCCAGCCTTACATGGGGACTCCGAGGTGAAAAAAATATTAGAGAGCTAGAAATTTGCTGATGAGACACTGAATTTTCTCTTATTGTTCTCTTTGTTCTTGAGTGTGTTTATACTGCTTTTTTTCTTTGATCTCATAACAATTTGTCCTTTTCGCTTGCCGTTGGAAATAAAAAAAATATCTTCAACCACATTTAAAAATGTTGAAAAAATCAAAATTGCTTGCCCTATAATGCTCTCCGACCATTATACAAGTTCAAAAGATTGAGGTGAGAATTTAAACATTAATTCTATAATTTACCAGGCTTAAATAGTTAGTGTTAAATTTACAGCATCTATATAGAGATATTAAAAAGTTTAAGAATTAAATCAATACGAATGACATAAAATTAAAAACAGAAAGCCGCATATAATTTACAGTAGAATGCACTTACTAATTCAAGCTTTAAAATTGGCTTATAAAACTGTCATTCGGTAGGATTTCACCTTTCGGAAATAGAGCGCATTTCCTTTCAGGATGTTGGATAAGTAGCTTTCCGTAAGAGTAGTAAGTCCTAATATGTAATTTCTCTAAATGTATTGTTCTTGAATAATCGTCATAATGAAGCCCGTTTGAGTAAATAGTTGAGAGTCTATTGCATTCTGCATTCTATACCAACAGAATACAAATATATGTATTAACCTTCTTTCCAAATATAGCATTTTTGTAGGCCAAGCTTTGTTTAAAAATGCTAAGTCATAATATATTTATTATATTCAAAATTCTCACCCCAATTACAATAAGTTAATAAGTAATATAAGGAGTATAATATAATTAATATAGTATAACATACACTGAAGTGACAAAAGTCATGGGATACCTCTTAATATCGTGTCGGCCCTCCTTTTGCCCAGCGAAGTGCAGCAGCTCGACGTGGCATGGACTCAACAAGTCGTTGGAAGTCTTCTGCAGGAATATTTAACCGTGCTGTCTCGATAGACGTCCATAATTGTGAAAGCGTTGATGGTGCAGGATTTTGGGCACGAACAGACCTCTCGATGATGTCCCATAAATGCTCGATGGGATTCATGTAGGGCGATCTAGGTGGCCATATCATTCGTTGGAATTGTCCAGAATGTTCTTCAAACCAATCGCGAACAGTTGTGGCCCGGTGACATGGCGCATTGTCATCCATAAAAATCCCATCGTTGTTTGGGTACATGAAGTCCATGAATGGCTGCAAGTGATCTCCAAGTAGCTGAACGTAAGCATTTCCAGTCAATGTTCGGTCCAGTCGCACCAGAGGACCAAGTCCATGCCATGAAATAACAGCCCACACCATTACGGAGCCACCACCAGCTTGAACAGGGCCTTGCTGACAGTTTGGATCCATGGCTTCGTGGGGTCTGCGCCACACTCGAACCCTACCATCAGCTCTTACCAACTGAAATCGTGACTCATCGGACCAGGCCACGGTTTTCTATTCATCTAGGGACCAACCGATATGCTCAAGTGCCCACGAGAGTTGCTGCAAGCGATGTCGATCTGTCAGTAAAGGCACTCGAGTCGGTCTTCTGCTGGAATAGTCCAAGAAAGCCAAATTTCTCCGCACAGTTCTAACAGACAAGTCCCTTGTACGTCCCACGTTGATTTCTGCGTTATTTGACGCAGTGTTGCTTGTCTGTTAGAATTTACGACTCTTGGCAGACGTCACCGGTCTCGGTAGTTAAGTGCAGGCGGTCGACCACTGCGCTGTCCATGGTGGGATGTTATGCCTGAAATTTCATACTCTCGGCACGCTCTTGACACAGTGGATCTGGGAATGTTGAATTCCCTAACGAATTCCGAAATGGCATGACCCATGTGTCTAGCTCCAACTAACATTCCGCGTTCAAAGTCTGTTAATTCCCGTCGTGCGGTCATCATCGCGTCAAAACCTCTTCACATGAATAACTTGAACAGAAATGAAAGCTCTGTGAAAGCACTGCGCATTTATATCTGTTCTACGCGATGCTATTGCCATCTGAAAATTTGCATATTGCTATCCCATGACTTTTGTCACTTCAGTGTAATATAGTCTACGTAAGTAATGTAAACAGTATATTAAGGTTTGTCTATAAAAAGATTAATTTTAAATAATCAAGTAAATTAGAATCAAATTAAAAATTCCAGAAGACATGAAAGACCGAAATTTGATATTTAAGTCATTTTCCAAAAAAATGTCAAATTTGTAATGGATTTAGCGTTATACAGAATTGTTGGTAAGTAAGCAAATATGTGTTGTTTTATAGCATAAGAGACGTTTTTGACCAAGCAATAACACATAATTAATTATAAAGAACATCAATTAAATATCTTAATAAAAGGTGTGTCACAAGTATGTACTTTATTATTTAAAATCAATATTAAATAAGAATGCCTGTTGTGAATATAAAACACTTCGAATGTGTAAGAGATAATTTTAAGATGTCTGGAAGATATTAAGAAACTACACTGCTAAAAACAATTAGAGGATATTATGATTTTGGGCACATACCGCGCCTGAGTAAATACGTCGATGATTGATATATTATGTAAAAATATTGTAAGATATGAGAAGAAGAAGCAACGGAAAAGAATAATTAACTTTTATTGACGATATTTGTCGGTAAACAAAAATGCACAATTCGTACATTGTATACAAACAAACAAAAAATTAGATATTTCGGATACAAATGAATTTCAATAAGGGTATGGAATCATTGAGAAATTCTATCTCACTCACAAGAGAGCTTTCCAACTGTTGAATAGTTTTTGAGGGTCATGAGCAACAAGCAATTCTTCTCGCTAGAATGTCTCAAACAGGATCTATTGGATTCATGTCCGAGACAGACAGAAATATGCAGACAAATCAATACGAAGTATCATTTCGTCGAAAAGGAAATTGCCCACTTGCTGGGCACGATGTGGCCTGACGTTATAATCCATCACAATGAATTCAACCCTGTTTGTTGCAGAATAAAGGATCACAATAGATTTGAGAATTTCATTCCTATATTGCTGAGCCGTTAGTGCTCTATTCCTGACTGTGCAGTGCTCTATTCAGCAGATTCAAACAAAACAATAATAGGTTTAAAAGGGTTATCAATTCCTTAAAAATGCTATATCATTTCCAGTTAATAAATCACTATGAAAATACAAAGTTCATTATATATCATTTAATTAATAAATGCATCTTTGTTTATTCATACTTTTTCAATATCTTTACATCATTAATATATAATTCCTTTCTGTGACAACTGACAGCCGCCCGATAATATCTGTGTACGAGGAACAACATTTAAACAAACATTAATTACATAAGACAGCGAAAAATCAGCTGATTACTTCAAAATACGCATTTCTCTGAATGCTTTCCAGCGAAAGAGATAGATGAGAGGAAATTACCGAAAACCCTCTTCTCCACAAAAGCTTAACAAATTCCCTCATAATCTTTCCGTAAATGAGTCTAACAGCAAGGAAGATATTACGCGTTGCAAGCAAACACCCCCCGTAATCACTCCCCCGACGCCAATCCGCGTCTTCCCCCTACAAGAATCCAACAGACGTATTCTTAAACCAACGGCCCCGAAAGTACTTTAAAATATCACACCACGGCTGTTACGCCCCCCTAACACAAACGCTCTCGGAACTCCCATCTGGGGAATCCTTGATGAACTCTTGCATGTCTCTCGGCTAAAAGCTTAAATAATGATCTTTGTTGGGTCTGTGTTGCCGGGACTCCATACGCCGGGGATGCTTATAGCTGCCTTCGAAGCTGGAGGACCAATTTGTAAAGCACTCGCTCCAATGGTCTGTCGTGCCGCCGCGCACCTGAGACTGGGGAGGATTCAATACACGGTCGGCTTTTAAATGGGAGTGAATGTCTCTATTAACGAGTGCCGAGATTTGTGATTGTGTTTGAAGAGGTTGTTGGGGGCCACATATCTTTGACCTCGTTTATGTCTTTCCGCATTGAATGCCTTTCATTGGGTCAGATTTTAATTTGACCACCTATGATTCAAAGATAAAAACAAATTAGTAGTTTCTGTGTGGTAGTTGTTGTAGTAACTGTTGTAAATTGCTAAATGAATTGTGTCTTAGTGTATTATATGAGTTATATAGTTATGGTATATGAGTTGTAGTTGTGCAGTTATAGTATATTAGTTGTTGTTGTAGTAGTAATAATTGTTGAGTAATAGTATATGAGTTGTAGTTGTAGTGTATAGTAGTTGTAGTAGTAGTAGTTGTACAGTTATAGTATATGAGTTGTAATAGTAATAATTAAAATGAGATTCATTTCATTTGCATAGAAGTTATTAATGTTAAAATGCGAGGCTGCCAGATGTCAAGCCTAAAAATTCACCTTCTTAATCATTCGTAGTAATAGTAATTAAAATTAAATTATTTAATTTTTTTACAATAAAATATATTAAAATATTGTTTTCTAAAGATTGATAGAAGCATATACATAGTTAAAAAGTAAAATATTTAACGTAGGCAATGTATTTCTTCACATATATCATTAAAATTGGTGTGGTTTGGTTTGTAGCTCTACAGCGATTTAATGAGCACTTTAGAAAATTAGCGCCGGACCTACAATTTAACGTGAATATCTAACCACTAACAAACATCCATACCAACTCCAGGATTCGAACCTTAAGCAGCAAAGGCTAGAGCGCTATTCAATTGACCATCGAGGCCGATATATATGGTGTGATTTAAAGACTTTGTTTCAAAGATTGATTAAAACAGACACAAACAAAACAATATTAGGTTTATAAACATAATCAATAACATAATATCATAATGTGAATAAAAAAAAACATATCATATATAATTTTATTATTAAATACACAATTTCAATTATTTTTGTTTATGTATCCTTTTTCCAGTATTTTTACACCATTAATATCCAGTTTATTTCTGTGTTAACTAATAGCGACCCAATAAAATCTGTGTACGAGAAACAAAATTTAAACAAACATTAATTACATAAGATTGCCAAAACTCAGCTGATTACTTCAAAATACGCATTTCTCACAATGTTTATACCACCTCACCCATTCTGAGCTTCCCCGCGAAAGAGATAGAGGAGAGGAAATTACCAAAAACTCTCTTCTCCACAGAAGTTTAACAAATTCCCTCATAATATTTCCGTAAACAACTACAACAGCAAGGAAGATATTATGCGTTGCAAGCAAACACCACCAGTAATCACTCCCCTGACGCCAATCCAAGTCTCCCCCTTGCAAGAATCCAACAGACGCATTCTTAAACCAGCGGCCCCGAAAGTACTTTAAAATATCACACCACGGCTGTTACACCCCCCTAACACAAGCGCTCTCGGAACTTTACTCTGGGGAATCCTTAATGAACTGCATTTCTCTCGGCTAAAAGCTTAAATAATGATCTTTGTTGGGTCGATGTTGCCAGTTAACTACACCGGGGATGCCCAGAGTGCCCTCGAAGTCGGCGGCCCAATTTGGAAAGCACTCGCTTCAATGGTCTGTCGTGCTGCCGCGCACTTAAGACTGGGTATGATTCAATGCAGGGCCTGGCTTATAAAGGGGAGTGAATGTCTCCTTTAACGAGTGCGTTGATTTGTAATTGTGTTTGAAGAGGTTGTAGGGGCCCACATATCTCTGACCTCGTTTATGTCTTCCCGCATTGAATGCTTGGGCTTTTCTCTGCAATTTGGCCACCTCTGATTCAGAGATAGAAGCAAATTAGTAGTTTCCGTGTGGTAATTGTTTGTTTGGTTTATTCTATTGTAAACGTAATAATCTGAATTATTCTGAAAAAATTATCTATCGCCATTCGTGCGCCCATGTTTGTCATTGATCACAGCATTGAAGACCCTGCTGTCTATGATTCGGCGTCAAGGGTAGCCGCAGCCATGGTCTCCGAGGTGAGATGTCCACGCAACTGTCGATTTGTTCGTGGAGTCACTTGTTGTCTTGCAAATGACCTAATTCTTGACTTGGCTCGTGACGTGGGTACACGATCTATTAAGCCCATGCGGGTAGCATGTCTGCCTTCTTGGCTGCTAGTGATAGGGGGCCGTTGAGATCCAGCACGTCGTTCCGTATTACCGTACTGAACCCATCGATTCCATATTCTGCTAACATAAAGAATAAAATTTTATAACATTTTCTAAAAACTGAACGCTGTTGATATTTATACAGCTTGCGATGTCATATTATGTTTATAATCCTTTTTTATTCTTTTTGTATAGTGTCATATCGTATTTTTATTAAACTTAACATTCAATAATTATTTCCATAGTTGGAAAAGTATTATTTTTATCAAAAGCACACGTAAGAAGGTAAAGTAAAATGAAATACTTTAATCAAAAAACAATTACTTAAAAAGTAATCCAGCATTGTTTAACTCTTTTTCAAATCGTTTAAAATCGACTACTTTAACGACTTCTGCAATTAACCATGTCTTCGGAGTTTGACCTCATTTGGGGACACAAGACTTATTTTCTCCGCACTCATTTGTTAGAGCCGTGGATTAGGATGCCTGGCAAAAGGGGGGATTATGTCCCCGGCACTGGAAATCCTTCGATCAACTCCCTTCAGAAAACCCTTTGGGGTTGGGGAAAAAGGGTGGATATCGGCAGACGAGGAATGAATGGTGCCAACTTGCCTATAAAGGAATCGATTCGGTCTCTATATTATTCGAAGATTGAGGTTATATTACCTGAGCATTCAAGATCAAGGTGTCTTTAGAATTGGTAGTAATTAATTCCTTTTAGTGTAAAGGGAGGTTTAGCTGATGGAGAAACGGGTTTTTTAAGGCACTCATTATACTATGGGGCGTTTTATTGGTAAAAGGTTTCATTAAGAGGACTGTGTAGGACATTGGATTTGGGTTGCTTTCGATTTCAAGAAGATACAGATTTGCAGACGAAATTGGATTTCAGTAGTAATTATTTGGAATCAATAGGGAAGTTTAATGTAGTTAAAAAGGAGTGATTATTGAAAATAATTATGTTTTTAAAGGAAAGTATCTAAACAGAGACAAAAGATATATAAGATAAAAGAATTAAAGGTATCTAAGATAAACACTCATGAAAATTTCTTTCCTCAGTAAAATGAATGTTTACTGCTGAAACTTTCCGCAGAGTAGATATTGTATACATAAGTGTAATTTGAAATTATTGATGACATTTATTTTTGATTTAATTTTAATTAAAAATATTTTTAAAAAAACTATAGTCTCTTTTACAGTTCAATTTGTAGACTAATAGTAAGTTAACTTGTAAGAGGATTAACTTGAATCCACAAACGGATTCGAGCTTGCAGTCGAGCTTTTTTTAAATTGATGATATTAAAACTAATCTCTTGTCGATTTGTTTAAATAATGTTGTCAATATCTGTAAACAATGCAGCTCTTTTAAAATATATTTTTTACAGGTACATTTGATGCATCAATTTTTGAATGGTAATAAATTCATATAATAATATATTTGTTAGTAAAACAAAATTAAAAAACGAATAAACAGAACAAACAATATTTCACCTATATAGTTTGGTATTATTTTGTGAGCTGTAAAAGTACATATTCAATCATATCAAAATTAAGACTTTTTTTTTTCATTAAAGTATCCCATTTTATACATAATAGAAGATGCCGAACAGGGAATAGGAACAACTGATGTTTGAAATTTCTGAGGGATTCTATTCCGTGAATTCTTTATCAAGGATATGATTGATTTCGAAAAAGAAACAATACAAAAAGAACAATCGTAAAAAGAAACGCTTAAATGTTTCAGTAAAAAAACATTAATCTCAATAATAAAAATAATGATCAATAAATAAGAGAGCAATTTTATTTTTTATAAAAAATAAATCTCTAAACAATTGAATTTTTATATCATTAGAAGTTTTATTGTAACATTGGAGTGACCATTTTAAATGTATTTGTTTGTCTAGATGAATAAATATACGATCAGAGAGGCAAGATTTAAAATTACTTGAATATAACTGTAAGAATAAACAAAAATGTATTACTGTTGTTTTCTTTTTAAAATAAATTTTTCATTCAGGTATTAGGTTTATAAAATAAATATTGTAAAACAATGCATTTTATTAGGAAATAATACCTTTAATTAAATATTTAATTTGAAAATTTTGAGTCTTAATATTGTTCAAACATTCGTAAAGTAAAAGCAAGTATTAATGTTTAAACAAATAATGTTATTTAAAGTTGAAATTATATTAGAGTTTAATTATTTGAATCAACTAAAAATTATCATCATCTAATAATAATTATTTTTATTACAATTTTATTAGTTACTAAGAAAGATTAATATCATTGAAATTGCTAAAAATAAATATTTTATATCATTTGTGATAAAAATTTCCATTATGAATTTTATATTCTCTAAATATCTGTGTAAGACACGAAAATTACATTAATTAGAAATTAACAGTTTGAAATAATTAAGTACAAAAGAAGGAAAAAAATTGCGAGTATTATATATGCGAGCATTGTACAAGCACTCCTATTATAAATGCTTCAAAGTGTATGGATAATTATTTTGTCTGAGTGTATGGATAATTATTTTGTCTGAGTGTATGAATAATCATTTTGTCTGAGTGTATGGATAACAACTACTTTGTCTGAATGTATAAAATATATGTTGTATTGCAGACATCAATACCATGTTTTTCTATAAATGGCAGCAAATGTTGCAGTTTGACATTTAGGCACAGAATGGATATTAGATTAAGGTCTTGCGGAAATTCCTATTGTGACTTTTAGACTTCAATCAATTGAATTCTATGCTCTAAACAGCAATGTTATATTCAAAAATCTCTTTTATTAGACATGGAAAATTTTAATATCGTGAATACAAAACATAATCTAAATATAATCGTATCCAAATAAAGACACACATACTTTCAGTGGGCTGTAAATACCAACTCTTTTATACAAAACCGAAACGCATTCTATAGATCATTAAACTTCTTGCTTGTTAAAGCAAGTTCACGCCCGCGCAGACGAGGAAGTTATAATTCCTCTGGCGTCAGCTTACATTTTAATTTTTTATAAGCAATTACGCTCATGATGCTATTTATATTCATAAGGCAACATAATGGAAAAACAAAACTGAAATGTTTATATTATAAATGCATCAGAGTGCAGAGAGAAAGAGCATTCACTTTGTCTGAACATCATTTAGTATACAATACATGACATTACAGATAATACTGCAAATGGTATTGCAGATATCAATACTATGTGTTGCTTTAAAATCCAGCAAAAATTGCAGTTTAATGATTAATCATCGAAGGGATAATAGATTACATGTTTGAAAGTAAAAGTAGTTCTTGCGCTCGGTGCTACAGGTATCGGCTTCGTGTCCCGGCGATGCCATGGATGTTTGTAGTGTTTCGAAATCCACTTTAAACAGTAGTCCCGATCTAATATGACTGTGCGGCGTAAAGCTGACAACCCAACTCCTTAATTACTAACACATCTGCTGTTTCGGAATCATACAGAAGGCCTTGGCCTACCATGAGGTGGTCACGCCATTGAAGAATAAGAATTTAATTGTATTACAAATATATGAGGAAACTGCATTAACATAGATAGGTCCCAGTCTAATATGACTGTAGAGAGTTAGGTATAGGGTTGACAACCCTTTCTCGAGAAAATAAAACATCTTCTGTGTCAAAATCTGTCAATAGTAGACGGCCTTAGCCCCCCCGCCCAGTGGGCTGTTGCGTCACTGACTTGGCAGGGAAATTAGCCATGAAGTTGAAAATTTGTTACTAAGTTCAGTATTTTTCAATTTCTAGTCTGGATATTGGTGTAAAAACAAGTTTTAAATATGTAGTAACCTTTAATTTAAAATTTTAAATTTGTAACAATAGCATTTTTTCATGCTCCAATTTTTTCAAGGACATATAGTTCATGTCAAATATGCTTTGAAAGTGGAATTTCGATTTCAAACTGGTTATCACTGTGAGTAGAGTATCACATGAGTAGTGCAATTGAGAAACATTAGAAAGAAAGTTCATCAAGGATTCCCCAGAGTAGAGTTCCGAGAGCGCATGTGTTAGGGGGGCGTGGTGTAATAGCTGTGGTGTGGTAATTTAAAGTACTTTCGGGGCCGTTGGTTTAAGAATGCGTCTGTTGGATTCTTGCAAGGGGAAAGACGCGGATTGGCGTCGGGGGAGTGATTACGGGGGGTGTTTATTTGCAACGCGTAATATCTTCCTTGCTGTTAGAGTCGTTTACGGAAAGATTATGGGGGAATTTGTTAAGCTTTTGTGGAGAAGAGAGTTTTTGGTAATTTCCTCTCCTCTATCTCTTTCGCGGGAAACCTCTGAATAGGGGAGGTGGTATAAACATTGAGAGAAATGAGTATTTTGACGTAATCAGCTGAGATTTCGCGGTCTTATGTAAGTAATGCTTGTTTAAATGTTGCTTCTCGTACAAAGATTTTATTGGGCCGCTATTAGTTCTCGCAGGAATAAAATATATATTATTGGTGTAAAAATACCGGAAAAAGAATGCATAAAAAAAAATAATTAAATATATACAAATATTTTATTGGATAGCTGTTAGTTGTCCCAGAAATAAACCTAATATTAATGGTATAAAAATACTGGAAAAAGGGTACAGAAACAAAAATTACTATAATTGTGTATGTAATAATAAAATTATATCTAATGGGTTTTGTTTATTCACATTATGATATTATGTTATTGATTTCCTTTTTAAATCTTATATTGGTTTGTTTGAATCTGCTTTAATCAATCTTTGACATAAGGCCTTTATACAGCGGCCTGATGGCCAGTTGGCAAGCGCACTGGCCTTGGGTGCTTAAGGTTCGAACCCTGGTGTTGGCATGGATATTTGTGAGGGGTTTAAAATCTAGGTTAAATTATGGGTACCGCTCTAATTAGTCTAAATTCATCAGCAAATTTCCGTAGAACCACAAACAAAACCGCACCAATTATAATTATATTTATAAAGAAACACATTGAATACGTTAAATACTTTACTTTTTAATATGCTTGTGTCAATCTTTAAAAAAATATTTTAAGAGATTTTATTGTTAAAAATTTAAAAGATTTAATTTTAATTACTATTATTACTAATGTTTTAGAAAGATAATATTTAGGGTTGACACCTGACAGCCTGATGATTTAACATTAATAACTTCTATGCAAATGAAATGAATATCATTTTAATTATTACTATTACAACTCATGTACTATAACTCTACAACTACAACTCATATATATAATATAACTCTACAACTACAACTTATATACAATTATTCTAAAAACTACACTTATATATTAAAAATTCACAACCATAACTCATATAATATCCTAAGATGCAATTCATTGAGCAATTTACGTGAACCAGAACTACCACGCATAAACTACTAATTTCATTTTATCTTTTAATCAAAGGAGACCGAATTGGCGAGTAAAGCAAAAGCATTCAATGCGGAAAGACATAAACGGGGTCAAAGATATGTGGGCGCAAACAACCTCTTCAAACACAATCACAAATCTCCGCACTCGTTATTAGAGACATTCACTCCCATTTAAAAGCAAGGCCATGTATTGAATCATCCCCAGTCTCAGGTGCGCGGCGGCACGACAGACCATTTAAGAGACTGCTTTCCAACTTCGAAGGCAGCTCTGGGCATCCCCGGTGTAGTTAACTGGAGTCCCGGCAACACCAAACCAACAAAGTTCATTATTTAAGCTTTTAGCCGAGAGAAATGCGAGAGTTCATCAGGGATTCCCCAGAGTAGAGTTCCGAGAGCGCTTGTGTTAGAGGGGGGGCGTAATAGCCGTGTTGTGATATTTTGAAGTAGTTGCGGGGCCGTTTGTTTAAGAATGCGTCTGTTGGATTCTTGCAAGGGGAAAGACGCCGGTTGGTGTCAGGGGAGTGATTACGGGGGGTGTTTATTTGCAACGCGTAATATCTTCCTCGCTGTTAGAGTCGTTTACGGAAAGATTATGAAGGAATTTGTTAAGCTTTTTTGGAGAAGAGAGTTTTTGGTAATTTCCTCTCCTCTATCTCTTTCGCGGGAAACCTCTGAACGGGGGAGGTGGTATAAACATTGAGAGAAATGCGTATTTTGAAGTAATCAGCCGAGTTTTCGCAGTCTTATGTGAGTAATGCTTGTTTAAATGATGTTTCTTGTACAAATATTTTATTGGGAAGTTATTAGTTGTCACAGAAATGAATTGGGTATTAATGGTGGAAAAATACTGGAAAAAAAGGATTAAAATTAAAAAATACTTATAACTGTGTATTTATCAAAATTTAATATACACTGAAGTGACAAAAGTCATGGGATACCTCTTAATATCGTGTCGGCCCTCCTTTCGCCCGGCGAAGTGCAGCAACTCGAAGTGGCATGGACTCAACAAGTCGTTGGAAGTCTTCTGCAGGAATATTGAGCCATGCTGTCTCGATAGACGTCCATAATTGTGAAAGCGTTGATGGTGCAGGATTTTGGGCACGAACAGACTTCTCGATGATGTCCCATAAATGCTCGATGGTATTCATGTCGGGCGATTTAGGTGGCCAGATCATTCGTTGGAATTGTCCAGAATGTTCTTCAAACCAATCGCGGACAGTTGTGGCCCGGTGACATGGCGCATTGTCATCCATAAAAATCCCATTGTTGTTTGGGTACATGAAGTCCATGAATGGCTGCAAGTGATCTCCAAGTAGCTGAACATAAGCATTTCCAGTCAATGTTCGGTCCAGTCGCACCAGAGGACCAAGTCCATGCCATGAAAAAATAGTCCACACCATTACGGAACCACCATCAGCTTGAACAGTGCCTTGCTGACAGTTTGGGTCCATGGCTTCGTGGGGTCTGCACCACACTCGAACCCTACCATCAGCTGTTACCAACTGAAATCGTGACTCATCGGACCAGGCCACGGTTTTCCATTCATCTAGGGACCAACCGATATGCTCACGTGCCCACAAGAGTTGCTGCAAGCGATGTCGTTCTGTCAGTAAAGGCACTCGAGTCGGTCTTCTGCTGGAATAGCCCAAGAAATCCAAATTTCTCCGCACAGTTCTAACAGACAAGTCCCTTGTACGTCCCACATTGATTTCTGCGGTTATTTGACGCAGTGTTGCTTGTCTGTTAGAATTTACGACTCTTTGCAGACGTCGCCGGTCTCAGTCGTTAAGTTTAGGCGGTCGACCACTGCGCTGTCCATGGTGGGATGTTATGCCTGAAATTTCATACTCTCGGTACACTCTTGACACAGTGGATCTGAGAATGTTGAATTCCCTAACGATTTCCGAAATGGCATGACCCATGCGTCTAGCTCCAACTAACATTCTGCGTTCAAAGTCTGTTAATTCCCGTCGTGCGGTCATCATCACGTCAAAACCTCTTCACATGAATAACTTGAACAGAAATGAAAGCTCTGCGAAAGCACTACGCATTTATACCTGTTCTACGCGATGCCACTGCCATCTGAAAATTTGCATATTGCCATCCCATGACTTTTGTCACTTCAGTGTATTGTTTCAACATCAAATAACTTTTGTATGACGTTTCTTTTCTTCATTCACTTTCGCTAAATCTTTCTGAGCATAATTCACAACTTTCTTTTAAATATTTTGTTTTTAGATACTCAAAAGCATTTACTTGCTCTGTAATTATATCTCTGACGTTTCAAAAAACCAAAAAAAGGTGGAAAACCTTCTTCCACAAAATTTCTAATTCTATTTTCCTTTCATAATTACTGGTAAGGAAAAAAAAAGTGGGTATTAAAAGCCCTGTGAGATCAGAAATGACTTGATTGCGGAGATTAATGTGCTACGCGAACTCCCCAAAAAATATCGCAAGATGATCTTTTTAATGGTATTTTTTTGTCCATTATATTTCCTCCGGGTAGTCGAGATTAAAACGATGAGCTGTTCTTTTTTTAATGCGGCACACTCTTGACACTGTGGATCTGGGAACGTTGAATTTTCTAACGATTTCCGAAAGGGCATGACCCATGCGTCTAGCTCCAACTAACATTCCGCGTTCAAAGTCTGTTAATTCCCGTCGTGCGGTCATCATCACGTCAAAACCTCTTCACATGAATAACTTGAACAGAAATGAAAGCTCTGCGAAAGCACTGCATATTTATACCTGTTCTACGCGATGCTACTGCCATCTGAAAAGTTGCATATTGCTATCCCATGACTTTTGTACTTCAGTGTATAATAGGTTTGTTTTTTCATAATGTTGATTTTTAATTAAAAGTGATATAGTGTTGTTAAGTTATTTATTGCCCTGTTAAATCTAATATTAAGAAATTGACTTGAATAATTTTCAACATATATTTAAATGTACCGAAAATAATTACATAAATGGAGAAACATATTGCCTTTGAAAAATATTTTAATTTTTAACCATAAATATGCTTCTATCAATCTCTGAAAAAATATTTTAACAGATTTTATTGTACTTATAACTATTACTAAGAATACTTATGCAAGTGAACTTGCAAAAATGAATTTTTAGAGTTGACATCTGAGAGTTGGGCGGTCTAACATTAATAAATTCTATGCAAATGAAATCAGTCTCATTTTAAACTAGCTGACTTAGTAGCTTTATTTTTATATGTAAGAAAATATTATTTATGTGATGATTATTTTTGAAATGATGAATTAATTACCCTAAATCATTCACAATAATAAAGGAAGATTTGTAGCGTTACCTCGAGTGAATAAAAAAACACTGGTACGCCGTATCCACAATTTTGAAATAATGCCGATAAAGATACCATCTCAAGGTTCTCACTTCTCAATCTTTCGCCTGGATTCTAAAGGAAGAACATTCTGGCATACAGATTTATTGTGTTTATCAGATATAAACGCGTGGAGTTTGGACTTAACTTCGCCTTTTGAATTTCGGAATTATAGTTCCTAAAACCAACACGCAATTCACCAGATCACTCCACATGAAAACATGTAAACAACATATGTAAGGCCGGTATTTTTTATTAATGACATACCGACCTGCACTTTATTAGGAATTTAAAACTAACTGGTCCGTTATATAGTGACTCAGACTTATAGTGGTCTTCAGACTTATTGTGGTTTTTCACAAGGCAGCAATCGAAGATGAATTCATTCTCATTGGTTAACAAAGCCAGGCTGCATCGTGCTCAGCTAGTGGAAAATTTCCTTTCGACAAAGAAATAATTCGATGTATTGATCTGCATATTCCCCAATAGAACTTGAATCCAATGGAACATGTTAGGATCATTCTGGTGTAAAGGGTTTCTAATCGTTTATCCCCCTTCACAAGCAATAGGAACGCTCTTTTATACAGGAGAGGAAAGAATACCTCAATTCCTCATTGTTTCGATACACATACCCCTTATTGAAACTCATTTCTTTAACGAAATGTTTTTTATTTGTTTGTATAATATGCACGAATTGTGCACTTTTTTTTTACGACGGTATGTTGTAAACAAAAAGGTTTCGGTACTTATTTTTCTTCTTTACTCATATCTACAACATCTATACATCACACAGCCATCAACTCATTTCCTCATCTGCGGTGTAGACCCAAAATCATAATATTCCATAATTGTTTGGAGCAGTGTAGTTTCTTAACATGTTTACCCACATTTCAAAATTTGTTCTGATAATTTCGAAGTGTTTATTTTTGCAATAGGTATCTTCATTTAATATTGATTTTAAATAATATGGATAGTTCTACTCAGAAAGGTGAGAATAGCGGAATCATACTGAAAGATAACTTTGCAAGTTAATTTTGAACCTTTAATTAATAAGTGTATTCTATTAAAAATTCTACTGTATTCTGTTTTTAATTATATGTAATTCTTGCCTTGATTTAATTCTTAAATCTTTTAATATCTAGATGCTATAAATTTAACACTAACTGTTGAAGTATAGTAAATTATTGAAGTAATGTTTAATTTATTATCTCAACACTTTGAACTTGTAAAATGATCGTTGAACATGATGATGTAAGCAATATTGATTTCTGTAAAATTTTTAAATGTGGTTGAAGATATTTTATTTTTATTTTTTTATAAGAAAATAATAAACTCTTACCAGATCAAAAAAAAAAAAAAAAAGTCAATATCTCATCAGCAAAGTTCTAGCTCTCCAATATATTTTCACCTCGGGTCCCCATGCAAGGCTTAGCATCCTGTTATAGGGTACATGTCCATGATCTCGTCTTCCCCAAAGAGCAGGCACGTTGCTTCCATGATTTCAAAACCATCAACATCATAGTTGGCAAGGAAATTTTGAATTTCAATTTTCTTAGACTGGAACAGATTGCCCGCATGCCATTGTAAGATATTCAGCCTACAGAAAGTCCTACAAAAGTGATCAGTCTTGGAACGTTTATGCATGCCGATAATAGTACATCTTTTAGGCGTCTAGGATGTTACCAGGGTGCTCCATGAGGAGGTAGATCTACTGTGGCACCCATCGCTATTGATATAATAATAGGAAAATTTAAATTGAATATAGTTTGTTTAGAAAATAAAATTATCTAAAATAAAAAAAAATAAAAAATACATTGCATGCTGACATTTTATCTTTCTTCTCTGCAAAAGAAACACCGGAAATTTATCAAAACATAAAGCTTTCATAAATTTCTATTCAATTATTTTAAAGATCTGAACATCATCCTCATCATCATGGGATCAATCACCCCATACAGGGTAAATGCTGTGTACGTGACAGGAGATGGTAGGGTTATTACCCCTACGCCCAACGCTCTACAGTCATATTAGACCGGGATCTAAGATTTAAAGTGGATTCCAAACCCCTACAAATATCCATGGCACCCCCGGGACTCAAACTCGATGCTCTGTGATACAAAGCATCCTATTTTAAAGATCTAGAACCTGAAATTTAATGTATTATTGCGGACTATTAAGTATTGTGTTGTAAATTATGATGGGATAAACAATGTGTCGCATTTCTCTCGGGTAAAAGCTTCAATAATGATCTTTGTTGGGTCGGTGTTGCCAAGGATTCTAGTTAACTACACCGGGGATGCCCAGAGCTGCCTTCGCAGTTGAAGCCCAATTTGGAAAGCACTCGCTTCAATGGCTTATCGTGCTGCCGCGCACCTGAGACTGGGGATGATTCAATACATGGCCGTCTTTCAAATGGGAGTGAATGTCTCCTTTAACGAGTGCGGAGATTTGTAATTGTGTTTGAAGAGGTTGTTGGGGCCCACATATCTCTGACCTCGTTTATGTCTTCCCGCCTTTTGCTTTTCTCGGCAATTTGGCCACCTCTCATTCAACGATAAAAACAAATTAGTAGCTTCTCTGTGTTGTTTTAGTTGTTCTTGTAAATTGCTAAATGAATTTATTTTAGAATGCTATATGAGTTATAGCAGCATTGTTATAGTATATGAGTTGCAGCTGCATTGCTATAGTATATGAGTTGTAGCTGCATTGTTATAGTATATGAGTTGTAGCTGCATTGTTATAGTATATGAGTTGTAGCTGCATTGTTATAGTATATGAGTTGTAGCTGCATTGCTATAGTATATGAGTTGTAGCTGCATTGTTATAGTATATGAGTTGTAGCTGCATTGTTATAGTATATGAGTTGTAGTTGTAGCAGTAGTAGATGTAGAGTTATAGTGTATGAGTTGTAGTTGTGGAGTTATAGTATATGAGTTGTAATAGTAATAATTAAAATGAGACTCAGTTAGTTTGCATAGAAGTTATTAATGTTAAAACGCCAGGCTTTCAGATGTCAACCTTGAAAATTATCTTTCTTAAACATTCGTAATAATAGTAATTAAAATTAAATTATTTAAATTTTTAACAATAAAATATGTTAAAATATTGTTTTTAAAAATTGATAGAAGCATATTCATAGTTGAAACTTAAAATATTTATCGTAGGCAATATATTTCTTCATATATATCAATATAATTGGTTTGGTTTGTTTTGTTCTTCTACTGCCATTTTGTGAACACTTTAGACCAATTAGACCGGGATCTACAAATTAACGTAGTTTCCGAACAACTAACAAACATCTATGCCAACGCCAGGGATCGAACCTTAAGCACCACAGGCCAGAGCACTAGTTAATTGGCCATCAGGCCGCTTTATATGTTGTAATTTAAATGCCTTATGTCGAAGATTGCTTAAAGCATATTCAAGCAAAACAATATTAGGTTTAAAAATGTAATCAATAACTTAATATCATAATGGGAATAAACAAAACTTATTATATATTATTTAATTATTAAATACACAATTACAAGATTTTTGATAATGCATTTTTTCCAGTATTCTTGTATAATTAATATCCAGTTTATTTATATGATAACTAAAAGCTGCCCACTAAAATCTTTGTACGAGGAACAACACTTAAACTAACATTACTCACACAAGACTGCGAAACCTCAGCTGATTACTTCAAAATACGCATTTCTCCCAATGTTTATACCACCTACACCATTCAATGGCTTCCCGCGAAAGAGATAGAGGAGAGGAAATTACCAAACAGTTCTTCTCCCCAAAAGCTTAACAAATTTCCTCATAATCTTTCCGTAAACGACTCTAACAGCGAGGAAGTTATTACGCGTTGCAAGCAACCCCCCCCCCGTAATCACTCCCCTAACGCCAATCCGCATCTTCCCCATGCAAGAATCCAACAGATGCATTCTTAAACCAACGGCCCCGAAAGTACTTTAAAATATTACACCACGGCTATTACACCCCCCTAACACAAGCGCACTCGGAACTGTACTCTGGGGAATCCTTGACGAACTCTTGCATTTCTTCGGCTAAAAGCTTAAATAATGATCTTTGTTGGGTCGGTGTTGCCAGTTAACTACACCGGGGATGCCCAGAGCTGCCCTCGAAGTTGGAGGCCCAATTTGGAAAGCATTCGTTTCAATGGTCTGTCGTGCCACCGCGCACCAGAGACTGGGGATGATTCAATGCATGGCGTGGTTTTTAAATGGGAGTGAATGTCTCTATTAACGAGTGCGGAGATTTGTGATTGTATTTAAAGAGGTTGTTGGGGCCCACATATCTTTGACCTCGTTTATGTCTTTCCGCATCGAATGCCTTTTGCCCACCTCTGATTCAAACATAGAAACAAAGTAGTTGTATATGTGTGGTAATTGCTTTAGTTTTTCTTGTAAATTGCTAAATGAATTTTATCGTAGGATGTTATATGAGTTATGATTGTATAGTTATAGTATATGAGTTGTAGTTGTAGAGTTATAGTATATAAGTTGTAGTTGTAGAGTTATAGATATGAATTATAGTTGTAGTAGTAGTAGTTGTAGAATTATACTATATGAGTTGTTGTAGAGAATTATAGTATATTAGTTGATGTTGAGTTTTGGTATATGAGTTGTAGTTGCAGTTGTATGAGTTTCTGTTGAGTTATAGTATATGAGTTGTAGTTGTAGTTGTTCTAATTGCTTTTATTCATTCGAAGAAATTTGTCCTCAGCATATCAGAAATTTTGTATGACACGATAAAAACATAGTTCTAATTCTGAATACTAACAATAAGGTGCTACTGTAAATAATTCCATAGAAGTACCATATGCATAATTCTCATATAACTCACAATTTGGATACAATAAATACTGCATGTACATTTTTAATACTTAAAAATAATATGGTGCATGATGTACAGTGTTTGAAAAATGCACTAAAGTTTTAAATTTTCCCCCTGATGTAATATGACACGAATGGGCACACTTATAACTACAATTTGGAGAGCTCTTTTAATGATATTAATAAAGTATACGTATAAACCCCAACATGTTCAGCAACTACTGTCAGGTGATGAACTATTTCGAAGATTACAATTTGATACAAATAAAGAGTACTTATAATTACAGTTTGAAGAACTCTCTGAATGATATT
Organism: Caerostris darwini; assembly: GCA_021605075.1. Taxonomy (NCBI): domain Eukaryota; kingdom Metazoa; phylum Arthropoda; class Arachnida; order Araneae; family Araneidae; genus Caerostris; species Caerostris darwini. The sequence goes on along the minus strand of BPLQ01007287.1, from coordinate 409,820 downwards.
AGTAAGATATATGTATAAAATCCAACATGTTCAACAACTACTGTCAGGCAACGAACTATTTCGAAGATATCGCTTGGTTATTTAGCATTTTATGGATGAGCACATTTCTTGCTAGATAAGCAAATTTCATGAGTATGCTGAAATATCGTTACAGTTAGTTAATGTGAACTGTAGTCTGACCGTATCGTTCATAGTCTGTTCCTTTGTTGGCTAATAATTGATTTTTGAATAAATCGAAAATTCTCCGCTGTTTGGAAAAAGAAATAACTCTAAATTTACTTTTAATTAAGTCAGCAATTGATCAGAAATTTATTTAAATCAATTAGCTTCTATAACAATTTGAGTTATGTGTGATATAATATATTTTATGATGTTTTAAATGATAGATGAATAATTTATCAAAGTTGGACTTTTTATATTAAAAATAATTAATTTTTCATTGCCATTAAACGTGTTCTACCATTAAAATAAAACATACCTTCTTTCATTACTTAGTATATTTGAAATTGAGTTATATTGAATCCCTTTTATAAATAACGTTTCTTTGAAATGATACATTTTAATATTTTTTCCGTTAACATTCAAAAGCAGAATATTTGAATGTAAAAATGAGTTATTTAATGGCCTTTGATATATTATTCATTTTGCTTTTAAACAAAATGCCAGAAGCAAAAGACTCAAAAATCATAAAAAATATATTTTTGAAGGTAATTCTGAATATTTTTCATTAGTAACAATTTATAAATATGAATGATTTGAAAATTTTGCAATAAAATATGTATTTAATATATTCTAGAAAACATTTTCAATTTTTAATATTAGTATTGCTGTATTATCACTTTGTAAACATATTTAATTTTTTTTTCTCTCGAATTTTAGGTTAAATTTAAAATCTATTATTTGTTTGTTTCTAAATACATATATTTGATAAACATTTATACGACTTTATGTATATATATTACAATTATATGCATTAGTCTTTATTTTTGTTTTACATTGGTATACATTTTTGTTGCATATCATGTTTCACTTTTTTCACCACAAATATCCCATCGACGCACAGAATAGGACACGGGTAGATCTTCATTTATGTTTGGTAAAAAAAATACAGATTATTTGCAAATTAGTTAGTGTAGTCGTGTTGATAATCATTTGTAGTTAGTTTGTTTCACTTTCCTTATGCAATGCTTGGTAATATATTTTTAGAAAATATTAGCGATATTATTTTTTATGATTTTAATCTTAAACTAAAAAAATCTTAACATTTGATCGATATGACCTCAGCTAGTTTTACTTTATAAAAGTAAAATTAGCGGAGTCTAATTAGACCGGGACCTACATTGCAAAGTGCATTTTTAACCACTAACAAACATCCATGCCATAGCCAGGATTCGAACCTGAAGCTTGTGGTACTAAAGGACAGAGAGCTAGCCAAATGGCAATCAGGCTGTGATAGTAACAGCCCGGAGAAACCAAACTATGAACGCTATTTTCATGAAACAGCACCTTTAGAAAGCTACTGGTACCAGAGTTTTGATATAAACCATTCGAAACATGTTCCACCAAGTTTTAGTTTGTTTTATGAGAGTTTAATTTGTTTTATGCTTAGTTTGTGTTCACTGAGGCAGGAAATTGTGCTGGTCACAGAAGGTGAGTACAGCAGCATATCATATGGGGAAGAGATGAATGGAACATCATGCTTTTCACGGATGAATCCCGCTTTAGTGCACAGGATACGCCTGGCAATAGGTGGGATCTCATCTCGAAATAATCTGATACACTGAATATTACTAAATTTGTGTATAAAAGTACCCGATTTATCGGAATTGGAGCGATGGTCATCGCCAGTATTTCTATTAATGGAGCAGTAAGAGTTTAGAAATATAGGGATGATATCCTCAGACATATTGCTGTCCTAGATTCATGTAATTGACGCAACTTTACCCCTCCTTTCACACATTTTCTTTCCTCGAACTTTTTTTCCCCTGCCCCTTCAATATCTGCCCACACAAATTCTCCCACAACATTCCCAAACTGTAAATGAACATCTCAGCTCTATGATTTGTGCTGTAGTAAGAATTTTCGAAGTTTACTTTAATTAAAATTAGTCTAAAATTACAGAGTTAAGTTCGAAACTGTATAAACATCGTCATATCGACAGTTACATGCTACATAATTGTACTTAAAATATGCAAACTGGAAAGTGTTTCATAAGATAAAGGTGAACAAGTTTGAATCTATTAGATTCCATCCTAAATTATTTTGGCATATTTTAGCTTTAATAATATAGCAGACCTCCTATAATGCATTCTAAGTTAGAAACAATCTACTATATACCAGCGAAGGATCTCACATGTCTTATCTGGTATAGGAAAAAAAAAAACTTTATTGGTGTATTGAATTGCATATCTCTAAAGCTTACAGTTTTTTTCAAATTTTTTTATTAATTATTTTTATTAATTTCATAATAATCCCAGAAAAAAATATTGCTAACAAAATATTTTACAAAAAATACTTTTCTTTTCATGTAGCAAAGATAATAAGGACTCCAAAGTCCTTATAATGTTCTTCCATACTAATTGGTTCCATTAACCACAAATGCCTTTCTTTTTTCCTGCCGTACCATAAGTTGAGGTCTTTTTAAATTCTCCCCTACCCAATCAATAAACATCAAATAACGATGATGTGTAAGAAAGCAAGTTAATTATAAATTCTGCCTTTTAATCACGAGGGTTAAGCTTATTACAACGGGAGGACAGGGGAAGGTCGACCTCTTTGGAGAATGACTCGACTGCCACAGCCAGATGTTGTAAGAAAATTCGATCCTGAAGGAAGGATGGGAGTTGAACAAAACGTTATCTTTTTTTTTCCTTTTTTTCTTTTTTTATCTTTCCTTTTTGTTCTTTCTGTTCTACTTGGGTCTTAGGGAACAAGGGACACTAAACTCATTTTGAAGTAAATGTCAAGAAGTTTGACACACTGTAATGTTCTCCATGAAATTTCATTTGGAATTGCTTGCTTTTATTTAAAGGGATTGGCTTCTTTTTGCTTGTGAAATGAATGTGAAAATAAGTATTTGGGAATAAATTAAGGAAGGCCATTTCTATTTCTTTCTTTTTTTTTTTGTTTGAGAGTATAAAAAGAATATTCATAGCCTGGAAGTGGCATCAGTTTTGATATTTAAATTTTTAAGATTAAGATCGTTAGCATTTTAGTTATAAATAAGACTCAAATGAGCAATAGTGAATTTTTAAATAAACTATTTAATAAAAAAATATTTATAAGATTTGTAATAATGATCTGTATTAAAAGATATATTCTTCTTATTATATTTCAAAGTGTTATAATATGAGCATTTGTACAGCATTAAATTTGATTGTATTTTAAACATTTTTGAATATTTATTAGTGTTACACATTTATTTGTGAGAATTGTATTCTATTTATGCATACAACATTCAACCCACCAATGAATGAGAATTTATTGAATGATTTACAGAAAGGCCACCATTAATTGATTTAAAGGAGGACTTTAAACCATTGATTTACAGAAAGATCACCATTAATTGATTTACAAAGAAAGGAAATATGGCCCAGTTTCGGGTTTTAAGCTTAGAAGTTTAGTCCTACCATGAATCTATAAGTATCTGTCTTTAAATGTGTTACATATTGTATGTCTCTAATAATATGTCCGTCGCGTTTATGCTTATGTCAATAAAGCTGTGAGTTTTGCAATATGTGCCTCAAGTGCCTCAACCCAACCACACCCAGTTACAAGCTAGTTGTCCAACCTGCACATTACAAGTCATATTTGAAACTTTATTCCATCTGTAATATTGAATCGCATATCCCTAAAACTTACAGGTTGTTTTTCAAATTTATTTAATAATTATTTTCATTAATTTCGTACTTATCTCAAAAAAAATATTGCCAAAAAATATAAAAAAAAAAAAATTCTTTTCATGTACCATAGATAATAAAGACTCTAAAAAGTCTTTATAAAGTTCTTCCATACTAATTGGTTCCATCAACCACAAATGCCTTTTTTTTCGCTACCATACCATAAGTCGAGCACTTTTTAAAGCCTCCAATACCCAATCAATAAACCTCAAATAACGATGATGTGTAAGAAAGCAAGTTAATTATAAATTCTGCCTTTTAATCACGCTGGTTAAGCTTATTACAACGGTAGGACAGGGGAAGGTTGACCTCTTCGGAGAATGACTCGACTGCCACCGCCAGATGTTGCAAGAAAATTCGATCCTAAAGGAAGGAAGGGTTTCGAACAAAACGTTATCTTTTTTCTTTTTTTTTATCTTTCCTTTTTGTTCTTTCTGTTCTACCTGGGTCTTAGGGAATAAGGCAAAGTAAAAGAAAACTAAACTCATTTTGAAGTAAATGTCAAGAAGTTTGACACACTGTAATGTTCTCCGTGAAATTTCATTTGGAATTGCTTGCTTTTATTTAAAGGGATTGGCTTCTTTTTGCATGTGAAATGAATGCAAAAAGAGTATTTGGGAATAAATTAAGGAATGGTTTTTTTTTTTTTTTTCAGGGTATAAAAAGACTATTCATAGGCTGGAAGTGGCAGCATTTTTCATATTTAAATTTTTAAGATTAAGATCGTTAACGTTTAGTTATGAATAAAACTCAAATGAGTAATAATGAAATTTCAATATATTATTGATTGAAAATAATAATACGTTTGAAAGAATGTATTCTTCTAATTATATATCAAAATGTTATAATATGAGAATTTCTCAAAGCATTGACTTTAATTACATTTGAAACATCTTTCCATATTTTTTGTGGTACATCAGTGGTGATCGTATTCTATTGATGCATGCAACAGCCCACCAATGAATGATAATTTATTGATTGATTTACAGAAGGGCCACCATAATTGATTTAGAGAAGGATTTCCAACCATTGATATACAGAAGGACTACCATTAATTGATTTACAGAAGGACTTTAAATCATTGATTTACAGAATAACAACCATTAATTGATTGTGACCACTGCACATTACAAAGCAATATATTTAAAAGCATATCCTTCCGGTTGTATTGAAATGTATATCCCCAAAAATTTCAGATTGTTTTTTTCAAATTTATTTACTAATTATTTTTATTAATTCCATAACTAGCCTAGGAAAAAATATTGCCAACAAAATATACAAAAAATACTTTTCTTTTCATGTACCCGACATAACAAAGACTCTAAAGTCTTTATAAAGTTCTTCCATACTAATTAGTTCCATCAACTACAAATACCTTTTTTTTCCTGCCATACCATAAGTCGAGCGCTTTTTAAAGCCTCCCCTACCCAATCAATAAACATCAAATAACGATGATGTGTAAGAAAGCAAGTTAATTATAAGTTCTGCCATTTAATCACGTGGGTTAAGCTTATTACAACGGAGGGCACAGGAAGGTCGACCTCTTCGGAGAATGACTCGACTGCCACCGCCAGATGTTGCAAGAAAATTCGATCCTAAAAGAAGGAAGGGAGTCGAACAAAACGTTATCTTTTTTTTATCTTTCCTTTTTGTTCTTTCTCTACCTGGGTCTTAGGGAAGAAGGCAAAGTAAAAGGGAAAATAAACCCATTTTAAAGTAAATGTCAAGAAGTTTGACACACTGTAATGTTCTCCAAGAAATTCCATTTGGAATCTGCTTGATTTTATTTAAAGGGATTGGCTTTTTTTTGCTTGTGGAATGAATGAAAAAAAAGTATTTGGAATAAATGAAGAAAGTGCTTTTCTTCTTCTTTTTTTTGTTTGAGCGCATAAAGAGAATATTCATAGGCTGGAAGTGGCAGCAGTTTTGATATTTAAATTTTTAAGATTAACATCGTTAGCTTTTTAGTTATGAATAAGACTCAAATGAGCAACAATGAATTTTTCAATACATTAGTTTTTGAAGAAATATTTATAATAATGATGTATATTAAAATATATATTTTTCTTATTATATATCAAAATATATTTGAACAATATTAACTTTGATTGTATTTTATACATTTTTGTATATTTATTTTTTGTGCATCAGAGGTGATCGTATTCTATATATATCTACAACGTTCAACCCACCAATTAATGAGATTTTATGGATTGATTTACAGAAGGGACACCAATAATTGATTTACAGAAGAACCCTCATTAATTTATTTACAGAAAGACTTTAAACCATTGATTTACAGAAGAACCACTATTAACTGATTTACAAAAAGACCACAATTAATTGATTTACAAAAAAGGAGATATGGCCCATTTCGGGTTTTCGGCTTAAAAGTGGAATCTACCATGAATCTATAATTATCTGTCTTTAAATGTGTTACATATTGTATGTATCTAATTGTATGTCCGTGGTGTTTATGCTTGTGTTAATAAAGCTGTGAGTTCTGAAATTTGTTCCTCAAGGGACTCAAGAACCCAACCACATCCAGTTACAAACTAGTTGCCCAACCTGCACATTACAAGGCAGTATATTTGGAAACCTTATTCCTCCTGCGGTATTGAATTGTATATCATTAAAATCTGTTTTGTTTTTTCAAATTTTTTTACTAATTATATTTATTAATTTCATCATAACCCAGAAAAATTTTTTTGTCTGAACAATATACAAAAATACTTTTCTTTTCACGTACCAAATATAATAAAGACTCCAAAGTCTTTATAAAGTTCTTCCATACTAATTGGTTCCATCAACCACATATGCCTTTTTTTTCTCCTGCTATACCATAAATCGAGCTCTTTGTGAAGCCTCCCCTACCCAATCAATAAACATCAACTTTAAATCCTTGATTTACAAAAGGACCACCATTGATTTACAGAAGGACTACCATAGATTGATTTACAGAAGGACTACCATAGATTGATTTACAGAAGGACTTTAAACCATTTAGTTACAGAAGGACCACTATTAATTGATTTACAGGACAGACAGGAAATATAGCCTAGTTTCGGGTTTGCGGCTTAGAAGTGGAGTCCTACCATGAATCTATAATTATATGTCTTTAGATGTGTTACGTATTGTATGTCTCTAATTATATGTCCGTGGTGTTTATACTTGTGTCAATAAGCTGCGAATTCTAAAATCTGTGCTTCAAGTATATGAACCCAACCACACTCAGTTACAATCTAGTTTCTACTTTGCACGATGCAGAGTAGTATATTTGAAACCTTATTCCTGCTGTTGTATTAAATTCAATATCCCTAAAACTAATCTAAACTAATTTAACTAATTAATTTAAATTTTATTAATTTAATAATTATCTTAGAAAAAATATTGCCAGTAAAAAATACAAAAATATTTTTCTTTTCGAGTACCAAAGATAATAGAGACTCTAAAGTTTTTATAAAGTTCTTCCATACTAATTGGTTCCATCAACCACAAATGCCCTTTTTTTCCCCGCCATACCATAAGCCGAGCTCTTTTTAAAGCCTTCCCTACCCAATCAATAAACATCAAATAACGATGATGTGTAAGAAAGCAAGTTAATTATAAATTCTGCCTTTTAATCACGAGGGTTAAGCTTATTACAACGGGAGGACAGGGGAAGGTCGACCTCTTCGGAGAATGACTCGACTGCCACCGCCAGATGTTGCAAGAAAATTTCGATCCTAAAAGAAGGAAGGGAGTCGAACAAAACGTTATCTCTTTTATTTTTTATCTTTCCATTTTGTTCTTTCTGTTCTACCTGAGTCTTAGGGAATAAGGCAAAGTAAAGGTAAACTAAACTTATTTTGAAGTAAATGTCAAGAAGTTTGATTGTAATACTCTCCGCGAAATTTCATTTGGAATCTGCTTGCTTTTATTTAAAGGGATTGGCTTCTTTTGCTTGTGAAATAATTGTAAAAAAAGTATTTGGAAATAAATTAAAGAAGGTCTTTTCTTTCTCTTTTTTTTTTTTTTTTTTTAAGCATATAAAAAGATCATTCGTAGGCTTTAAGTAGCAATATTTTTGATATTTAAATTTTTAAGATTAAGATCGTTAGAATGTTAGTTATGAATAAGACTGAGCAATAATCAATTTTTCAGTACATTATTTATTGAAACTAATATTGATAATAATGATTTGCTTGAAAAGACACATTCTTATTATTAAAAATGTGTTAAAATGTTATAATAATATGAGGATTTCTACAGCATGAGTTTGGATTGTATTTCATACATTTTTTTCAATTTTTTTTGTGGTACATCAGTACATCTATTCATGCATATAACAAACATCCCACCAATGAAATGAGAAGTGATTGATTGATTTACAGAAGGACCAACAATGATTGATTTAAAGAAGGATTTTAAATCATTGATATACAGAAGAACCACCATTAATTGACTTGCAGGAGGTCTTTAAGCCATTAATTTACAGAAGGAATTTAAACCATTGATTTACAGAAGGACCACCATTGATTGAATTTCAGGAGGATCGCCATTGATTGATTTACAAAAGGACCACCATTGATTGATATGCAGGAGGACCGTCATTGAATGATTTACAGAATAACCACCATAATTGATTTGCAGAAGGACTTTACACCAACTATTGAGTTATAGAAGAACCATCATTGATATACAGAAGGAGCACCATTCGTTTACAGAACGGCTTAAAATAGTAACTGTCCCCGAGTCATATGGAAGAAGTTCCCTCCCAACCAATAGACTAATTTTTAAGGACAGACGACGTCACAATAAGGACACATGACGTCACAATCGTCAACAAGTGTCCTGTTTCTGAAAGATTTAACCGTACTCCCTCCTACACGTTGGCAAGAGCACCTCTGTGGCGTTCAGGAGAAATGTTCCGTTGGCCTCGAGAATGTCACCAGGGAGGAAGTAGAGCACAAGCATGATCTTTAGATAAGAAACATTTAGATGGTCTACAATATCTTACCCATAGAGGATATAAATTTAGTGCAACTCTGCCTATTAGTTGGTCCACAGACTCTTATCAGGAGAGGAAGTATATTCGCGTAACTGAATACTGGGTTTTCTGTTTAGAAATGGAATCCTTTCACGACTCCGTAATTATCTGTCTTTAAATGTGTTACATATTGTCTGTTTCTAATTGTATGTGTTTGGTGTTTGTGGGTGTGTCAATAAAGCTGTGACGTCTCCAACATGTGCCTCAAGTATCTGAACATAACCTCACCCAGTTACAAGTTAGAGGTTCAGTCTGCTCATTACAAAGCAGTATATTTGAAGCTATATTCCTTCTGTTGTATTTATTTGTATATCCCCAAAACTTACAGATCTTTTCAAATTTATTTATTAATTATTTTTATTCATTTCATAATTATCTCAGAAAAAAATTGCTAAGAAAATATTGTACAAAAATACTTTTCTTTTCATGTACCAAAGTTATTAAAGACTCTAAAGTTTTATAAAATTCTTCCATACTAATTGGTTCCATCAACCATAAAGGCCATTTTTTTTCCTGCTATACCATAAGTCGAGCTCTTTTTAAAGCCTCCCCTTACCTAATCAATAAACATCAAATAACGATGATGTGTAAGACAGCAAGTTAATTATAAATTCTGCCTTTTAATCACGAGGGTTAAGCTTATTACAACGGGAGGACAGTGGAAGGTCGACCTCTTCGGAGAATGACTCGACTGCCACCGCCAGATGTTGCAAGAAAATTCGATCCTAAAGGAAGGAAGGGAGTTCAAACAAAACGTTATCTTTTTTTTTTTTTTTTTTTTTTTTTTTTTTTTTTTTTTTTTTCTCTACATAGGTTTTATGGAATAAGGGAAAGTAAAGGGAAACTAAACTCCTTTTGAAGTAAATGTCAAGAAGTTTGACACACTGTAATGTTCTCCAAGTAATTTCATTTGGAATTTGCTTTGATTTTATTTAAAATGTTTGGCTTCTTTTGCTTGTGAAATGAATGCAAAAAAGTATTTGGGAATAAATTGAGGAAGGCTTTTCTTCTTCTTTCTTTTTTTTTGGTTTGAGCACATAAAAAGAATATTGATAGGCTGAAAGTGGCAGTAGTTTTGATATTTAAGTTTTTAAGATTAAGATCGTTAACATTTTAGTTATGAGTAAGATTTAAAGATCAATAATGATTTTTTCAATACACTATTTAATGTAAATAATATTTATAATATGGATGTGTGTCAAAAGATATATTCTTATTATTATATGGCAAAATGCTATAATATCAGCATATCTACAGTATTAACTTTTGATTGTATTTTATACAGTTTTCAATATTTTTTGTGGTACAAATCGTAAATCCGTGATCCGTAAGAGGAAACGCTATTAATTGATTACAGAAGTATTTTAGACCATTGATTTACAGAAGGATTTTATACCATTGATTTTCAGTAGGACTTTAAGCCATAATTTACAGACTTTAAACCATTGATTTACAGAAGGACCCCATCGATAGATTTACAGAAGGACCACCATTGATTGATTTACAGAAGGATCACCATTGATTTATTCAAAGAAGGACTTTAAACCATTGATTTACAGAATGACAACTATTGATTGATTTACAGAAGGACTTTAAACCATAGATTTACAGAAGGACCACCATTGATTGATTTACAGAAGGACTTTAAACCATTGATTTACAGAATGACAACCCTTGATTGATTTACAGAAGGACTTTAAACCATAGGAGAAGGACTTTAAACCTCATATTTACAGAAGGACCACCATTGATTGATTTACAGAAGGACTTTAAAACATTTATTTACAGAATGACAACCATTGATTGATTTACAGAAGGACTTTAAACCATAGATTTACAGAAGGACCACCATTGATTGATTTCAGAAGGACTTTAAATCCTTGATTTATAGAAGGACCACCATTGATTTACAGAAGGAATGCCATTGATTTCAAAAGGATTTTAAATGATAACTGTCTCATATTTTCGAGTTATATGGAAGAAGTTTCGGTCAAATCCCAACAAAATACATATTAATTAATGGGAGATTTACACATGTCGTCACAATCGCCAACAAATCTCCTGTTTCTGAAAGATGTAACCATGCTAACTCTTATGTCTGGAGAAATCGTCAATTGGCCTCGAGAATGTCTCTAGAGAGGAGGTAGAGCGGAAACATGATCTTTAGATGAGAAAGATCTAGTTGGTCTACAATCTTTCATCCATAGAGGATATAAATTTAGCGCATCTCTGTTTATTAGTTGGTCTACAGACACCCATAGAGGATATAAATTTGAGCAACTCTGCTTATTAGTTGGTCTAAAGACTCTCATCAGGAGAGGAAGTATATTTCGAGCAGCGGATTATCGGGTTTTCGGCTTAGAAATGGAATCCGTCCATGAATCCATAATTATCTGGCTTTAAATGTGTTAAATATTGAATATCTCTAATTTTATGTGTTTGTGCATGTGCCAATAAAGCTGTGAGTTCTTTGACTTGTGCCACAAATATCTCAACCTGGCCACACACAGCTACCATCTGATTGCCCAGGCTGTAGAACAACTAAACGTTTCTCAGCGGGAGCGCTGGTTGAGCTATACTTCTTCTCGGATGAGAGTCTCGAGGCCTACTGATCATTTCTTCTGAACGCCAAAAGGAGGGGGGGACTCCTGCTAGTGCTTAGGAGGAAGCCTTTTTATCGTACATGTTTTGTCAGTAAATATAATTATTATATTATATTAAATATAAAATAATAATTGAATACTTATAATTAAATATATTGCACACTTATAATTGCTTATTATATTCGGATATGTAATAATTTATATTTAATCCTTAAGTTTATTAATATTAAGTCTTTCTAACGAAACGATTTTGGAATTATATGGATTACTACAATTTTGATAAAAAAATTAATTGCAATTTTTATAGCATGTATAGAAATTTGGAAAAATATGGCCAGTTCATATAATTCATTTTATCAATGTACATTTTTACTAGTATATGCTACTATACTAATCCCGTATGGTAAACTAATAAGAATTTATAGGATCAATTCCGCACGAAATAATCTACACAAAAAGTGAAATAAATTTATTCTTGGTTCACGGATTTCTATTATTTACTCGGAAGCATTACTGCCGGCAGTAAATAAGCAATGCATTCCTTATTCTATTATGTGCATTACATGCATTCCAAATCCTGCAATCTTATTTTTCATGTATTGATTATTTTGCGCTGCTCTAATGTTAACAAATACTTGTGTATTTTTTGTGCTGCCATTTCGTATAGAAATGCTTAGTTAATAACATTTATTCTATTACAAGAGAAATAAAAAAATAATTCAGACAGAAAGCAATACAATTTTTATAAAAATTCATTAATCATGATATAATAATTTACATCTGAGATAAATGTGTATTTCTTTAATGGAAAAATTATTTTCTTAATAATTTTCATGGAAAAATAAGTTTCTTAATAATTTCAGTGTAAAAAAAAATTGATTGATAATAATCTTACTGATTGTTAAAAGAAAATTTAACTGCCTATTTTAATTTTGTTTTTTTTTTTAAACTATAGTGGATATTATAAACGTAAAACGACTGGTAAATTTACTCATTGTTAATGAAGAAAATTAACGGAAATTTTGATTTCATTAAAAATTATGCGTCGTTACATCCTTCATAAAGTTACAATTTATTATCATACATTATAATATTTATATTATTATGTTACATTATAATAATTCATTCTAATATTTGTATTATGTATTCTAATATTTCTATTTGGGGAAATTTTAGCATGTGACCATGCTTCCTCCTACCCACTGGCAAGATCGTCCTCTGTAGCGTTCAGGAGAAATGGTCAGTTGACCTACAGATTCTAACTCATAGAGGAAGTATATTTCGCCCATCATGTGCGTAGCTGCGTATCGAGTTTTTGGATTAGAAATGGAATCCTTCCCCGAATCTATAGTTATCTGTCTTTAAATGTGTTAAATATTTTACGTGTGTGGTGTCATAAAATATAGTATGTGCGTGTGTAAATAAAAGCTGTGAGCTCTCCAACTTGTGCTTCAATATCTCAACCCAACTACACCCAATTACAATCTGATTGCCCAACCTGCGCACTACACTATATATCATGGGGTATACTATGATGATACTATGACTGGTGGCCCGTGGAGTTCATACTGAGTCCTATAACTTCAAAAACCCAAGGTATACCACCTCATTACAATATACAACCATACCCCAAAATACTATCCCTGTTAGCGATTTATCAATCAAAAGTTAATTAAAAGTATTTTTATTTAATAAAATACTTATTTTTAATTAAATCGTTGTAATTTACCATAATACATTTTTTTAACAAAAAAAGCAGACATTTTAAACAGAATAAAATATCAAATGCCACGCGCCTTATCTATCTCTTCGAAATAACTAATTAGTTGAAAGCATAAAAGTATGTCAGAAAGTTGAAAGATGACAAAGGGCTGTCATTGTATATGAAGATGCATACTAATAAATGATGCTTGCGATGTCAAAGTCAAAACAGGAAGTTCCAAATTTCGGCATATCAATACAAACTGAGACGAGATCAATGATTCATATTCCTGCGCTACAGGGATTCTATTATGCTTTAAACAATGGCTAATTTTCAATTTAACTTATTTTGATCTTACGTTTGAAATTCATCCATCTTACTTTGAACAAATAATTTACGAGAATCATTAAGATGATGTGATGCGCCATTCGAAAGATCGTGCGATTAATAATCTTTTGATTGATGCAGGTAGAATTCATCATAACTGAAATCGAAAATTTTATAAATGGAAATATATTCCTTGCTCGATAGAATACAACTGACGAATCATTTGTAAGAAATTTTACTTTATTCTTGATTGTTAAGAAAGAAGTAATTTTTAATATTAAATTGTTTTTATTAAACCATAGCGCTTTATAAAATCATTAAAAAATAGAAGAATAAAATTAAAAATAGCGTTTTGTTAAACCTAGAGCGTTGTATTTTTACAACTTTATGGGTCAGTTATTGAATATAGTTTACTAATGTACAAGTGAATGAAATTCGGGTCCTGATGGCCGAGTGACTAGCGTTCTGCCGCTCGGTGCTACAGGCTTCGGGTTGAAGTCCCAGCGGAGCCATAGATGTTTGTAGGGGTACGGAATCAAGTTTAAACCGTATGTCACAGTCTAATTTGATTGAAAAGCGTAGTGCTGACAACCTGACCCCATAAAACGAAAACATCTCTTGTCTCGAAATCTACTAGTAAACAAATGGCCTTGGCCCACCATAGGGCCGTTGCGCCAACGAAAAAGAGGGTTAAGTTATTGATAGTGGCCGATAATACATTCACTGCTTTGTGAAGCGAATAAAATTGTCGTATATAATAATAATCTAAATAGTAGGTAATGAGGGGTTTTATCTTTCCTACATTCAAGTCCATATAAATGTTGTAATTCAATTTCCAAATTCCTTTTGTAATATATATATATATATTATACTTAACAAAATTTAAATTACCCCTACTTTCTACACACCATTACACTTATATTTTAAATTTTATTTTCCATTGCAGTGATAAAATATGATAATTACATATTCGCTATATCCTGCATTTTGAATTAAGGCTCCATGGAATTGCTACAAAGATTTATTTTGTATATAAATCGTAAAGTGTATTTTTTTTCATACTTACTTAAATTCAAGTCCATATAAATGTTCGGCTTTGAAACCCCCTTTAAAAAAAAAAAAATATGTATTAAACGTTTTTATGAAGAATATACACTGAAGTGACAAAAGTCATGGGATACCTCTTAATATCGTGTCGGCCCTCCTTTCGCCCATCGAAGTGCAGCAACTCGACGTGGCATGGACTCAACAAGTCGTTAAATATTGAGCCAATAGACGTCCAAAAAGCGTTGATGGTTTTCGGGCCACAGACCTCTCGATGATGTTAAATGCTCGATGGGATTCATGTCGGGCTATCTAGGTGGCCAGATCATTCGTTGGAATTGTCCAGAATGTTCTTCAAACCAATCGCGAACAGTTGTGTCCCGGTGACATGGCGCATTGTCATCCATAAAAATAACATCGTTGTTTGGGTACATGAAGTCCATGAATGGCTGCAAGTGATCTCCAAGTAGATGAACATAAGCATTTCCAGTCAATGTTCGGTCCAGTCGCACCAGAGGAAAGTCCATGCCATGAAAAAACAGCCCACACCTTTACGGAGCCACCACCAGCTTGAACAGTGCCTTGCTGACAGTTTGGGTCCATGGCTTCGTGGGGTCTGCGCCACACTCGAACCCTACCATCAGCTCTTACCAACTGAAATCGTGACTCATCGGACCAGG
The DNA here is from genome assembly GCA_021605075.1 of Caerostris darwini. NCBI lineage: Eukaryota > Metazoa > Arthropoda > Arachnida > Araneae > Araneidae > Caerostris > Caerostris darwini. The sequence goes on along the minus strand of BPLQ01007287.1, from coordinate 394,536 downwards.
CCACGGTTTTCCATTCATCTAGGGACCAACCGATATGTTCACGTGCCCACGAGAGTCGCTGCAAGCGAATTCATGCTGGAATAGCCCAAGAAAGCCAAGTTTCTCCGCACAGTTCTAACAGACAAGTCTCTTGTACGTCCCACATTTGATTTCTGCGGTTATTTGACGCAGTGTTGCTTGTCTGTTAGAATTTACGACTCTTTGCAGACGTCGCCGGTCTCGGTCTTTAAAAGACCATGTCCATGGTGGGATATGCCTGAAATTTCATACTCTCGGCACACTCTTGACACAGTGGATCTGGGAATGTTGAATTCCCTAACAATTTCCGAAATGGCATGACCCATGCGTCTAGCTCCAACTAACATTCCGCGTTCAAAGTCTGTTAATTCCCGTCGTGCGGTCATCATCACGTCAAAACCTCTTCACATGAATAACTTGAACAGAAATGAAAGCTCTGCGCATTTATGCCTGTTCTACGCGATGCTACTGCCATCTGAAATTTTGCATATTGCTATCCCATGACTTTTGTCACTTCAGTGTATTAATAATTAAATATGTACAATAAAAAAAAACTTTTGTTTCAGGAAATTTTAGTTTTAAAGATTAGCAGATAAATGTTGGCCAATGCAGGTTGATAATGTAGAGAAATAATTGATAGATTAATAAATTAATTCATTAAACGTAAACTACAAAAGCGGGATTCTTAAAAATGATATGAATCCATATGAGCTTATAGCTCAGAACTGTCAGCAATCAATAAATGTTTGCCCGCCACTAGTCACAAGAAACGAAGGATGATTTTTTCTAAGTGTATAATAACTGGACATGAAATGCATACACTTTATGAAACTGTTACTTCAAAACGACAAATGTTTACACAAAAAAAATCGTCCAAAGAAATTTTGTTAGATATGGAAGGGTGATTTATTTTGAACTGCTTGTGAATATCCAAACTAACACTTCAGGCATCTACTGTCGTCTATTAGAGAATTTAAAGGGGTCTTTACAGTTTAAATGGGTTGCATTACTCAATAGAAAGGATGTGATTCTTCAACAAGAAAAAAATCCGGTCGCAAACAGCTCGAATGACTCAACAGAAGATGAATTAACTAGGATGAAAATTTATACCTTACCCATCGTATAATCCATATATAGTCATATCACATTAATATCTGTTTAAGTCTCAATAGTATTTTCTTGATGGCAAAAAAATTAAAAATAAGCAGGATAAATAAAATTTTCTAATTGGGAATTTTGTTGCAAAACCAAGATGGAGTTAAAATTTACCCGATATAGGGTTAAATATCATAGAAAATGAATTAGAAAATATTAATGATTAAATATAAACAACATTAAATATTTTTCTTTTTACAATTGTGTATATATATACCGCAATACCTTCCTTTCAATCTAATTATAGAATTCTACTTCATACTTCTTCATTAATAATATAATTCTTCACTCTTCTTCATTCATAGAATTCTTCTTTATTAACAATAGAATTCTTCTTCACTCTTCTTCATTCTTCTTCATTCATAGAATTCTTTTTCATTTATAGAATTCTTCTTCATTTGTAAATTCTGCTTCATTTGCAAATTCTTCTCCATTCATAGAATTCTTTTTTATTGATAATATAATTCTTCTTCCCCAGCCACATGGTGGGCCAAGGCCGTTGGCCTGCTGGCAGATTTCGAGACAGGAGATGCTTCCTTTTTAACGGATAGAGTTGTTAGCCAAACGCCTAGTGCTCTACAGTCATTATAGACTGCCACCTATGGTTTAAAGTGGACTCCGAACCACCAAAATCCGGTCTCAAACACGAGGGAAGAGAATAGGCAGAACCGGCACTGAGCGCTAGCCACTAGGTCATAAGGCCCACTAATAATAGACTAGCATCAATAATGCATTGTTGAGTCTTTTTGTTTACTCCTAATATGACAGGCACTGCATTTACCTTTTATTTATTTATTCTTTCCTGTAATGGGGCTAGAATCACGGGACTTACGGATGTACTCTGTATAACTCTGAATACACCCACAATTTTGCTTTAGAATAGCAAATGATTTCAATTTCAATGAGCTTATTTTTCAAAATTTGCTTTAAGAAAGAAATTTTTTATTAAGAATATGGAATCAGTTTTTAAATGCATGAAAAAGGATTTAATGAGACGAATAATGTTATATATTAAAAAAAATTGTCATTATTCTTATCAAAAAAAAAAAAACTGGAAAAAAAAACTTTTTTTTGTTAATACGAAACTAAAAAGCTGTGTTATTATTCCCATTTATTACTACAGTACATTATCTATCTGCTAAATAAGATATAAATTAAATTTTTCTGTGGAAAAAATTTATTTAAATAAAAATGTACCTTTATCCCTATAGAAGAAAAATTTAGAAATAAGCTCCCATGGTATATGCAATGTTTTCTTAATAAATCAGCGCTTCTGACACAAGCCTTAACGTATGTAGTTAAAAGCCAAACATTATCTTTTTCTACCCGTAAGAAAAATTTCTCCACTAGGAATCTCTTCTCTGGACGTCCATTATCTCATACATCAAGGGAGCAGCGCGGACATCAACAACCGAAGATAATCTTCCCGACTTTTTACACGGCAGGCGCTTCGGTGAAATATGTCGTTCAGCGCAACAACACATAGTTCTCTTCAGTAGATAATCTTGACAATACAAATGAACGATACGGAAGAGAGATGACGTACAGCCTTTTTTGACTCGGTTAATGGTCAGTTTTTATACTCTTCAGCGTGGACACCGAAGAGTTTTTTTATGATCGAGGAAAGTTTAACGTTACATTACAGTTAATGCATTGTTAAATTCTTTAAACCCGTATTGCAGATTGTTTCTTTTGAATTTTCTAGTATACTTTGACAATGTAACAAATTCAAAAAATAATTTTTTCTTATATAATATAATAAATTGCAATAATTTACAATAATTTGCAAAATATGCGTATAATAATTTGCAATTATTCACAATAAATTGCATTATATATATTTTGCTAAACATGTGGATACTGATTTGTAATAATTTCCACTAAAACACAATACTTTACAATAAATATAATGTGCAATGTGTGTATATAATAATATTTCATCGCCTTCAAAGTAATCCCCTACGGATACAATGCACTTATGCCAACTTTTTTCCAATCCTCAATACACGCTAAAAAGTCATCGGCCGCGACAGCTTTCAAAACGCGCGGCGATTCACTTTGAATCTCTTCAATCGATTCAAAACAGTGTCAGCGGAGTGGTATTTTGAGTTTAGGGAATAGCCAGAAATCTCACGGTGGGAATACGGTGGCTGTGGAATGATATGGGTTTCATTTCTGGCGAAACAGTCATTTAGATTCAATGCAGTGTGAGCTGGCGCATTCCTTGTTTTCGGTACTAATCGAGATTTGACGCGTTCGAGGCCCAAAATGAAATTTTCCGATTCTTTTGAAATTCCAGCATCAGCAGCAAGGCCTCTATTTGTAAATCGTTGATTTGCAAGCACCAAATCTTTATTTTTTTGGACGTGAGCTTCGTCGGTTGAGGTTGATGATCGGACGTAGGACTCTTCTTCTTTAACGCGCTCTCTGCCTTCTTTGAACTGTTTATACCATTTGCAAATATTTCTTTCCGATATAGGAATGCTCACCAAATGCCTTCTGCCCCATTTTATAAGTTTCTGCAAATAACATTTAATGCAACTTCTTTGCTCAATTAATTCAGACATTTCAAAAATTGCCGGAATCAGTTTTAGCCAAAAAAACACAAAGCCAAACGTAACTCAAACATTAATAAATATTTTGACGTCAAATTTCGCACAGATGTCAAAGACAGTGCCGGCAACCTAAAAAATAAAATAAATCAATAAATTCCAAGTTCCCCGGGAATTTTAAATTGAAAATTGGTTTTACTTTTTGCACACAGTAGTATATTAAAAAAAAATTATATTATTCTTAAAAAAAGTCAAAATCACTAATTCATCAGGACATTAATTGAAAATTATTTGAATAATTTTTTTTGTAAAAACCAAAATAAAAGGCTATTTTATAACTCCCATTTATTATAACAGTACATTATCTATTTGCTAAAAAATATATATAAATCTGAATTCTTCTATGGAAAAAAATATTTAAATAAAAAAGGTACCTTTATCTTCATAAAAGAAAAATTTAGAAATAAGCTTTCATGGTACAGGCAATGTTTTCTCAATAAATCAACATTTCTGACACAAACCTCAACGTGTATAGTTAAAAGCCAGACATTATCTTTTTTCTACCCTTGCAAGAAAAATTTCTCCTCTAAGAATCTCTTCTCTGGACGTCCATTATCTGAGACATCAAGGGAACAGCGCGGACATCAACAACCGAAGATAATCTTCCTGACTTTTTCCACGGCAGGCGCTTCTGTGAAATATGTCGTTCAGCGCAACAACAGATCGTCCTCTTTAGTAGATAATCTTGACAATACAAATGAACGATATGGGAAAGAGATGACGTATGGCCTTTTCTGCCTCGCTTAATGGTCAGTTTTTATACTCTTTCAGCGTGGACATTGAAGAATTTTTTATGCCCAGGGAATGCATTGATATACTACAGTTAGTATGTGTTAAATTCTTGATGGCCGTTATTTTTGTTTGCTTACAGTGAATTTCCTACTATCCTTTGGCAATACGACAAATTCAAAAAATCGTATTTTTTTTTTATATAATGTAACAATTTGTATTGAAATGTAATTTGCAAAATATGTGTATAATAATTTGCAATAATTATAAATATATTTTGTTTTTAAATTTATCAATTTAAAATTGTTTTTAGTAAACATTAATTTCAATTATTGTTGTCAAATATCAAGTATGCAGACCTAATTGTCCATTATTGTCGTTTAGATGTCAAAGATGTGTTGCGTTTTCAGCGTTACTCAAAATGTTTTATGGAGAGCCTGAAAACTGGATCCCCATTGTTTTCCCAGTCTAGAAACAGTAATCCTCCCAGACCTTCAATTGTGGGTTCTAACTTCGATCTTTAAACATAACATAATTTAGTTTGGTTTTAGTTTGTTGCGTTTTCAGCGTTACTCAAAATGTTTTATGGAGAAAACTGGATCCTGAAAACTGGATCCCGTTGTTTTCCCAGTCTAGAAACAGTAATCCTCCCAGACCTTCAATTGTGGGTTCTAACTTCGATCTTTAAACATAACATAATTTAGTTTGGTTTTAATTTTTGCGTTTTTGGAGCTGGAGAGCCTAAGATCATTTTTTGCAGACCTTCAATTTGGGCTAATAAACATAACATAATTTACTGGGACGTTTTCAGCGTTACTCAAAATGTTTTATGGAGAGCCTGAAAACTGGATCCCCGTTTTTCCATAGAAACAGTAATCCTCCCAGACCTTCAATTGTGAATTTCTTTAAACATAAAAATTTCTAAGTTTTATCAACTACGTGCAAATAACGTTGAATTTCCTAAAATTTCGTTTTATCAATAGAAAATGGTTCCAATTCCAATGAGCCTAATTTTCAAAATTTGTTTTAAGAATGTAATTTTTTACTGAGAATATGAAATGTATATTTAAATGTATGAAAAAGGATTTAATCAGTCAAAAATTTAGACAAATCGAATTTTTTAAAATTGTATACATTAAAAAAATTCACATTATTCTTTGAAAATTGTTCCGATAAAATGTTTTTAGACCAGATTAATAGTCTATTTAATTACTCCCAATTATTATGACGATACATTGCCTATTTGTTAAATAATATATTAATCAGATTTTTCTATGGATAAAATATATTTAAATAAAAAGGTACCTTTAGCCACATAGAAGAAATATTCAAGAAATAAGCTTTCATGGTTATAAGGCAATGTTTTTCAATAAATCAGCGTTTATGACACAAGCCTTAATAGTTAAAAGCCTTTCTTTTTTTTCTCCTCTAAGAATCTCTTCTCTGGACGTCCATCATCTCATACATCACCTGAGAAGCGTGGACATCAACAACCGAAGATAATCTTCCTGACTTTTTCCACAGCAGGCGCTCGGTGAAATATGTCGTTCAGCGCAACAACACATCATCCTCTTTAGTAGATAATCTTGACAATACAAATGAACGATACGGGAAAGAGATGACGCACAGCCTTTTCTTGCTCGCCTAATGGTCAGTTTTTATACTCTTCAGCGTGAACATTGAAGAATTTTTTATGCTCTGGGAATGTAATGGTACATTTCAGTTAGTACAATGTTAAATTCTTGAAACCCGTTTTTTTTTGTGAGTCTTTACTGTAAATTTTTAGCACCATTTGACAATACAACAAATTCAAAAAATCTTATATTTTATACAATATAATAATGTGCAATAATTCACAATAAATTGCATTAAATATAATTCACAAAATATGTGTATAATAATTTCTAATAATTTGCTAAATATAACTTACTGTAATTTACAATAAATATAATTTACAAAATATGTGCATAATAATTTGCTATAATTTACCATAATTTGCAATAAATCACTGATATTTACAATAAATATAATTTGTACAATATGTGTATAATAATTTGCAATAATTTATAATAATTTGCAATAATTTATAATAATTTGCAATAATTAACAAACATTAGCAATACAATATAATTTTGTAAAATATGTGTATAATAATGTGCAATAATTAACAAAAATTTGCAATAAAATATAATTTGGGAAATATATGTATATTAATTGGTATTAATTATGCACATATTGTGTTATTAAATTTATCAATTTAAAATTGACTTCAATAAAACATTAATTTTATTTATTGTTACCAAATATCAAATATAGCGATCTAAGGTTATTGTCAATCGGAATGCGTTTCGACGTCAAAGATATGTTGCGTATTCAGCATTACTAATATGTTTCATGAAGAGTCTGTAATTGGATCCACGTTGTCTTTCCAGTCTAGAAATAGCAATCCTTTCAAAGCTTCAATTGTGGGTTTGAAATTAAACATAAGAATAGAGGTTTAACATAACATAGGACTTAAACATAACAGCCTCTATGTTATCTTTAAAAGTAACATAGAGGCTGCATGGCGAATATATTAAAGCATATATATTTCTCGGCATATACAAAGAAGAATTCATTCAGTTTCGCTTACAACGAAATCTATCGCTCCAACGAAATCTAACGATTTCTAACAATCGTTTTTGAGGAGGAGGGTGCGAGCCATCCTGGGAATCTTCTTGCAATATCTTCATGAGACAGCATTACTCAAATCATTCTTAAATTAATGTGTTGTATCTCAGCTCTAGGCACAATTATGTGGTATAATGATGACTGTAGTCATTCATTAATGCAACACCTTTGCAACTATTTTAAGGAATTTCTTGTTAATAAAATCCAAAACCTTTATCCTCATGTTCTAAAACTATCTTTTCTACTTTTATATCATTTGAGGAGTTAAGTTTCTACTCTGCGTTTGTACCAATATCTTGCAGAACCTCTGTATAATGCTGCTTATGGAATTTGGTCAACCTTTTCAACGTCAGGCCTTCAGAATGTGCAGTGATAAGGCCTTTGATTGATAGGTTTCTGCATTCATTTCCTGGTAGATGGACATCTGGAATGCAACAATCTCATCCAGTTCTTTCTATTCAGGTGCGCATCCTTGAAAATCCCTTTCAACTACAGCTTTTATCATGTGAAGTTCAAGGTCCTTTTTAAAATACAGAGACAGGCCAAATCAATAATTTATGATATTGTTAAGTCGCAGGGTTCTATGTCTGTATTATATAGCAGATGAGGTACAAATTCAAATTCAAATTCTTTCAGCTTCTGTTGAGTCATTCGTATTATGTGATTCGTTATCTTGTTGAAGAATCATACAAAATGTAATTTTTTTCCCCTTTTTTTAAAAAAAAAGTTAATCTTGTGTTTTCCTTATAAATCCTTGTATACGCGAAATATATCTTTCGAGTTGCTTTTGCAATATTTCCATACAGCCAAAATTCAAAATGCAAGATATAGCGAATGTAACTTATCATATTTAATCACTTCTTTTGAAAATAAAAATTAAAATATAAGTTTAATCGTGGGTATAAACTAAAGGTAAGTTTAAGTTTTATTAAGTTTATATATAAGTTTATATAATATTATATTTAAAAAAAGGGCCTTAATGGCCGAGTGGCTAGCGCTCTGGCGCTCGGTACCACAGGTTTCGGGTTCGAGTCCCGGCGGTGCCATGGTTGTTTGTAGTGATTCGGAATCCACTTTAAAACAGTAGGTTTATAAGATAGAAATTGTTATTATATTATCTTCAAGTTACAACCCTGGGTAATGCAAAAGTACATTCAAAATCTAATTGTCAGACTGCATTAGGAAAAAATATATATTTAAAAAAAAGGGTTTCGAAATCTAATCCAGACACTTATATGGAATTAAATAGAGGTAAGTTAAAATCATTCAGTGCTTACTGTTAAACTTATCGTAAATTCCATATTCTTTGTCGTGATTGTATAGCAGATCACTAGAAATAACTTAATCTTCTTTTACCTGTATGTTAGTAAACTATATTTAATAACTGAAATATGAGGTGGTAAAAATTAAATGCTGGATGTATTAAACACGCGAGGTGGTTTAATAAAACGCTATTTTTAATTCTATTATTGTTAAGGATTTATTAAAACGTTACATTTCATTCTAATTCTTCTATTTTAATGATTTAATAACGGCTATTTTTAATTATAATTCTTCTATTTTAATGATATAATAAAAAGTTATTTTTAATTCCAATTCTTTTATTTTTAATCATTTAATAAAGCGCTTCATTTCATTCTAATTCTATTTTAATGATTTAATAAAACGCTATTTTTAATTCCAGTTCTATATTTTTAAAGATTTAATAAAAAGCTATGTTTAACACCAATTCTTATGTTTTCAGTGATTTAGTAAAACGTTATTTTTAATTCGAATTCTTTTATTTTTAAGGATTCAATAAAACACTATTTTTGATTCCAATTCTTCTATTTTTAATGATTTAATAAAACGCTATGGTTTAATAAAAACAATTAAATATTTAAAATCACTTCTTCCTTTCTATTCAAGAACAACGTAATATTTCTAACAAATGATTCGTCAATTGTATTCTATGAAGCAAGGAAAAGATTTCCATTTGCCAAATATTCTATTTCAGTTATGATGAATCCTACCTGCTTCAACCAAAAGATTATTAATCGCACGATCTTTCGAATGGCGCATCAAATCATCTTAATGATTCTAGTAAATTATTTGTTCAAAGTAACATGGATGAATTTCAAACGTAAGATCAAAATAAGTTAAACTCAAAATTAGCATTGTTTAAAGCATAATAGAAACCCTGTAGCGCAGGAATATGAATCATTGATCTCGTCTCAGTTTGTATTGATATGCCGAAATTAGGAACTTCCTGTTTTGACTTTGACAGCATAAGCATCATTTATTAGGATGCATCTTCACATACAATGACAGTCCTTTGTCATCTTTCAACTTTCTGACATACTTTTATGCTTTCAACTAATTAGTTATTTCGGACAGATAAATAAGACACGTGACGTTTGATATTTTATTCTGTTTAAATTGTCTGCCTTTTTTTCAATTCTTCTATATGTATCTTGTTCAAATTTTCAATCATTAATTAAATACTTTTTATTTATACACTGAAGTTCAAATACATTTTTTTATCTTGTAGGGGCTGACACTGGATGTTAATACAATTTTTTTCAAATATTTATTCAGTAATTAAATTTAATTAATTAATTTTAGTTTTTTTAGATTTAAGTTGCATATATCTACCAATAGATGGCGCCAGATAAACTTAAAATAGTGAATGAAAATTTTTATAAAGGATTTTCTGTAATATAGTGAAAAAAAGTAGGAATTGACTTTAAAAATATTTTTTTATATTACTTGTTAAATTTTTATGATTTTAAATTACAACGATTCAATTAGAAATAAATTTTTGTTGCAAAAAAATAGCTTTCATGAAGTTTTTGATGGACAAATCGCTTGACCGGGATGGTATTTTGGTGTATGGTTGAATATTGTGGTGAAGTGGTACATTTTGGGTTTCTTATATTAGGACCGCAGTATGAATTACCTGAGGTTTAAATCAAAGCAGACGGTATGAAACAAAAAATTCATCAAACGTAACTCGTACAGATGTTCGTATTTCCAAATTACAAACCAAATTATTATTCTTCACTGTCGCAACAAATCCTTAGTAGGCCAAGGACATCTACGTACTGGCAGAGTTTGAGGCAGGAGATATGTTATCTTTTTACGGGGTAGGTTTCCGTCCTGAATTCTATTGCCATATTAAATCAGGACCTACAGTTTAAGATGGATTCCATACCACTATAAACCTCCATGGCAACGCTGGGACTCGAACCTGAAATCTTCAGCATTGAGAAGAGCGCTAATAACACAAATTGTATGATGTAAATTTGTCCTAATAAACTCTTAGAAAAGTAATATAAACTAATAAACTCTTTGGAAGCTTTCATTGTCATTGTTGATCTGAGTGTGTGGGTGTTTACTGTGGTATTTATAGATAAAATGTTGATAAATTTTATTTACTAATAATCTATCAACTTTGTTTGGCTGTTTCTGAATCTTATCTAATTATTATTATGCATATATATTCTTACATAATTACTTTTTGGCTGTCTTCTTAATCTTATCCCAAAAACAGAGATGTTAGTTATTTCAGATTGGGCAAAGACTATTTTGTATTTTTTTTTAAACTGCGTCGAGGACTGGGTAGTATTTATCATTTCCATGCGAGCAGCTGAATACAAACTAGTCTTGAAGAGTGCATGTCGTGCGGGCTGCACCGACGAACGCTGTTACTCATTTAGCACTACCCATGGGGCGCGAGTAGCTTGAAGATATATTTCGGACGCGAGTAACACTAACCCCAAAACGATCTAGAGTCAAATGAGACTTTAAACAATCGGACCCAAAGTGGATTCCATAACACTACAAAAATACATAGCATCCGCCGGGACTCGAACCCGAAACATGTGACACAAATTGATAGCGCTACACTTGGTCATCAGGCCCCAATAAAGTATCGTGTTATATTGTTTTCATGATCATTTCTGACATACAAAAACCTTTGTAGTTTTCAAGCAGAAAAAAGTATTAGAAACTTAAATGTTTAAAAGAAATTGAATGAGAGAAAAAGGTGAGTCAAAACCCTTTATGGAATTATTTTTTCTAGAAATAAGATGAATTTTTTGATTTCCCGAAGATTTTGACTTTTGGGCTGCAGTAAAGTTTCTGTAAAATTTTTGAATTGAAATTTTGAGCATTGAAATCTACTTAGTTAAATACTTGTAGAAAAATTGCATTAATTAAAAATGAAATGAATGAATCTCTTTTCTAATCAAGTGAAACAACTCTTTAGGGACTTAAACGAGGTTGCCGTTTTCTTATTTCCCTAGCAACGTTGTTCAAATATGAAATAAATGCTGGAGGGAATTAAAAAGGGAATTTTTTTGTAAAGAAGATGATTAAATATTTCCTCAAATGAGCTTGAACTTTTGCAATGTATTGAATATGCCCAAAGGCATTTGTTGTTTCTTTTCTGAAATAAACGCTAATGAGTTATTCTTTTGGATTGATTTCATTTCATTTGAATCCGACATTTTAAATTAATTAAGAGGAGGAGGGAAAAAGTAATTCAAAATAATTTAATTTTTGTTTCGGTTTAAAGTAAAACTCATAATTTAAAAGTCAATTTTCTGTGATTCAATTTTTAATAATAATTAAGAAATATTTAGTTGTTTGTTTTAATTTCCAGGCAACATGTAATGCATACAATGAGAACTATTGGTTTTTATTGTGAATAAGTATTATAGTTTTTTGATTGATAAAAATCAATAATGACATATTTAATAATAGTAAAGATTGTCAGTAAAAAAATGGTGTTGTATTTTATATTAATTTCATGTTTGTTCAAAATTTGAAAATAATTTAATTTTGTACAAAAATTAAACAAATACTTATAAAAATTATAATACTTATAAAATATCTATAAAAATTAAACAAAATATCATTTATAACTTTTAAACTGTTCATGATTAAAATATTGTTATTTTATTAACAGACCTAAATCGATAATTTATAAATTAATTTTAGCTTAAATATCCAGTATTTTGTCTACTAAGTGTATTTATATTTTATTTAATTAATTTATCTAAGCAACATATTAATTAATTTGCGAATGAGTTAAAATACTATATCATTGTTAATATAGTATATTACACGTAGAAATTGAAAATGTTTGAAAATAATTAAACAATTCTGATTAACGACATTTCATTAATTAATTTTAACTTTGTTATCCCGTTTTTTGATTATTAAAAATATTTATTTTATGTAATTAATTTATCTAAGAATAATGCTAATTAATTTTTGATGGAATTAAAATACGATATTGTTGTTCTATCGTAAATTAAGTGTAAAAATGTCTGAAAATAACTAAACAATTCTAATTAACGATAAATTAAAATATTTTATTGTTTTTAATATCGTATATTATATGTAAAAAATTTAAAAATATCTGATAATAACTAAGCATTTCTGGTCAACAACAACTAATAAATTAATTTTAGCTTTATTATACAGTGTTTTGGTTATTAAAATATTTATATAAGTATTTAAATTATTCTAAGCATCGCATTAATTAATATGTGAAAAGTTAAAACACTGTATTGTTGTTAATATCGTAAATTATATGTAAGTTTATGTTTTAAATTAATTAAACAATAACTTCATTTGCTTTATATCATAGTCCTTTTTTTAAAAATATTTAACTATCAAATAAAAATAAATTTGATATATATATATAACTAAATTAAAAGATAAATAAATTGTCTACTTTTAAAACCATTCTTACATAAATTAAATAAATTGTATAATTACCATATTATATACTTCATTTATAATATAGCCATTTTAATATTTTATAAACAGGTGTTATTGATTTTAACCTTTAATTAAAAAAAAAAAACCTTTGATCAAAATAAAAAAAATGAAGAAGAATATAACACGTTATTAAATTTCAGTGCGGGTAATTTTCGTGGAGAATTTTATGATAAATTCTAATTTGAAGTTATTTTTCTTTCAGTAATAAAGTAAAACAAAACTAATGTCTAGTAAACTGAGAGTATGGTTATTCCAAATAAATTCATAATAAAAACGATCTCAAACCTTTTCTAGCTCCCATAATTAAATACATCAACTGGGAGTATTTTATGCATTATTCAAACATACCTAGTGTGACGATAAATGCATAGTAGTAATAGGCCTTTTTTCGTGAAATCGAAAATGAGATATTTTAATAATTCATAAGGATTACATTGCAATGTTTCACAAAATCATGTGTTCTCTAGTAGAAATATGCACAATAATTAGCTTAGAAAAGAATTGCCATTATTTGATGATACTACTCTATTGATAAATAAGACCTTTAACCAATGTAGCTTTGTCCTACGCTCGAATCCTTTTATGAAAAGTAATGTAAATATTTTAAAACGAATATCACGAGAAATCGTAAAAAGCATTTTGTTTTATAAATTAGTGTGATTGTTTAATATTTAAAAACTAAATGAAGTTTGTAAACAAAGAAGAGAGATCCATCTTAACAAGAGTATGAAGATTAAATATTGCTAATCGCGAATGTAAAATTAAATGATAAAATAAATATTTACAAACCATTATCCAGTGATTTGAAATGTGGTATAGAAAAATGTACTTTTATATATCGCCATTTTTATCATTTGGCGATATTGAACTCACTCAAAACATATCAATATATAACTTATAATTATTCAAAAAGCACAAATTATTAATATAATTTCAGATAAATTTTAAACAATACTAATGATAATGTGATTAACATTAGTATATCTTTATTACCAATATTACTGAATGCAAATATGCAAATACACGAAAAAAGTTTAATAATATTTTTCATTAAAAAGATATTTTTTTTTTTACAAAATCCTTGATGTAAAATTATTTTTACCCAGAATAATATTTTGGTTTATATTAAAATCCTACTTCCGAAATGAGAAAAATCTATCTGGAGACAGAATAATAAACATAAAGAATTTCCCGACCAGTTTTAAAATCAATTTTCAGTTCTTTTTGCTGAAATCAAGACACCTTCCTCATCATTTTTCTGGTGGTCTTTGGTCGGAGAATTTTTGAAAAGATGTTTTCTCAGACCCCAAATTTTGCATTACATCTTCAGAAAGTGAACTATTTCGACTGATTAGAAAAACTGCCTTCGAATTCATTTTATCAATATTGAAGTTTCGGGAAAGGAAGTCAGAAACGCAATTTCTTGAGACAGTTTAGCTCTTTTTTTTTTTTTTTTTTTTTTAGCTCAGAATTTTTTTTTTATTAGTAATGGAATAGTTTATGATTTTTCCATTTTCATGGTAATGGTAGTAAAATGCCATATTGCAGAACATCATGTAGTCATAAGTCTAAATGGAATATGAATTATGCTTCTGATTGACTGACGTTCTACAAAGTGATAAACTTAGTATCTAATAAGAATACAAATAATTGAAGTAAATTTTAGTTATATGTTTATGAAAATCAGAATTTCTGTTATTTATAGTCATCATACAGTTATTTGTTATTAATACCAATGATACTTACAGTTACTGAGAACTGATAAAATTGCTTTCATAGAACATATCTATTTTCTATTTTTTTTTTAATTCTGAAATTTTTCGCCGTAATTTACATACTGTGTCAGTATAAAATTCCTTTAAGAAATACAGTGTTATAAAGTTGTTTTTTTAATTTTTAGGTTTTTATTGAGAAAAACTATGTTGCAAAAATTACGTTTATTTTTTCTTCCAGAAAAAAAATGTGCTATATTAAATTACCTTACTCCTGATGATTTCAAAACTATCTTAATGACAACTGCATTTCTTTTTCTATTGATTTATGTCAATATTGTGAAATAATCTTAGTTTCATATTAACTGATTTTAAATAATGCAATTATTAATATTAATGTATTGAATTTTGCCTATAATCTGTTGATAGAGCAATTTCAGAATCAGAGCAGAATTTAGAATCAGAGCAATTTCTTTTTCTTTTTTTTTGCAACGAAAGTTACACGAGTAAGAATTTTTTAGTGAAACATAATTTAATTATATATACCTTCGATATGATTAAAAATGTCATAAAATTAATATATTTTTCTATTTAATAATTTCTAATTTTTCATATTTTTTTAAATTAAATTTTATAATATTCATTTCAAATAATTAATTCTTCTAATTTAATATGATAAAAATATATAATTAATGTATCCATTACAAAAGTGCATGCTTACATGAAAAAAAAAAAAAAATTGACATCAATCTAGAGCTTTTTTTTATTTCCAGCATACCAAAATAAATGGAGTGAAAACTTAATAAAAGCCTATTTTATAAATTTATTTTAAAAGCCTGATACAGAACTTTGAGTTATTATTTTAACTACATGATTTAGAAAATCACATATTTTTTTTTTCGAAATTACATATATATACATTTAAGTGAAAAGAAACATTCTTTGCAAAACATTCATAGAAATAATATTCGTGAATATGTGATTATTTCACTCCGAAAAACATCGAAACAGAATTAAAATTCCTCGTTATAAAATATTTTTGCTAAATAATTCATTCAAATATTAATTCGTGATAAAATCACATCTATATATTTTATGGACAGAAAAGTATATGTTTATTTCAGAAACATATACTGTGATGTTAGGTACAGAATTCGAAATTTAAAAACAAAAAAGTATAGGGGAAAAAATGAGTTCATTTTCATAATATCGGGGAAAATGATTCCTTTGACTTTTCGGATGGGTTGGAACTTCGAGTAAAAATAAATTCCACAGCAGCTTTACCATAAAGAAAACCATTAATTTGCGGAAGTGAAAAAGGAAAAAGAAAAAGAAAAAGAAAAACCCAGATAAGTAAAAGAAAGCGAAAGAGCCGGAATGCAAAAGTTGTAAAAGAGAAAACCGAGGCAAAAAGTGTTTTGTGGAAAAATCGGAAACTGCATTCCATTCGGCGGTCCAAACTTTACAATCTTTACTGCTTCTTTTCGTTGAGGAAAATTCAAAAGAAGTCTCGCGGTCCATTTGTAGTTAAGAAAAACTTCGCTCGGCGGCTGCAGTAGTGTCTCGAAAGTCGCAGTTTCTTCCATTTTTTCTATTTCTCCTTAAAGGTTCAAAAAGACATGTTTCGTTTAATTTTTGTGTTCCTTTCGATGTGAAGGTTTATCGATTTACATGGCTTCAGAAAAAAAGTTTTTCCTCTGATTCTAACCTATAATATTCACCATTGAAAGTAGCGAAAGTAGTATTTTAGAAATGTAAAAAACAGATTAAATGTATGTTCTTTATAGATGTGAGGTTTTTTTTTTTCTTTTTGGAAAGTAATCTTTCGTTCCACGAATACTATGACCTGGGATGTTAATTGCATTAGAGTGGACAAATTCTATTTTGTATTAATGTTATTACATTGCTTTAATCTTAATTCGAAAAAATAATTTCAAAACCAAAGAATATTTTTACGCAATCCCATGTATGTCCTTATACAATTTTTGTTTGACTGTTTTTTTTATTCTTATCTCAAATATTGGGATGTCAGTTGCTTTAGATTAAGTAAAGTCTATTTTGTATTTTTGTTTTACACTCTCATATATGTAACTTTCTTTCGCAATTTGTTTTAGAATAAAATAACATATTTATGCCACCATATATATTCTTATACAATACTAATAGCTATGTCTTAAATATCTTAACTGTGCTGCAGATCTTAATTTATAGTGATAGATGACTTCATAGTCATGTACTCTTTTTCAGACTCTATATCAAAAAAAGAAAAATTTTAAGCTTTTCTATCATTATAAATTTATGTCTGAAACTTTTGTTAATTTATTTGAATGTAATAAAACTTGTACAGATCTTTTAAGACTACTTAAGAAACATAAACTAAACTTTGAAGCAGAAAATTTCGTTGAAAAAGGGCGAGAAAGCATCAAGCTGCAACAATACGCTACTTTCACAATTTTTCTTCAAAAAAAAAAAAAAAAAAAAAAGATTACATCCTTCCTTCAGCCACTTTCGAATTCTTTTCTATTGATAGTTTATACAGTAAAAGGTTGAGGAAACTTCAACCCTTTTCATCATCAACCGTTTCGAACGAGAGACCCCTTAACGACCTTATAATAAGATTCAGACTTTGAAAGAAAACTTGAAATGACACAACTTTCAAGACACACAAATTCTCCCTTCTTCTGGAAACAATCTGCACTTCAGTTGGTGAGCGTGCCTTCCGTTAATTATCTATGCAAATATGCAAAGTAGATAAAGATTAGAAGCCTTTATATGACGGTAAGAAGGGCGGCGGCAGTGCGATTTTTGAAGAAAATGCTTTTTTACGAAGAGAAAAGTTTTGAAGTTTATAATAACCCATTGTCTATTGCAAAATAAGATGGGGGAGGGGGATAAAATAGACGGGGGAAGTTACATTTCGAAGTATAACTTTCAATGAGGTCCGTTTATATACCCAAAAGAGGGAATTACTACTTTTTATTGAGGAAGGAGGGATGAAATTTCGATTTTAGATATTGTTTCCGTGATCATTTCTGACATAGGAAGCCTTTGTAATCTTTGAGGAGAAAAAAGTATTATAAACTTAAATATTTAAAAGAAATTGCATGAGAGGAAATGTTTAATCAATTTCCTTTGTGATTTTTTTTTTCCAGAAAGAAAATGAAATGTGTTGATTTGCCAAAGATTTTGACTTTTGCACTGCAGTAAAGTTACTGGAACATTTTTAAATTAAAATTAAGAGTATTGAAATGTACTTGGTTAAATACTGGAAGAAAAATTGCATTAATTAAAACATCGCAATTAGCTTTATTAGATTGAAGTAGTTTTGAAAAAATAAATATTTTAGTCATTCCTAATCAAGTGAAACAAACTTTTAGGGATTTAAATGAGGTTGCCTTTTTCTTATTTCCTTACCAACGTTGTTCAAATATGAAATAAATGCAGGAAGGAATTAAAAAGGGAATTTTTTGTAAGGAAGATGATTAAATATTTCGCTAAATGAGGGTGAACATTTATAATGTATTGAATATTCTCAAAGGCATTTGTTGTTTCTTTTCCGAAATAAACACAAATGAGTTATTCTTTTGGGTGGAATTTCATTTCATTTAAATTCGAAGAATTTCATTTCATTTCATTTCATTTTAGAATAATTAAGATAAGAAGGAAAAAGTAATTCAAAATCATTTAATTTTTATTTCGATTTGAAGTAAAACTCATAATTTATAAGTCAATTTACAGTGATTTAGTTTTTAATAATAATAAAGAAATTTTTCTGTAGAAGATTATTTTTCTTAATTTCCAGGCAACTTTGTAACCCATAGAATGACAACTATATTTTTATTATGAAACGGTATTATAGTTTTTTGAGTAATAAAAAAAAGTAATGACACATTTATTATAATAGTAAAGCTTGTAGATAAAACTAATGGAAATGTATTATTCTATTCTTTTTAATACATAAGCATTTGCTTAGAATTTAAAAATATTTTAATTTTGTATTTCATATAAAAATTAAAAAGTTCGTACCTGTTAAACTCTTAAGGATTAAAATATTACAATTTTATATCCATTAATAGAAATTCATCGAAAATTAATAAATTGATTTTAGCTTTGATATAAAATGTGTTTATATCTTATGTAATATTATAATATTAAGTTTGAAATAAAATCTGTTTATATCTTATGTAAATTAATTCGTTTATATAATTAATATGTGAATGAGTTAAAGTACTATATTGTTATTAATATCTTAAATTATATGTAAAAATTGAAATTTTGTGAAATACTTAAAAAAACTCCTATTAATAACAATAATAAATTAATTTTAGCTGTGGCATCCAGTATTTTCGCTATTAACAGTTTTTTTTATGCAATTAATGAATTAATTTGGGAATGAGTAAATATACTACGTATCGTAAATTTCATGCAAAGATTGAAAATTGTTCGAAACAAACTAAGCAATTCCTTCGTTTGTTTTATATCACACACCTTTTTTTAATTAAGAAAACCAAATAAAATTGATATAAGTAACCAAATTATAAATTAAATTAATTTTTCACAACTTTTAGAACCACTCTTAAATAGATTAAATAAATTGAATTTTTTATCCGATATATTAAAAATATTGTATAGTTCATGTATGATATAGCCATTTTAATATTTTATAAATATGATCGACTAAACACATTTAATTAATAACTTCTGATCATAATTAAAAAAATATATATTTAATGACAAAATAAACTAAACTAAAGAGCACGAACTAACAACTAAAGAGCACGAACTAACAACTAAAGAGCAATACAGAGAATTTTCGTAGAGAACTTTATGAATAAATTATAATTGTAAGTTGTTTTTTTTTTTAATTTTTTAATTTTATTTTTGGTTTATTTATTTATTTTATTATTATTATTATTTTTTTTTTTGCTGATAAAAATAAAATGAAACAAAACTGTGGCGAACGTTTAATATACTGAGAGTATGAATATTCCAAATAAATTTCATAACCAAAACTATCTGAAACCTTTTCTTATTCCCATAATTAAATACATCAACTGTGAGTATTTTATGCATTATTCAAATATATCTAGTATGATAAAAAACATATAGTAGTGATAAGCCTTTTTTTTCGTGAAATATAAAATAAGATGTTTTAATAATTCATAAGGTTTGCATTGCAATGTTTCACAAAAGCATATATTCTCTACACGAAATATGTACAATAGTTACCTTAGAAAAGATTTGTTATCATTTGAGGATGATACTGTCTTTCTCAGGAATGAGACCTTTAACTAATACAGCTCATTTCTACGCTCGAAACCTTTTGCCAAAAGTAATGTAAATATTTCAAAATGAATGCAGCACGAAAAACTAAATATGCTTTTTGTTTTATAAATTAGAAGGATTGTTTAATATTTGAAATCTAAATGGAGTTTGTAAGCAAAGAATAAAGAATCCAACTGAACAAGTGTATAAAGATTAAATATTGCAAATTGCGAATGCAAAAGTAAATATTAAGATAAATATTTGCAACCTTCATCCAATGATTTAAAATGTGGTATACAAAGATAAACATCACTAATTTTATCATTTGACGATATTTAACTCACTCGAAAAATATCAATAAACCATTTTCTTATTCAGAATTGAATTCCTTTGTTTAATCTCCAGGTCTACAAATTTTTGGAGTGTATTAAATAAACTTCGAATTTAATAAAATCCGCGAATATATGAATGTTTCACTCTGAATAACACCCAAACAGGATAAAAATTCCTGATCACAAAATTTTTTTATTAAATAATTCATTCAAATGTTAATTCTTATGTATAAAATCGCATCTATATATTTTATGTGCATAAAAAATATAATTTCAGAAATATATACTGTGATCTTAGATACAAAATTGAAAGTTTCACAACGAAAACAAGTAGAGGAAAAAAATTGAAGAGGTTTATTCTCATAAAATCGGGTGAAATGATTCCTTTGACTTTTCAGATGGGTTGCAACTTCCAGTAAAAATAAATTCCACAGCAGCCTTTCCACAAGGAAAACCCTTAATTTGCGGAAGTGAAAAAGTAAGAAGAAAAAGAAAAAACCCAGATAAGTAAAAGAAAGCGAAAGAGCCGGAATACAAAAGTTGTAAAAGACAAAACCGAGGCAAAAAGTGTTGTGTGGAAAAATCGGAAACTGCATGCCATTCGGCGGTCGCCACTTAGCAATCTTTACTGCTTCTTTTCGTTGAGGAAAATTCAAAAGAAGTCTCGCGGTCCATTTGTAGTTAAGAAAAACTTCTCTCGGCGGCTGCAGAAGCGTCTACAAAGTCGCAGTTTCTTTAATTTTTTGTCTCCTTAAAGGTTCCACAAGACATGATTCATTAAATTTTTGTGTTCCTTTCCATGTCAAGGCTTATCGATTTACTCTGGTTAAGAAAAACATTTTCCTCCGATTCTAAACTACCATTTTGCACCATTGCAAGTATAGAAAATAATATTTTAGAAATGATTGAACGTTATTTTTCCATGGTTAAATGTATGCTCTTTATAAGTATCAGGGTTTTTATTTGTGTTTCTAAAGTTATTGCTTAGTACATTTTACATTTCATGAGTATTATTTTTTTGGAAAATTAACAGAATATAATTTTTATCTAATTTGTCATATTGGCTTAAAAATTTGAAGGAAATAAATTTATTTAAGGTATAACTTCTAAAAGATGTCCTCTTTAACCAATAATTTTTTCATAATACTCAACGAAAAAATCAAAATATTGTTTCTATCATAATTAGAAAAATATGGGTATGCTGGAAAAAAAAATTACACCAGATAGCCACAATTTAAGTTAATTGGCGAAACAAATAATAACAAAAAATTAGTTTACTATGAAGAATATAAATATGTGATCAAGATTTAATTTTTTTCAAAAAAATAAATAATTTATATTATATATGAAGGAAGGGATGAAGAAAAAACAATTACTTCACATTTAAATTTACATCGGTAAATGACTTCAAACCCAAGTATCCAGTATCAGGAAGAAAATAATGCTTTCTATCATTATAAATTTTTGTCTGAAACTTTTGTTAATGTATTTTAATGTAATAAAACTTGTGCACGTCTATTTAAGAAACTTAAGCTGAACTTCTACCGCAAAGAATTTCGATGAATAAGGGCGAGAAAGCATCAAGCTTCAACAATACGCAACTCCCCAAATACTTCTTCGAAAAAAAAAGATTGCATCCTTCCTTCAGCCACTTTCGAATTCTATTCTATTGATAGTCTATACAGTAAAAGGTTAAGGAAACTTCAACCCTTTTCATCATCAACCATTTCGAACGAGAGACTCCTTAACGACTTTATAATAAGATTCAGACTTTGAAAAGAAACTCGAAATGATACAACTTTGAAGACACACACATTCTCTCTTCTTCTAGAAACAACCTGCAGAGAAACTGCAGTTGGTGAGCGTGCCTTCTGTTAATTATCTATGCAAATATGCAAAAGAGATAAAGATTAGAAGCCATTATAGGACGGTAGGGGTGGGGTGAGTGCGATTTTTGAAGAAAATGCTTTTCTATGAAGAGAAAAGTTTTGCACTTTATAATAACCCATTGTCTTTTGCAAAATGAGATGAGGGGAACAAAATAGGCGGGGGAGGTTACATTTCGAAGTATAACTTTCAATGAGGTTCATTTATATAACCAAAAGGGGAAATTCATATTTATTTATTATTTTTTTTTGGTGGGGCGAATTCCGTTTTAGATATTATTTTCCGTGATAATTTCTGAAATAGAAACCCTTTGTAGTTTTTCAGAAAAAAAAAGTATTATAAACTTAAATATTTAAAAGAAATTCCATGACAGTAAATGTTGAGTCAAAACCCTTTGTGGAAGGTATTTTTTTCTAGAAAGAAAATGAAATTTGTTGATTTGACGACGATTTTGACTTTTGGGCTGCAGTAAAGTTTCAGGAAAATATTTAAATTAAAATGAAGAGTACTGAAATGCACTCGGTTAAATACTTGAAAAAAAATTGGATTAATTAAAACATTGCAATTAACTTTAGTAGATTGAAGTAGTTTTGAAAAAAAAATTAATACTTTCCTCTTTTCTAATCAAGTGAAACAAGACTTTAGGGATTTAAATGAGGTTGCCGTTTTCATAGCCGTTTCTTTCAACGTTATTCAAATATGAAATAAATGCAAGAGGGAATTAAAAATTAAAATTTTGTAATGAAGATGATTAAATACTTTGTCAAATGATGTTGAACTGTTGCAATGTATTGAATATGCCCAAAGGCATTTGTTGTTTCTATTTTGAAATAAACGCTAATGAGTTATTTTTTTTGGTGGCATTTCATTTTATTTGAATTCTACATTGCATTTTAAAATAATTAACAGAAGAACGAAAAAAGTAATTCGGCATAGTTTAATTTTTGTTTCGGTCTTAAAGCAAAACTCATAATGTAGAAGTCAATGTCCAGTGATTCTGTTTTTTATAGTAATTAAAAATTATTTTCAGTAGATATTAATTTTTTTTGTAATATATAAGCAACTTTATAATCAGTACAATGTCAAATTTTTTTTTTGTTATGAATCCATATTCTACTTTTTTAAAAAAAAAAGCGATTATGAAACATTTATTAAAGCAGTAAAACTTATGTATAAAATAAATGATCCTGCATTTTTAATATATTTTTAAAACATAACGAATTTGTTTAAAATTTAAAAATAATTTAACTTTCTACTTCATATAAAAACAGAACAAAACATAATCTGTAGCTATTAAACTTTTGATGATTAAAATATTACTACTTTATAATTATTAATAAAATTACATCGACAAACAATACATTAATTTTTGCTAAAATATCCAGTATTTTGGCCATTAAAAGTAATTATATTTTAATTAAAAATTATCTCAGCATCATATTAATTAAAAACTATTGAGTAATGTAGTTAAAAAGTTTTTATGATTTTTATGTATTATTATTATTTATCATTATAATTTATTTATTTAAACAGGCTTAGAAAGAAACTTAGAAAGAAAACTCGAAATAGTACAACTTTGAAGACACACACATTCTCTCTTCTTCTGGAAACAACCCGCAGAGAAACTACAGTTGGTGAACGTGCCTTCCGTTCATTATCTATGCAAATATGCAAAAGAGATAAAGATTAGAAGCCATTATGTGAAGGTAGGGAGGGAGAGGTGTGTGCGATTTTTGAAGAAAATGCTTTTCTATGAAGAGAAAAGTATTGCAGTTCATAATAACCCATTGTCTTTTGCAAAATAAGATGGGGGGAATAAAGTTGGTAGGGGAGGTTACATTTCGAAGTATAACTTTCAATGAGGTTCATTTATATACCCAAAGAGGGCATTCATATATTTTTTTGGGGGGTGTGGGATCTCCATTTTGGATATTGTTTCCGTGATTATTTCTCAACTAGGAAACTTTTGTAGTTTTTGAGGGAAAACGGTATTATAAACTTAAATATTTAAAAGAAATTTCATGAGAGAAAATGTTGAGTCAAAACCCATTGTGGAATTTTTTTGTTTCAGAAAGAAAATGAAATTTGTTGATTCGTGGAAGATTTTGACTTTTGCGCTGCAATAAATTTTGTGGAAAATTTTTAAATTTAAAGGAAGAGTATTGAAATGTACGCGGGTAAACACGTGAAGAAAAATTGCATTAATTAAAACATTGCAATTAGCTTTATTAGATTGAAGTAGTTTTGTAAAAAATGAATCCTTTTCTCTTTTCTAATCAAGTGAAACAAGTCTATAGGTATTTAAATGAGGTTTCCGTTTTCTTGTTTCCCTACCTTCAAATTTCCCTACCTTGTTTCCCTACCTTCTTTCCCTTCAAATATTAAATAAATGCAGCAGGGAATTAAAAGAGATTTTTTCGTAAGGAAGATGAATAAATATTTCGTGGAATGAGATAGAACTTTTGCAATGTATTAAATATGTCCAAAGGCATTTTTGGTTCTTTTCTGAGATAAACACTAATGAGTTATTCTTTTGGGTGGAATTTCATTTCATTTGAATTCGACGTTGAATTTTAGAATAATTAAGAGAAGAAGGAAAAAAGTAATTCGCCATCGTTTAATTTTTGTTTTAGTTTAAAGTAAAACTCATAATTTAAAAGTCAGTTTCCAGTGATTCAATTTTTAATAATATTTAAGAAATATCCTCTGTAGATATTAATTTTTTTTTTTTTAAATTTTCCATTCAACTTGTAATCCTTACAATGGCAACTATTTTTTTTATTGTGATTCAATATTAGAGATTATGGATGATATAAATCAATAATGAGATATCTATTATAACAGTACAGCTTGTCAATAAAAAATGGCAAAGCATTTTTATATTATTTTCAAATTTGATTAAAACTAAAAAATAATTATTTTTTTTAACTTTATATAAGCAAAACAATCTTTATTAAAGAAAATACATTCTGTAACTTTTAAACTGTTGATAATTAAAATATTACTATTTTACACTGAAGTGACAAAAGTCATGGGATACCTCTTAATATCGTGTCGGCCCTCCTTTCGCCCGGCGAAGTGCAGCAACTCGACGTGGCATGGACTCAACAAGTCGTTGGAAGTCTTCTGCAGGAATATTTAACCATGCTGTCTCGATAGACGTCCATAATTGTGGAAGCGTTGATAGTGCAGGATTTTGGGCACGAACAGACCTCTCGATGATGTCCCATAAATGCTCGATGGGATTCATGTAGGGCGATCTAGGTGGGCAGATCATTCGTTGGAAATGTCCAGAATGTTCTTCAAACCAATCGCGAACAGTTGTGGCCTGGTGACATGGCGCATTGTCATCCATAAAAATCCCATCGTTGTTTGGGTACATGAAGTCCATGAATGGCTGCAAGTAATCTCCAAGTAGCTGAACATAAGCATTTCCAGTCAATGTTCGGTCCAGTCACACCAGAGGACCAAGTCCATGCCATGAAAAAACAGCCCACACCATTACGGAGCCACCACCAGCTTGAACAGTACCTTGCTGACAGTTTGGGTCCATGGCTTCGTGGGGTCTGCGCCACACTCGAACCCTACCATCAGCTCTTACCAACTGAAATCGTCACTCATCGGACCAGGCCACGGTTTTCCATTCATCTAGGGACCAACCGATATGCTCAACGTGCCCACGAGAGTCGCTGCAAGCGATGTCGTTCTGTCAGTAAAGGCACTCGAGTCGGTCTTCTGCTGGAATAGCCCAAGAAAGTCAAATTTCTCCGCACAGTTCTTACAGACAAGTCCCTTGTACGTCTCACATTGATTTCTGCGGTTATTTGACGCAGTGTTGCTTGTCTGTTAGAATTTACGACTCTTTGCAGACGTCGCCGGTCTCGGTCGTTAAGTGCAGGCGGTCGACCACTGCGCTGTCCATGGTGGGATGTTATGCCTGAAATTTCCTACTCTCGGCACACTCTTGACACAGTGGATCTGGGAATGTTGAATTCCCTAACGATTTCCGAAATGGCATGACCCATGCGTCTAGCTCCAACTAACATTCCGCGTTCAAAGTCTGTTATTTCCCATCGTGCGGTCATCATCACGTCAAAACTTCTTCACATGAATAACTTGAACAGAAATGGAGCTCTGCGAAAGCACTGCGCATTTATACCTGTTCTACGCGATGCTACTGCCATCTGAAAATTTGCATATTGCTATCCCATGACTTTTGTCAATTCAGTGTATATTCATTAACAGAATTACATCGACAATTAATAAATTAATTTTAGCTTAGATATCTAGCATTTTGGGTAATAAAAGTATTTATGTTTTATTTAATTAATTCATCTAAGCATCCTATTAAGTAATTTTCTACTGAGATAAAATATGTTGTTAATATCGTATGTTATACGTAAAAATTTTAAAATGTTTGAAAATAATTAAACAATTATGATTATTGACAACAAATTAATTTTAACTTTTTTATCAGTATTTTGGCTATTAAAAGCATTTACATCATTTGTTTTTAAATTTCGAAGAGTTATATCAATGAATTCGTGAATTTAATAAAGTACGATATTGTAGTTAATATCATAAATTATATGTAAAAACTGTCTGAAAATAACTAAACAATTCCAATTAATGAATCAATTTTAGTTTTGTATGCAGTATTTTGGTTATTAAAATATTTATATCTTATGTAATTAATTTATCTGAGCATAATATTTAATAATTAGTGAAAAATTTAAAATAAAATATTGTTGTTAATATTGTAAATTATATGTAAGCATATGTTTGAAAATAATTAAACGATTACTTCATTTGTTTAATGGCATAGTCATTTTCTTAAAATATTTACTTAATTATGAAATGCAATTAAAATTTATATAAATAAATACACTCAAGAGCCAAAACATTATGACCACCCCTACATTTTGCAATGAACTCACCTGGATGACGTGGAAGGCACTTGATCAGGTGGAAGTGGCATTTAACTGGTATTAAGTGGTGGTATTAATCCATGCCAAGGCGGATTGAATCTGTGTTGCGCGCCAAAGGTGGGCCAACTCGTTATTGACAGGTGGTTATAATGTTTTGGCACTTGAGTGTAAATTAAATGTTAAATAAATTATCTACTTTTAAAACCTGCCTTAATTTTAAAGAATAAATAAACGGTATAACCACAATTTAAATATATTATATACTCCATTTAATGATTTCAGAAACTTTTGCTATTGAATAAACACCTTTATTTAATAACTTCTGATCATAATAAAAAAAATTAAGAAGAATATAATTCGTTGCTAAAATTCAGTACAGGGAATTTTCGTGGAGAACTTTATGAATAAATTCTAATTTTAAGTCGTTTTATTTTCAGTTGCAGATAAAAATATAATAAAACAAAACTAATGTCTAATAAACTGAGAGTATGATTATTCCAAATGAATTTGTAACAAATACGATCTGAAAGCTTTTCTTGTTCCCATAATTAAATACATCAACTGTGAGTATTTTGTGCATTATTCAAATAAATCTGGTGTGACGATAAACATAAACTAGTAGTAAGCCTTTTTAGTTTGAGAAATAGAAAATGAGATGTTTTAATAATTCATAAGGCTAATATTGCCATGATTCGCAAAAGCATATGCTTTCTAATAGAAATATGAAGAATAATTACCTTAGAAAAGATTTGTTATCATTTGAACGTACGACCTTTTTCAGAAATGAGACCGTAACTAAAGTAGTCCAGTTATATGTTTGAATTCTTTTACCAAAAGTAATGTAAATATTTTAAAATGAATGCAACACGAGAAATTGTAAATATGCTTTTTGTTTTGTAAATTAGTATGATTGTTTAATATTTAAAATCTGAATGGAGTTTGTAAGCAAAGAATAAAGAATCCAACTGAACAAGCGTATAAAGATTAAATATTGCAAATTGCGAATTCAAAAGTAAATAATAAGATAAATATTTGCAACTTTCTTCCAATGAGTTAAGATGTGGTATACAGAGATATAATTTTAAATACGGAAATTTTTATTATTTGGTGACGTTTATCTCATTTGGAAGGTATCAATAAACAATTTTCCTATTCATAATTAAATTCTTTTAATTAATATGATGATTTGCAAATTTCGGGGTGCATTTAATAAACTTATAATTATTTAAAAATTAAAATTTATTAAAATAATTTCAGATAAAATTTAATCAATACTAATGATAATGTAGTTAACGTTAGCATATCGTTATTGCCCTTATTACTCAATATATTTTCTTCTGTCTGAACCATACTCTATTTTATTATATTTATTCATGGGGGAAATCATGTCTTATTTTCCCCGAGAGAAAGTAAGTAAAAGTCAGGGCTGGATATGCGTGTGGTCTTGATTCAGTGTTCATGGATATAAACTAAATTATTTCTCAAAATAATGACGCAATGTTTAGCTATCATATATATTAAAAAAGTAGCTCTCCACAACTGCAACACTTAACATAAAAATATGTATAAAAATACTTTCAAAAAATATTTTTAAAAGCCACTTCGCTTTAGGGTCTTTGTACCCTCAGTGCTGCATGGAATTTCATAAGATTCTGCACCGACCTTGCACATGACTTTGACTTTACCTTTCCCATTATCGGTTCCAAAGTCTAATGGGAAGAAAGAAAAATGTGCAAATTCTAACTTAAGAATCAACCCGTTCTTGAAAAGGAGGATTTATCAACCTATAATTCTTTCCCGTTGTTTAAATTTTGTTGGAGGATCCTTAATAGGTAGAAATGATGCTTTTCGGGAGAACTTTCAGGATGGGGTGAAATTTCTGGACTGTAATTTATTTTACAACAGAGGTAGATATCCCGGAAAACATCACGATGGTAAGTGGGAAGTGATGCATTTTTGGAGAAGATAACTTTTATTATTTTTACTATTCTGGGGAGATTTTTTCTGGATTAGCTGCCACGGATTTTAGTTCGTGTGAGAGAAATTTTGATGAATTCCATGAATTCCCTTTCTTCAAAATGAACTGTCAGGATTATCTGACAACATTTTAGAATGCATCGAAAAAAATTCGAAAAGATTATATCTCAGTCATTAATGATGGTAATGCTGAATTAGTATCGATTAACAACACTTTTACAATGTTTGTCAAGTCAGATTGATTCGGAAAGTAATGACTTCAATGCATACCGAACTTGTTTATTTCTGCTAGATAACTTCGTGCTTTATCACTAATCCACATTTAGGGCAATCTGTTTTTTTTTTCAGTGTATAATTGTTAAATCGGACTTTGTTGAACAATTTTAATCTGTAATATTCGTTAAGAACTGAAAATATAATCAATTTTATTGTTTTTAAAATACTAAAATTTGTGTATTTATTTATATTTTATACTTACTTTAAATTTAAAAACGATGGATAATTCGCCCTTAAATACGCAAAGAAGAGAAATAACATTGTTGCATTAATAATTAATTACATATTTTCTAATAAATTGTAATGGGTTCTGGAATATACTTCTTACGCAAATAGACGAAACAAAGTTTAAAAAATTTTTCACACAAATCATATTTCTTTTTACAAAAACCTGATTTAAAATTACTTTTACCCAGAATAATATTTTGGGAATATTAAAATCCTCCTTCCGAAATGAGAAAAATCTATCTGGAAATGAAATAATAAACATACAAAATTTCCCAACCAGTTTTAAAATCAATTTTCTGTTCTTTATGATTCCTCATCATTTTTCCTGTGATCTTTGGTCGGATAATTTTTGAAAAGATGTTTTCTCAGACCCCAAATTTTGCATTACTTTTTCAAAACGAGAACTATTTCAAATGATTAGAAAAACTGCCTTCGAATTGATTTGATCGATATTGAAGTTTTGGGAAAGGAAGTCAGAAATGCAATTCTTCAGACAGTTTCGTAAACTCCAAAAAATATTGTTTGCTATTAATGGAATAGTTTATGAATTTTCCATTTTAAAAGTATCGCAGTAAAATACCACAGACCAATTCTAAATTACACTTTATGTTATATCAAGGACAAAATTTGATATATAGAAAAATAATTTCTATAACATAGTCTGTAAGTTCTCAAAAATGAGTTGTAAAATTTAGAATATGAAAAAAAAAAAATTACTAAACAACTCGATGTAGAACTTTAGATTATTTTTTTTAATTACATGAGTTAGAAAATCGCATATATTTTTTAAAAATTATATATTCTTTTAATCAAATGTAAAAGAAAAAAGACATGATATTTACAACACATTCATAAGATGAAAAATCGTGAATATATGAATAGTTATCTCCAAAAAAAACACCGAAACATAATTAAAATTCCTCGTCATAAAACCTTTTTGCTAAATAAGTCATTCAAATGTTAATTTGTAAGTATAAAATCGCATATATATATATATTATGTGCAGAAAAAGTATAACTTTCAGAAAGATACACACTGATGGTAGGTACAGAATTTTAAATGTCAAAAAAAAGTAGAGGAATAAAAAAGAGGTTTATTTCCGTAATATCATAGAAAATGATTCCTTTAACATTTCGGATTGACTGAAACTTTGAGTGAAAATAAATTTCACGGCAGCTTTTCCACAAGGAAAGCCATTAATTTGCAGAAGTGAAAAAGAAAGAAGAAATAAAAAAAACCGATAAGTAAAAGAAAGCGAAAGAGCCGGAATGCAAAAGTTGTAAAAGAGAAAACCGAGGTAAAAAGTGTTGTGTGGAAAAATCGGAAACTGCATGCCATTCGGCGGTCTCCACTTAGCAGTTTTTAATGCTTCTTTTCGTTCAGGGAAATTCAAAAGAAGTCTCGCAGTCCATTTGTAGTTAAGAAAAACTTTTCTCGGCCGCTGCAGAAGTCGCAGTTTCTTCCATTTTTTTTAAAGTCTACTTAAAGGTTCCACAAGACATGATTCATTTAATTTTTGTGTTCCTTTCCCTGTCAAGGCTTATCGATATACTTGGATTCTGAAAAAATGTGTTTCTCTGTTTCTAAGCTACCATTTTGCACCATTGCAAGTAGGGAAAACAGTGTTTTAGAAATTAAAGAAAAAATGATTAAATGTATGTTCTTTATAAATGTGAGGTATTTTATTTTTGGAACAGAAGTTATTGCTTAATATATTTTGCATTCCTTACATAACCTTTTTGCGAAATTGAAAGAAAATAATCTTTATATGTTTTGCAATGTTATCTTAAAAAATTGAATTGAAATAAGTTTGTTAACGTTTTGAGAACTAAAAGACAGTTTTTTAAACAATTTTTTCAAATTTGTTTGGCTGTCTTCTGAATCATACCTCAAATATTGGGATGTCAGTTGCTTTAGATTCGGCGAAGTATATTTGGTATTTATATCATTGGACTCTCATATATCTTCACTAATATATTGTTTCAGAACATTTTTATGCCATTTTATGTATGTTCTTATACATTACAAATATTTTACCTTTTAGTATTTTAAGTTCAATTTTAAATAATTCTTCTGCAGATTTAAATTTATAGTATTAGATGACTTCAGAGCACACATTATAAAAAATGGTATTTCTATCATTATAAATTTATGTCTGAAACTTTTGTTAGCTTACTTGAATGTAACAAAACTTGTGCAGTTCTACTTAAGAAACTTAAACTGAACCTCTAACCCAGAGAATTTTGATGAATAAAAGCGAGAAATGAAAATGCAACAATACGCAACTTCCACGATTCTTCTTCGGAAAAAAAAAATATTGCATCCTTCCTTCTGCCACTTTCGAATTCTTTTCTATTGATATCTCTGCAGCAAACGGTTCAGGAAACTTCAACCCTTTTCATCATCAACCGTCTCCAACGAGAGACCCTTTAACGACCTTATAATAAGATTCAGACTAAGGATTTAAGAAAACACGAGATGATACAACTTTGAAGACACACACATCCCCTCTTCTTCTGGAAGCAACCTGCAGAGAAACTGCAGTTGTTGAGCGTGCCTTCCGTTAATTATCTATGCAAATATGCAAAAGAGATAAAGATTAGAAGCCATTATGGGACGGTAGGGGTGGGGTGTGTGCGATTTTTGAAGAAAATGCTTTTCTATGAAGAGAAAATTTTGCAGTTTACAATAACCCGTTGTCTTTTGCGAAATGAGATGGGGGGAATAAAATAGGCGGGGGAGGTTACATTTCGAAGTATAACTTACAATGAGGTTCATTTATATACCGAAAAGAGGGAATTCCTACTTTATTTTTTTGGCTAGGGGGGAGGGAATTTCCATTTTAGATACCCTTTGCGCGATCATTTCTGAAATAGAAAACCTTTGTTTTGAGGAAAAAAATTCCTTATAAACTTAAATATTTAAAAGAAATTGCATGAAATAAAATGTTGAATAAAAACCCTTTGTGAATTTTTTTTTTTCCAGAAAGAAAATGAAATTTGTTGATTTACCGAAGATTTCGAGTTTTGTGTTGCAGTAAAGTTTCTGCAAAATTTTTAATTTAAAATGAAGAGTATTGGAATGTACTTGGTTAAATACTCGAAGAAAAACAATTACAATTAGCTTTATTAGATTGAAGTAGTTTCGAAAAAAATTAATACTTTTCTCTTTTCTAATCAAGTGATTCAAGTCTTTAGGGATTTAAATGAGGTTGCCGTTTTCTTATTTCTCTACCAACGTTGTGCAAATATGAAATAAATGCAAGAGGGAGTTAAAAAGGGAATTTTTTTTGTAAGGAAGATGATTAAATATTTCGTCAAATGAGGTTGAACTTTTGCAATGTATTCAATATGCCAAAAGGCATTTGTTGTTTCTTGTCTAAATAAACGCTAAGGAGTTGTTCTTTTGGGTGGGATTTCATTTCGTTTGAATTCAGCATTTTAGAATAATTTAAAAAAAGAAGGGAAAAAGTAATTCAGCATAGATTAATTTTTGTTTCGGTTTAAAGTAAAACTCATGATTTAAAAGTAAATTTCCAGGGATTCAGATTTTCATAATAATTAAGAAAACTTTTCTGTATAGATTTAGTTTTTTAAGCTTCTGGCAACTTGCAATCCCTAAAATGACGACTATTTTTTAATTATGAATCAATGTTTTAAGTTTTCGAATAATAAAAAACATAATGATACTTTTATTATTAGTGATAATATTTTAATAACTTAATTATAAAAACATTCAATACGATTAAAAATATCGTAAATTCAATATTTTTCTGAGCAATATAGTAAAACTGTGTGCTTATGTAAAAAAAAAAAAAATCGACAATAATCTAAATTTTTTTATTTGCTGCGAACTGAAAATAATGGATGAAAAATTAGTAAGAGCATGTTGTATAAATTTATTTAACAGCTCGATGTATATCTTTGGATAATTTTCTTAACATCATGATTTAAAAAATCACAGAATTTTTTTTCTAAAAAATGTATATTTTTATTCAAATGCAAAAAAATTAAAATACATCATATTTGTAACACATTCAAAAATTCGTCAATATATGATTATTTCACTCCGAAAAACACCGAAACACAATTAAAATTCCTCATCTTAAAATATTTTTACTAAACAATTCATTTAAATGTTAATTCGTAAGTATAAATCTTATCTATATAATTTATATGAAGAAAAAGTATAATTTTTAGAAAGATATACTGTGATGCTAACTACAAAATTCGAAATTTAAAAAAAAAGAGAGGGAAAACAGGTTTATTTTCATAATATCGGGGAAAATGATACCTTTGACTTTTCAGATGGGTTGGAACTTCGTTTAAAAATAAATTCTACAGTAGCTTTTCCACAAGCCAAACCATTAATTTGCGGAAGTGAAAAAGGAAGAAAAATAAACAGATAAGTAAAAGAAAGCGAAAGAGCCGGAATGCAAAAGTTGTAAAAGAGAGGCAAAAAGTGTTGTGTGGAAAAATCGGAAACTGCATGCCATTCGGCGGTCGCCACTTAGCAACATTTACTGCTTCTTTTCGTTCAGGGAAATTCAAAAGAAGTCTCGCGGTCCATTTGCAGTTAAGAAAAACTTCTCTCGGCCACTGCAGAAGTCGCAGTTTCTTTCATTTTTTTATGTCTCCTTAAAGGTTCCACAAGACATGATTCCTTTAATTTTTGTGTTCCTTTCAATGTTTCATGTTTCCATTCCAAGGCTTATCGATTTACTTGGGTTTGGAGAAAGTTTTTCCTCTGGATTATAAACTACAATTTCGTAACATTGCAAGTAGAGAAAACAGAATTTTAGAAAACATCGGATAAATGGATGTTCTTTATAAATGTGTGTGTTTTTATTTTTGATACTGACGTTATTTCTTGATAAGTTTTCCATTACATATAATAAATATTATTTTCTTCAAAATTAAAAGAAAATAATCCTTATAGGTTTTGTCATATTTCCTTAAAAATACAATGAAAATAAGTTTATTAATGGTTAAGTAATAAAAAAATATCCCCTTTAACTAATCAGATTTTTATAATCGATCGATATATATTCCACAAAAAAAACAAATTATTGTTTTCTAGTATAGAATAAAAGTATTTTAGAAAAAAAGGGTATTATAAAAAAAAGGTTAAAAAATCTTATTCTTTCCCTCTAGTGGGCATAGCGAAACGATATTTACGAATTTAGAGAAACGATACAACGAATTCAGCGCTTCACTCTTTGTAACGCTGAATTACCTATAATTTCGTTTTATCAATATCAAATGGTTTCAACCCCAATGAGCCTAATTTTCAAAAGTTGCTTTAAGAATGTAATTTTTTTATTGAGAATATGGAAGGAATTTTCAAAATGTAAGAAAAAGGATCTAATCCGTCAAAAAAATCAGTCAAATCTTTTTTTTTTCTTTTCTTTTTTTTATTATGTATATTTAAAAATCACATATTCTTTTAAAAAAAGTCAGAAAAAGTTATTCACTAGGATATTATTTGCAAATTGTTCTAATAAAATGTTTTCTTAAATACCATCTTAAAAATTTATTGTTTTACTCCCATTTGTTATTGCGTTACATCATCTATTTGTAAACTTAGATACAAATCTGAATTTGACTATGGAAAAAATATATTTAAATAGAAAGGTGGCTTTATCCACATAGAAGAAAAATTTAGAAATAAGCTTTCATGATACAGGCAAGGTTTTCTCAATAAATCAGCGTTTTTGACACAAGCCTTAACGTATATAGTTAAAAGCGAAACATTGTGTTTTTCTACCCGTAAGAAAAATTTTTCCTCTAAGAATCTCTTCTTTTAACGTCCATTATCTCATACATCAAGGGAGCAGCGCGGACATCAACAACCCAAGATAATCTTCCTGGCTTTTTCCACGACAGGCGCTTCGGTGAAATATGTCGTTCATGGCAACAACACATCATTCTCTTTAGTGGATGATCTTGTCAATACAAATGAACGCTACGGGAAAGAGATGACGCACAGCCTTTTCGGACTCGCTTAATGGTCAGTTTTTATACTCCTCAGCGTGGACATTGAAGAGTTTTTTTATGCCCTAGGAATGCACTGATACATTACAGTTAGCATGTTGTTAAATTCTTTGAGCCCATTATTTTTGCTTGTTTGCAGTGAATTTTCTGGTATCCTTTAGCAGTGCAACAAATTCGAAAAATCATATAATTTGATATAATATAATAATTTACAATTACAATAATAATAATAATTCACAATAATTTATAATAATTCACAATAATTTGTAATAATTCACAATAATTTGTAATAATTCACAATAATTTGTAATAATTCAGAATAATTTGCAAAATACGTGAATAATAATTTGCCATAACTATAAACATATTTTTTTATTAAATTTATCAATTTTAAATTGTTTTTAGTAAAACATTAATTTTATTTATTGTTATCAAATAACAAGTATATCGACCTAATTGGGATACTGGGATTTAATTTCGTACCACATCCAATTTATAATCTAGACATAGCCACATCAAATTATTATCAGCTTAGGGTTCTGTAGCATTTACATAATGGCACAAATATGAGTAATAAACAGAAGATAGAAAATTATCTAAAGGGAAATTTTCTTTTCAAGACTAGAAAAGGTTCCAAGATTTAATCAAAAAGCTGCCCGAAAGATGGCTAAAGGCCATAAAAATGAATTAGAATGTATCAATGATTAAGTACGTAAAACATATAATACATATTATAACGATACAAATATTATAATTATTCACTAAAATATAATAAGTATTAAATATGTACAAATATTTTTTTGTCTTTTTAATTTGTTTATCTAAATCGCGCATTATTTTCTGTTCAACTAATTATAGATCAGCATCAATACTTAAATTGCTGGGCATTTTTATTTTCACTTTAATATGATATGTATTGTATTACTTTTATATACTTATTTTTTCCCTCTAATGGCACTAGAGTGACGGGATTTATGAATGCACCCTGTGCAACGCTGAATTACCAACATTTTCGTTTTATCAATATCAAATGGTTTCAATTCCAATGGGTTTAATTTTCAAAATTTCCTTTCAGAATGTAATATTTTATTGATAATATTGAATGAATTTTTAAAAGTATGAAAAAGGATTTAATCAGTTCAAAAAATCAGTCAAATCTGTATATAAAAAACTCTATATGCATAAGTATATATTAAAAAAACTCAAATTTTTCTTTAAAAAAAACATTAAAAGTAATTGAAAATTGTTCTAATAAAACGTTATTGTAAATTTCTGATTAAAGATCTATTTTATAACTCACATTTACTATTATAATTTAAAAAGTATAACTTATTCACCAGGATATGATTAAAAAATGTTCTAATAAAATGACTAAAACCAGACTAAAAGTCTATTTTTAATAAAATAGACTTCTAGACTTTCAGACTTAAATAGATTTTAAATACCCTTTATTATTGCAGTACAATATCTATTTGCTAAATAATATATAAATCTAAATTATTCTATGGAAAAAATATATTTAAATAAAAAGGTACCTTTATCCACGTAGAAAAAAAATTTAGAAATAAGCTTTCGTGGTATAAGCGATATTTTTACATTAAATCAGCGCTTCTGACACAAGCCTTAACGTGTGTAGTTAAAAGCCAAACATTATCTTTTTCTACCCGTACGAAAAATTTGTCCTCTAAGAATCTCTTCTCTGGACTTCCATTATCTGATACATCAACGGAGCAGCGCGGACACCAACAACCGAAGGTAATCTTCCTGGTTTTTTCCACGGCAGGCGCTTCGGTGAAATATGTTGTTCATCGCAACAACACGTCATCCTCTTTAGTAGATAATATTGACAATACAAATGAACGATACGGGAAAGAGATGACGTACGGCCTTTTCGTACTCGCTTAATGGTCAGTTTTTATACTCCTCAGCTTGGACATTGAAGATTTTTTTTTTTTGCCCTAGGAATGCACTGATACATTACAGTTAGTATGTTGTTAAATTCTTTGAGCCCATTATTTTTGCTTGTTTGCAGTGAATTTTCTCGTATACTTTGACTATACAACAAATTAAAAAAATTCGTAATTTTTTCTTAATATAATATAATAATTTGCAATAATTTAAAATAATTTGCAAAATATGTGTATAATAATTTGCAATAATTCATAATAAATTGCATTAAATATAATTTTCAAAATATATGTATAATAATTTGCAATAATTCAAAATTTACAGTAAATATAATTTGCTAAATGTGTGTATAATAATTTTCAATAATTCACAATAATTTACAATAAATATAAATTGTACAATATACGCCAAATAAATTGCAACAATTTATAAAAATTTGCAGTAATTAACAAAAATTTGGAATAAAATATAATTTTCAAAATATGTGTATATTAATTCGCAGTAATTATACACATATTTTATAATTAAATTTATCAATTTAAAATTGATTTAATAAAACATTATATTTATTGTTATCAAATACCAATAACATAAGGACACACATCGACATCACAACACATCGACATAAGGTTATTGTCTATTGGAATGGATTTCGTCTTCAAAGGTATGTCACGTTTTCAGCGTTACTCAAAATGTTTCGTGGAGAGCCTGTATGCTGGATCCACGTAGTTCTCCCAGTCTAGTAAGAGAAATCCTCCTAGAGTTTCAATTGTGGGTTTGAACTTAAACAAACATAGAGGCTTAACATAACGTATGATTTAAACATAACAGCCTCTATGTTATCTTTTAAAAGAAACATAGCGGTTGCATGGCGAACATATTAATGTTTTTGATCCTCACATATACAAAGAAGCATTCATTCGGTTTCTTTTACAGGAATTTTTATAATTTTTCGAAAAGAGGGGGCGAGCCAACCTGGGAATGTTCTTTTAATATCGCCTTGAGACGGCTCAAAACATTCCAAAATGAATAGCGTAATGTATCTCAGATCTAGCCACCATTATGTGGTATAATAGTAATGGTAGCAATTCATTAATGCAACAGCTTCGCAACTGTTTCACGACATTGCTTTTCGATAAAGTTCAAAGACTTTTATTTCTCCTTTCTAAAACTCCTTTTATATCATTTGAAGAGATTACCTTTTACTCTGAGATTGTACTAATATCCTGCAAAACCTCTATATTCCTCTACTTTTCAGGATTTATTAAAACACTATTTTTACTTCCAATTCTGTTATTTTTAATGATTTAATAGAACGCTAATTTTAATACCAATTCGTCTATTTATAGGATTTAATGAAAATCTATCATTTAATAAAAACATGTTAATATTTAAAACTACTTCTTCCTTTACAGTCAAGAACAACGTAATATTTCTAACAAATGATTCGTCAATTGTATTCTATAAAGCAAGGAAAAGATTTCCATTTATGAAGTTTTCGATTTCAGTTATGATCAATCTTACTTGCTTCAACCAAAAGATTATTAATCATACGATCTTTCGAATGGCGTATTTCAAACGTAAGATCAAAATAAGTTAAACTCAAAATTAGCATTGTTTAAAGCATAATAGAAACCCTGTAGCGCAAGAATAGGAATCATTGATCTCGTCTCAGAAGAGAAATAGGTTTGTATTGAAAATGCCAAGTTTAGGAACTTCCTGTTTTG
This sequence comes from Caerostris darwini, assembly GCA_021605075.1. Lineage (NCBI taxonomy): Eukaryota > Metazoa > Arthropoda > Arachnida > Araneae > Araneidae > Caerostris > Caerostris darwini. Next base: position 355,347 of record BPLQ01007287.1, on the reverse strand, counting down.
ACTTTGACAGCTCAAGCATCATTCATTAGGATGCATCTTCATATAAAATGACAGCACTTTGCCATCTTTCAATTTACTGACACACTGTTATGCTTTCAACTAATTAGTTATTTCGGAGAGATAAATAAGGCTAGTGGCATTTGATATTTTATTCTATATGAGTCTGCTTATTTAAAATTTTTATGATTGTAAATTATAAGGGTTTAATTAGAAATAAATATTTTGTTAAATTAAACAGCTTTCATGAAGATTTTGATGGATAGATGACCGGGACCGGGGTGGTATTTTGAGGTATGGTGGGATATTCCGGTGAGGTTTTGATTTTCTTTTGTTAGAGGACTCAGTATGAATTATCTGAGCTGAACCAACCTGAATCAATCTCAGCTAGATCAAAGGAAACGGATTGAAGCAAAAAATACATCAGGCGTAACTCCTGCAGATGTTCGCACTTTCAAATTACAAACCAAATTATTTTTCTTCACTGTCGCAACAGCCCTTAGCAGGCCAAGGCAATCTGCGTACTGGCAGAGTTTGAGACAGAATATATGTTATCTTTTTAAGGGTAGGTTTGTCAGCTCTGCGCTCTACTGTCATATTAAACAGACCTACGGTTTAAGGTGGATTCCAAACCACTACAAACATCCATGACACCGCCGGACCAGAAAACTGCGACACCGAGCGACAGTGCTCTACACTCCGCCATCAGGCTCCAATAAAGTATCGTGTATTTATGTCATTGGACTCTCACATCTGTAACCTTCACTCAAAAATTATTTCAGAACTAGAGAAATTTTTCATGCAATTTTATATAGGGTCTTTTTAAAATTATTGTTTGTTTGTCTCCTGAATCAAATCTCAAAACCCTGCGATGTCAGCTGCTTTAAATTGGACGAAGTACATTTTCTATTTGTTATTGCACTCTCATATCTGTAAACTTAGTTCAATAATTATTTCAGAACATTAGAACATTTTTATGTCATTACATACATTTTCTCACACAATACCAGTATTTAAGTCTTAAGTAACTCACATAACTCACCGTCGGGGCACATCTTAATTTATAGCCGTAGATGACTTCAAAGCCATGCACTCTGTATCAGAAAAAGTAAAATTTAAACTTTTCTATCATTATAAATTTATGTCTGAAACTTTCGTTAAGTTACTTGAATGTAACTAACCTTATTAAGATCTATTTAAGAAACTTAAATTAAACTTTTAAAGTGAATATTGTTGCATCAAGCTGCAACAATACGCAACTCCCCACTTGATCTTCGAAAAAAAAAATTGCATCGTTCCTTCAGCCACTTTCGAATAATTTGCTATTGATAGCTCTGCAGAAATAGGTTGAGGAAACTCCAACCCTTTTCATCATCAACCATTTCGAACAAGGAACCCCTTAACGACCTCATAATAAGATTCAGACTTTGTAAGAAAGCTCGAAATGATACAAGTTTGAAGACACACAGAATTCCCTCTTCTTCTAGAAATAACCTACGGAGAAACTGCAGTTGCTGAGCCTGCCTTCCGTTAATTATCTATGCAAATATGCAAATGAGATAAAGATTAGAAGCCATTATGTGACGGTAGGGGTGGGGAGTGTGCGATTTTTGAAGAAAATGCTTTTCTATGAAGAGAAAGTTTTGCAGTTTATAATAACCCATTGTCTATTGCAAAATGAGATGGGGGGAATAAAATAGGCGGGGAGGTTATATTTCGAAATATAACTTTCAATGAGTTTCATTTGTATACACAAATGAGAGAATTCAAAGGATTTTTTTTTTTTTGGGGGGGCAGAAATTTCCATTTTAGATATTGTTTTTGTGATCATTTCTCAAATAGGAAACCTTTGTAATTTTTAGGGAGAAAAAGCTATTATAAACTTAAATATTTAAAATAAATTGCATGAGAGGAAATGTTGAGGCAAATATCCTTTGAAAATATCCTTTCCTCCCCCCTTAAATTTTGACTTCTGCGCTGCAGTTAGGTTGCTGGAAATTTTTTTAATTAAAATGAAGAGTATTGAAATGTACTCGGTTAAATACTGGAAGAAAAAATGCATTAATTTAAGCATTGCAATTAGCATTATTAGATTGAAGTAGTTTTGGAAAAAAATGAATACTTTTCTCTTTTCTAATCAAGTGAAACAAGACTTTAAGGATTTAAATGAGGTTGACGTTTCTATATTTCCCTATCAATGTTGTGCAAATATGGAATAAATGCAAGAGGAATAAATATGATTAAATATTTCGTCAAATGAGGTTGAACTTACGCAACGTATTGAATATGCCCAAAGGCATTTGTTGTTTCTTTTCTGAAATAAACGCTAATGAGTTATTCTTTTGGGTGGGATTTCATTTCATTTGAATTCATAATTTTAGAATAATTAAGAGAAGGAGGGAAAAAGTAATTCACCATAGTTTAATTTTTGTTTCGGTTAAAAGTAAAACTCATAATTTAAAAGTGAATTTCCAGTGATTCTGTTTTTAATAATAATTAATAAATCTTTTCTGTCGATGCTAATTTGTTTTTAATTTCCCGGTAATGTGTAATCCATATATAATTTTTTTTTTTAAATTATGAATGAGTAGTATAGTTTTTGATTAATAAAAAGCCATAATGACACATTTATTATAACAGAAAAGCTAATAAATAAAAGAAATGATAATGGATTTTTGTATTATTTTCAAAACATATGAATTTATTTAAAATTTGAAATAATTTGTAGTTTTGTATACGTTCACAAAAAAATGAAACAAAATGTCATCCGACATCTTCAAACTGTTGACGATTAAAATATTGCTATTTTATTTTCATTCACAGAATTATATTGATAGTTTAAAAGTTAATTTTAGCTAATGGCTATCAAAACTATGTATTTCTTATATAATAAGATAAGCATCATAATAAATAATTTGTGAAATATTTAAAATGTTAACTTGTTGTTAATTAATTGTAATAATTATTGTAATATAACATAGTTGTAATATACACTCATGTCCATAAATTAAGGATAATGAAGTTCAGGCAAAGAAAGAGACAGAAGCAAAACAAATTTGACTTATTTGTAAAGTCTATTTATTAAACAAAAGGTAAAGAGCAAAAAAGATGCTATATGTTTGACATAATTAATAAAAATTGCGATTTTACTCCCTGGCAGCAAATTTCAAAAAAAGAACCTATTTACAAAAAACAGTATAACATGGTTAGTATGATGGTGAATATGGAGTATGTCTCCCGGACGATGCAATACAGACCTTACAACGCCTAGGCATGCTGAGTATCAAATTATCAATCTGATCTTGGGGAATATTATACCACTCATCAAGCAATGCCCTCAGAAGTTCCGGTTGACAGGGGGAGGGGGTTGACGGGCTGCAATTCGTCGGCCAAGCATCTCCCACACATGCTCTATTGGATTCAAGTCCGGTGAGTATGCTGGCCAATCCATACGGGTGATATCCTCCAATTGAAGGCATTCGTCTACAATGTTTGCACGGTCATCATTGCGTTGTCATCCATAAACAGAAATTCAGCATCCTTGGCGCCCCGGTAACAAACGTACATGTTGTTCCAGAATGACATCCCGATAGATGTGGCCTGTCATCGTTACACTCTGAACATGCAGGTCAGTTCTGGAACCAAGAATAATTCCTCGCCAAACGAGCCATCCTGCACCACCGTAACGGTGTCGTTCAATGGTGTTCTCTGGTGGTAACGGGTACCTGGCGCTCTCCATGTGAAAGTCCGGCGAGAATCAGACTGCAAACTAAACCTGGACTCGTCGGAAAACATCACACCAGACCACTGTTGCGGTGTCCACAATGTATGCTCTCTACTCCAGGTTAATCGCAGGCGACAGTGAGTTGCAGTAAGTGGAACACATCTGACAGGCCTACGAGCATATAGACCAATGTGCCCTAAGCGTCTGTACACGGTCTGCTTTGAAACTGCTGTATATTTTTTCCTACTATTAAACATTTTGAAACAGATTAAATAAATTATATAACCAAAATATTAAAAATATTTTATAGCTATTGTATACTATATCCATTTTAATATTTTATATGCTATAAATTAAACACCTTTAATTAACACTTTTTATTAATTAATTTAATTAAACATCATTAATTAATAACTTCTGAACATAATTTCTTAAAAATCACTGAACGAGAAAATTATTCGCTACTAAAAAGCAAACTAAACACAAACTACTCAAAAGAACTTTACGAATAAATTCCACTTTAATGTTTTTTTTTTTTAGTTGCAGATAAAATAAAAGTAAAGCAAAACTGATGCGAATGTGTAATAAACTGAGAGTGTGATTATTCCAAATAAGTTCATAACAAAAACGATCTGAAACCGTTTCTTGCTCCCATATTTAAATACATCAACTGTGAGTATTTATGTATTATTCAAACACATCTAATGACACGATAAATATACAGTAGTAATAAGACCTTTTTTTTTTGAAAAATAGAAATTAAGATATTTTAATAATTCATAAGGTTTATATTGGAATGTTTCGAAAAAGCATGTGTTCTCTAATAGAAATATGCGCAATTATTACCTTAGAAAAGATTTATCATTTGATGATACTACCTTTTTCAAAAATGAGACCTTAAACTAATACACTACGCTCGAATCGTTTTACTGAAATTAATGTAAATATTTTGAAATGAATGCAGCACGAGAAATTGCAAATATGCTTTTTTGTTTCATAAATTCGTTTGATTGTTTAATATTTAAAATCTAAATGGAGTTTGTAAACATAATCGAACTGAACAAGCCCATAAAGATTAAATATTACAAACTGGGAATGTAAAAGTAAATAGTAAAATAAAATTTTGCAAACTTCATTCAATAATTTTAAATGTGGTATACGAAGATATACATTTAAACATCGCCATTTTTATCATTTGGCGATATTTAACTCACTCGAAAGATATTAATATACCGTTTTCTTATTCATAATTAAATTCTTTTAAATAATCTCCAACTTTTAAAAATTTCGGAGTGTATTTAAAAAACTTTTTATTATTTATCAAGTAAAATTTATTAATATAATTTCTGATAAAATTTATTTATCAATAAACTAATGATATTTTGTTACTGCTTGCATTCTTGTCATTATTATTTATTAAATTATTTTTTATTTGAACCGTACTCTGTTTTATTATATTTATACATGGGGGAAATCATGTAATATGTTACATGAGAAATGGTAAGTAAAAGTTAGTACCGGACTTACGTGTGGTCTTGATTGAGTCTTGTCAATGAAGGCAAACTAAATTATTTCTCTAAAAAATTACGCGATGTTTGGCTGCCATATTTGTTAATAGTGCAGCACTGTACAACTACAATACATAACACACCACGTACAATTATATAAAAAATATTTACAAAACATCTTAAAAATCTAGTTCGTTTGAGGTCTTTGTGTCCTCTGTATTGTCTGGAATTGGTCCAAAGTCCAAAATCAACATAAGGGTCAACCCTTCCTTGAAAGGAATATGCAAAGTCTAAAGTCCAACACAGGGTCAACTCGTCCTTGAAAGGAGGATTTATCAACCTTGAACTCTTTTCCGTTGGCTATATTTTGTTTCAGGAAGACATGGTGGGTCCTTACTTAATAGAAGAGATGATTTCGAGTGAACTTTCAGGATCGGAGGAATTTTCATGACTGTAATATATTTTATAACACAGGAAGATAAACCGGAAAACTTCTTGCAGGGGGAAGTGATGTATTTCGAAAAGGATATTTTTACTATTCTAGGAGAACTTTCTGGATTAGCTGTCCAAAACTTTACTTCGTATGAGAATTGTAATTGTAAAATCTGGCCTCGTTAACAATTCCAATCTGTAATTTTTGTTAAGAATTAAAAATATATAAAATTTTATAGTTTTTAAATTACTTAAATTTGTGCTTTTATTTACATTGTATACCCATTTTATATTTAAAAACAATATATAATTGTATTTAAATATACAAATCTGAGATATAACTTCGTAGCATTATAAATAAATCGCATATTTTCTCATAAATCTTAATGGGTTTCTGGGATTTTCTTGCTTGTGCAAATAGACAAAACAAAATTTAATAATCTTTTTCGCACAAATCTTATATTTTCACAAAAACTTTCATGTTAAATTATTTTTTTACTGAGAATAATATTTTGGGTTACATTAAAATTTTACTTCCGAAATGAGAAAAATCTCCTGGAAATGGAGTAATCAACAAAAAATTTCCCGACCAGTTTTAAAATCAATTTTCAGTTCTTTATGCTAAACTCAAGACACCTTCCTCATCATTTTTCCTGTGATCTTTGGTTGGAGAATTTTTGAAAAGGTGTTTTCTCAGACCCCAAATTTTGCATTACATCTTCAAAAAGGAAAATATTTCGAAAGATTAGAAAAACTGTCTTCGAATTGATTTTATCAATATTGAAGTTTCGGGAAAGGAAGTCAGATTTCCAATTCTGAAATTTTTCTTGATAAATATCATACTGTATCAGCATAAAATTCTTTAAATAATGCCGTGTTATAAAGGGAATTTTTTAATTTCTTAGATTGTTTCTGAGAAAACTATTTTGCAAAAATGACATTTATATTTTTTCATTTAGAAAAATAAAAATAATTTTTTTTTTGCTACAGAACTATTTTTTACTGATTTCTAAACAATAACTATCTTACTGACAACTAATTACACTGATTTTTTTTATATTTATTTCTATCAATAGTTTGAAATAATCTTAGATTTTTTTCTAACCTGATTTTGAATAATGCAATTTATAATATTAATGCATTAAAATTTGCTTATAGTCTGTTGATAGAAAATTATAGCAATTTCTTTTTTTGCAGCAAAAGTTACACAAGTAAGAATTTTTTTAATGATACATAATTTAATTATATATAACTTCGATATGATTGAACATGTCATGAATTTAATATATTTTCAAATTAAATTAGTAAAAATGTGTAATTAATGCATTCATTATAAAAGTGTATGCTTATATAAATAAAAAAAAATGACATCAAGTTAGATATTTTTTATTTGTACTCAACTGAAATTAATGTAATGAAAATTCAACAAAAGTTAATTCTATAAATTTATTTAACAACTCGATGCAGAACTTTGGAATATTATTTTTTATTACAAAATTTAGAAAATCGCATAATATTTTTCTAAATTATACTCTTTTTTAATCAAATGCAACACTGAAAACCGATGCTGTTAGCGACACAGTCATAAGAGTAAAAGTCGTGAATATAGGATTTCTTTACTCCGAAAAATACCGAAACAGAATAAAATTCTTCGTCATCAAATCTTTTTTTACTAAATCATTAATTCAAATGTTATTTCGAGATAAAATCGCATCTATGTATTTTATGTATAGAAAAAGGATAATTTTAGAAACATATACTGTGATGATAGGTACAGAATTCAAAATTAAAAAAAAAAAAAAAAAAAAAAGTGGAGGAAAAAAAAGTTTAATTTCATACTATCGGGAAAATGATTCCTTTGACTTTTAAGATGGGTTGGAACTTGGAGTAAAAATAAATTCCTCAGCGGTTTTTTCTACAAGGAAAACCATTAATTTGCGGAAGTAAAAAAGGAAGAAGAAGATAAAAATCAGTGAAGTAAAAGAACGCGAAAGAGCCGGAATGCCAAAGTTGTAAAAGAGAAAACTGAGGCAAAAATGTTGTGTGGAAAAATCGGAAACTGCATGCCATTCAACGGTCTCTCTTAGTTTTGCGAAATTCAAAAGAAGTTTTGCGGTCCATTTACAGTTAAGAAAAACTTCTCTCGGCCGCTGCAGAAGCGACTGAAAAGTCGCGGTTTCTTCATTTTTATGTCTCCTTAAAGGTTCCACAAGACATGATTCATTTAATTTTGTGTTCCTTTCGATGTCAAGGCTTATTATTTGCTTGGCTTCAGATAAGAAGTTTTTCTCCTTTTTGATTCTAAGCTACCATTTTGCACCATTTCAAGTAGAGAAAATAGTATTTTAAAAATTAAAAAAAAAAAAAAGGATTAAATATATTTATCTTATAAATGTTTGGATTTTTAATTTTGGTACTGACGGTATTGTGCAATAAATTTTCCATTCCATAAATATTATTTTCTGCAAAATTTAAAGAAAATAATCTTTATGTGTTTTGTCATATTAGCATAAAAATGTATAATTATTTCAAATTATTTTGCTTCATTTTGCAAATTATACTTTATTACAAATTGTTATATTATTAAAAAAAATACAATTTTTTGTATCGCCAAATAGTACTAAAAAATCCAAAGTAAATACACAAAAATAACGTACATCAAGAATTTAACACCGTACTAACTGCAATGCATCATTATATTCCCAGGACATAAAAAAACTCTTCAGTGTCCACGCTGAAGAGTATAAAAAGTGACCATTAACCGAGTCAGTAAAGGCTGTACGTCATCTCTTTCCCGTATCGCTCATTTGTATTGTCAAGATTATCCACTAAAGAGAACGATGTGTTTTTGCGTAGAACGACATATTTCACCGAAGCGCCTGTCGTGGAAAAAGTCGGGAAGATTATCTTCGGTTGTGGATGTCCGCGCTGCTCCCTTGATGTGTGAGATAATGGACGTCCAGAGAAAAGATTCTTAGAGGGGAAATTTTTCTTACGGCTAGAAAAATATAATGTTTTGTTTTTAACTATACACATTAAGGCTTGTGTCAGAAGGGCTGATTTATTGAGAAAATATTGCCTATCCGATAAGACCTTGTTTCTAAATATTTCTTCTATAGGGATATAGGTACCTTTATATTTAAATATATTTTTTCCATAGAAAAATCTCAGTTATATCTTCTTTGGCAAATAGATAATGTATTATAATAATAAATGGGACTAATACAATTGATTTTTAGCCCGGTATTAAAAAATAATTTATTAGAACAATTTTCAAATAATACCCTGGTGAATTAGTCTTTCTTATTTTCTTAAAGAATTTTTATTTTTATTAATTAGTTTATTTAATGTATAAAAATTTAATAAAATCGATATGACTGTTTTTTATTTTTTGACTGAATATATCCTCGTTCAACACGTTTAAAAATTCATTCCATATTCTTAATAAATAATTACATTTTTAAAGCCAGTTTTAAAATTGGGCTCATTCAAATTGAAACCATTTGCTATTCCAAAGCTAAATTGAGGATGATTCAGAGTTAGACAGAGTATTTCACTCAACTGAAACTCTTTACGGATTATTAGTTCTAGACTGGAAAAACAATGTAGATCCATTTGGTTTCCCATGAAACATTTTCAGTAACGCTGAAAACACTTCATATCTTTGTCGCCGAAATGCTTTCCAATCAACGATAATCTTAGTTCGGTGCACTAGGTATTTGACACCAATAATTAAAATGAATGTTTTATTAAATGATTTTAATTTCATAAATTTAGTAACAAAATATGCGTATAATTATTACTAATTATAATACGAATAGTTTACAAACTATTGTTTTATATCAAATAAAAATTCCAATTTTTCGAAATTGTTACATTGTCAAAGGATATTAGAACATAGCAAACAAACAAAAATATGGGCTTCAGGAATTTAATACCATACTAACTGTAATGTATCATCACATTCCTAGAGCATAAAAAAACTCTTCAATGTCCAGACTGAAGAGTATAAAAACTGACCATTAGGTGAGTCAGAAAAGGCCGTGCGTCATCTCTTTCCCGTATCGTTCATTTGTAGTGTCGAGATTATCTACTCAAGAGAATGATATGTTGATGCGTTGAACAACATATTTCACCGAAGCGCCTGCTGTGTGGAAAAAGTCAAGAAGATTATCTTCAGTTGTTGATGTCCGTGATGCTCGTTGATGTATGAGATAATGGACGTTCAGAGAAGAGATTCTTAGAGGAGAAATTTTTTTTACGGGTAGAAAAATATAATGTTTTTCTTTTAACTATACACGTTAAGGCTTGCGTCAGAAACGCTGATTTAATGAGAAAACATTGCCTACACCACGAAAGCTTATTTCTAAATTTTTCTTCTATGGGGATTAAGTAACCTTTTTATTTACATATATTTTATCCATAGTAAAATTCAGATGTATATTTTATTTAACAAATAGATAATGTACCGTAATAATAAATGATAATAATAAAATAAACTTTTAGTTTTATACTTGCGAAAAATTTTATTCGAACATTTTCAAATAATATACTTGTAAATTATGTTTTCTGATTTTTTTAAGAGTAATGTGAATTTTTTTATTATGCAAAATATAAAAAAAATATTCAAATTGACTGATTTTTTTTGATTGATTAAATTCATTTTCATACATTTAAAAATTTATTCCATATTCTCAATAAAAAAATTACATTCTTAAAGCAAATTTTGAAAACTAGACACATTGAAATGAAATCATTTGCACTCGTATCGCATAAAACGAAATTGTAGGTATTGCAGCGTTACACAGAATGCATTCGTAAATCCCGTTACTCCGGTCCCATAAGAGGGAAAGAATAAGCATATTAAATGTAAATTCAATGCATGTCATATAAAGGTGAAAATAAAAAAAGTTCAACAATGCTAGTATTGATGCTTGTCTATAATTAAATTGAACGGCAAGTAATGCAAGATTTAGATACATAATTTTAAAAAAGAAATAATAATATTTAGCGTTATACATACATATTTAATCAACATAATATATTCTAATAAATTTTTAGAAACCTTTAACCCATTTTCGGCAACATTTTGATTTCATCTTAGGAAAACGTTTTTTGGTTTTGCAGCGAAATTTCCATTTAGAGAATCTTCTATACCCCGTATATTACTCATGTATTAACTCTCGTTAAGTAACAAAATATTGGAGTTATAATTCTCTGACACACTTAATCTGCTTGATGGCCAATTGGTCAAGCAATCTGGCCTTTGGATATGGATGATTGTTAATATGGATGTTGTTAATTGTGGTATGCATGATTGTTAATGTTTCGAAATCAAATTTTTACTGTAGTTACAGCGACAAACAAAACTCACACACTTAATTGTGGGCTATGTGGTGTAAAATAGTTTTTTGTTTGGGAAATACACATATATTTTTATAATTATGATATAAAACAGTGTTTTGATTTGTTGCTGAATGTCTATCGATTGCTTATTAAAATTACAATTAAATACAAATATTGTATTTGTAAAAATTGTATTTGAATTGTATTACTTTTTTTTGAAGTTAATATGACAAGGTATATAAAGATTATTTTCTTTTAATTGTTTTGAAAATAATATTTATGGAATGAAACATTTATTATGAAATAACTTCAGGAACAAAAGTATTTCTAAACTTAAAACCCTTACATTTATTAAGAACATACATTTAGCTGGTTTTTTTTTAATTTATAAAATATTATTTTCTCTACTTTCAGTGGAGCAAAATGGTAGCTTAGAACCAGAGGAAAATCTTTTTCTGAACTCAAGTAAATCAATAAGCCTTGACATGGAAAGGAACACAAAAATTAAATGAATCATGTCTTGTGGAACCTGTAAGGAGACATAAAAAAATTGGAAGAAATCGCGACTTTCCAGACTCTTCTGCAGCGGCCGAAAAAGTTTTTCTTAACTACAAATGGACCGCGAGACTTCTTTTGAATTTTCCCTGAACGAAAAAAAGCAGTAAAAATTCCTAAGTGGAGATCGCCGAATGGCATGCAGTTTCCGACTTTTCCACACAACACTTTTTCCCTCGATTTTCTCTTTTACAACTTTTGCATTCCGGCTCTTTTACTTTCTTTTTACTTATCTTTTTTTCTTTTTTTTCTTCCTTCTTCACTTCCGCAAATTAATGGTTTTCCTCTTGGAATTTATTTTGACTCGAAATTCCAACCCATCTGAAAAGTCAAAGGAATCATTTCCCCCGATATTATGGAAATAAACCTCCTTTTTTCCGTCTGCTTTTTTTTGAAATTTCGATCTCTGTACCTAACATCGCAGCATATCTTCGTAAAAGTTATAGTTTTTCTGCACATAAAATATATAGATGCGATTTTATACTTCAGAATTAACATCTGAATGAATTATTTAGTAAAAAGATTTAATAAGGAGGAATTTTAATTCTGTTTTGGTTTTTTTTGCAGTAAAATATTCATATATGCACGATTTTTAATCTTATGAATGTGTTGCAAACATCATCTCTTTTCTCTTTTACATTTGATTAAACAAAAATGCATGCGATTTTCTAACTCATGAAATTAAAAAAAATAATCCAAATTCAAAACAATCAAATTCTACATCGAGTTGTTAAGTATTTTATTTTTTCATATTCTAAATTTTGCAACTCATTTTTGAGAACTTAGAGACTATGTTATAGAAAACTCTTTTTCTGTATATCAAAGTTTGTCCTTGATATAACATGAAATGTGATTTACAATTCGTCTGAGGTATTTTACTGCCATACCATGAAAATGGAAAATTGATAAACTATTCTATTACTAGCAAACAATATTTTTTGGAGTTTATAAAAAAAAAAAGAGTCAAACTGTCTGAAGAAATTGCATTTCTGACTTCTTTTCCCGAAACTTCAATATCGACAAAATCAATTCGAAGGCAGTTTTTTTAATCATTCGAAATAGTTCTCTTTCTGAAGATGTAATGCAAAATTTGGAGTCTGAGAAAACATCTTTTCATAAATTCTCCGACCAAAGATCACAGGAGAAATGTCAAGGAAGGTATCTTGAGTTCAGCATAAAGAACTGAAAATTGATTTTCAAACAAGTCAGGAAATTTTTTATGTTCATTATTTCATTTTCAGATAGATTTTTCTCATTTCGGAAGTAGGATTTTAATATTCCCAAAATATTTGTCTGGGTAAAAATAATTTTACGTCAAGGTTTTTGTAAAAAGAAATATGATTTGTGTGAAACAGATTTTTAAACTTTGTTTCGTCTATTTGCGAAAGCAAGTATAGTCCAGAACCCATTTCGATGTATAAGGAAATATGTAATTTATTATTAATGAAACAAAATTATTTCTCAGCTTTGTATATTTAAGTGCGAATTATCCATTGTTTTTAAATTTAAAATAATTACAAAATGTAAATAAAAACACAAATTTTAGTATTTTTAAAACAATAAGATTGTATATATTTTCAATCTTAACAAACATTACTGATTGAAATTGTTCAACAAAGTTCGATTTTACAATCATACAATGAAAAAAACAGATTTCCCAAATTGTGGATTAGTGATAAAGCACGAAGTTATCTAACAGACATAAACAAGTTTGGTATGAATTGAAGTCATTACTTTCAGAATAAAGCAGACTTGACAAAGATTGTAAAAGAGTTGTTAATCGATAATAATTCAGCATTACCATCATAATTGACTGGTATAATCTTTTCGAATTTTTTTGTCATGCATTCTAAAATGTTGTCAGATAATCCTGACAGTTCACTTTGAAGGGATGGAATTCGTGGAATTCATCAAAATTTCTCTCACACGAACTAAAATCCGTGGCAGCTAAATAGTAATTCCCAGAATAGTAAAAATAATAAAAGTCATCTTCTTCAGAAATGCATCATTTCCCACTACGTGATGTTTTCCGGGTTATATTCCTTTGTTGTAAAATAAATGGCAGTCCTAAAATTTCTGCTGATCCTAAAAGTGCTGCAATCCTGAAAGTTCTCCCGAAAAGTATCGTTTCTTCCTATTAAGGATCCACCAACAAAATTTAAGCAACGTGGAAGAATTATAAGTTGATAACTCCACCTTTTCAAGAAATTAGAATTTGGACTTTGCACGTTTTTTTTTCTTTTCTTCCCATTAGACTTTGGAACCGATAATGGGAAAAGGTAAAAAAAAGATAAAGTCAGAGTCATGTGCAGGGTCATTGCAGAATCGAGTGTAATTTCATGCAGTACTGAGGGTACAAAGACCCTAAAACGAAGTGGCTTTTTAAAATGTTTTTTTTTGAAAATATTTTTATACAATTTTATGTTTTGTGTTAAGTGTTGCAGTTGTGGAGAGCCTTCTTTTTAAATATATATGGCAGCTAAACATTGCGTAATTTTTTTGAGAAATAATTTAGTTTTCATCCATGACCACTGAATCAAGACCACACACATGTCCGGCCCTAACTCTTACTTACCTTCTATCGGGGAACATAAGACGTGATGTCTCCCATGTATAAATATAATAAAAGAGAGTACGGTTTTAATAGAGAATATATTGAGTAATAAGAGCAATAACGACATGCTAATGTTAACCACATTATCAATAGTATTGATTAAATTTTATCAGAAATTATATTAATAATTTTTCCTTTCTAAATAATTATAAATTTATTAAATGCACCTCGAAATTTGTAAACCTGGAGATTATTTATAAGTATTCAATTATGGATAAGATAACGGTATATTGATATCTTCAGAATGAGTTAAATATCACTAAATGATAAAAATGGCGATATCTAAAAGTATATCTTTGTCTACCACATTTAAAATCATTTGATGAAGGTTCCAAATATTTATTTTATAATTTAATTTTACATTCATAATTTACAGTATTTAATCTTTATACGCTTGTTGAGTTGGATTCTTTCTTCTCTGTTTATAAACTCCATTTAGATTTTAAATATTAAACAATCATGCTAATTTATAAAACAAAAAGCATGTTTACAATTTCTCGTGTTGCATTCATTTTAAAATATTTACATTACTTTTGGTAAAAGGATTCCAGCATATAACTGCATATTCCAGCATATAACATTAATTCAAGGTTCCATTTCTGAAAAAGGTAGTATCATCAAATGATAACAAATATTTTCTATGTTAATTATAGTGTATATTTCTATTAGAGAATATATGCTTTTGTGAAACACTGCAATGTAAGCCTTATGAATTTTTAAAATATCTCAGTTTCTATTTCTCAAACAAAAAGGCTTAATACTACTTTATGAATATCATCCTACTAGGTATGTTTGATTAATACATAAAATTCTCCAAGTTGATACATTTAATTATGAGAACAAGAAAAGGTTTCAGCTCGTTTTTATTATAAATTTATTTGGAATAATCATACTCTAAGTTTATTACACATTAATTTTATTTTACTTTATTTTTATCCGCAATTGAAAGAAAAATAACTGCAAATTAGAATTTATTCATAAAGTTCTTCACTAAAATTACCTGTACTACGTTTTAGTAACGGATTATTTTCTCAATCATTTCTTTTTTTATTATGATCAGAAGTTATTAATTAAATGTGTTTATTCAATAACACATGTTTATAAAATATTAAAATGGCTATATTATAAATGAAGTATATATATTATTTTAATATTGTGGTTATACAATTTATTTAATCTATTTAAGAAAGGTTTTAAAAGTAGAGAATTTATTTAACTTTTAATTTGGTTATTTATATCAATTTTAGTTGGATTTCATAATTAAATAATTATTTTTTAAAAAAAGGAATATGATATATAGAAAAAAAGTAATTATTTACTTATTTTAAAATTTTATACTTGCATATAATTTAAATATTAACAACAATAAAGCATAACTTTTTCACATATTAATTAATGTAATTTCATAAATTAATTACATATATAAATATTTTTAATAACCAAAATACTGGATACCTAATCTATAATTAATTATTAAACGTCGTTAGTTGGAAATCGTTACATAATTTCAGACATTTATTACATATAATTTACGATATTACCAACAATATTGTATTTTAATTCCTTCACAAATTAATTAATATAATTCTTAGATAAATTAATAACATCGGTCTAAAATAATTTTAATAGCCAAAATACTGATATCGAACCTAAAATTAATTTATTAATTGTCATTTATCAGAATCGTTTAGTTATTCTTAAACATTTTTTCAAATTTTACATAAAAAATGCGATATTAACGACAATATATTATTTTAATTCGTTAAATTCCATTTTAACTCATTATATTTTACTATTACATTCGCAAATTAATTAATAGGATGCTTACATAGATAATTAAATAAAATATAAATACTTTTATTAGCCAAAATACTGCTACAATCACTGGTAATACTAGCTACAATTAATTTATAAATTGGCGATTGATTCTGTTAAAAAATAGCTATATTTTAGTCATCAACAGTTTAAAAGTTATAAATGACATATTTGTTTAATTTTTACATGCAGTACAAAATGAAAACATCGTTTAAATTTTAAACAAATTTGAAAATAATATAAAATGCATTACGATTTTTTACTGACAAGCTTTCTTGTTATAATAAATATGTCATTATTGTTTTTTATCATTCATAAAAATACAGTACTAATTCACAATAAAAAATAAAAAAAAGTTGTCATTGTATGGATTACAAGTTGCCTGAAAATTAAAAAAAAAAAATTTCATTTTTTAAATATTTAAATTAAAATTAATTTTATTAATTATTAATTTTTAAATACTTAAATTCATTTCGATTTCTTAAATATTATTAAAAATTGAATAATTGAAAATTGACTTTTAAATTATGAGTTTTGCTTTAACTGAAACAGAAATTAAATTATAGCAAATTGCTTTTTTCATTCTTGTATTAATTATTCTAAACTGCCGAAATCTAATGAAATGAAATCCCACCTAAAGAATAACTCCTTAGCGTTTATTTCAGAAAAAAAAAAAACAAATGCCTTTGGGCATATTCAATAGATTGCAAAAGTTCAACCTCATTTGACGAAATATTTAATCACCTTCCTTAAAAAAAATCCCTTTTTAGTTCCCTCTTGCTTTTATTTCAAATTTTTGAATATCGGTTGTAGGGAAATAAGAAAACGGCAACTTCATTAAAATCCCTAAAGTCTTGTTTTACTTGATTAGAAAAGAGAAAAGTATTAATTTTTTCAAAACTACTTCAATGAAATAAAGCTAATTACAAAGTTTTAATTAATGCAATTTTTCTTCAAGTATTTAACCAAGTGCATTTTGATACTCTTCATTTTAATTTAAAAATTTTCCGGAAACTTTACTGCTGACCAAAAGTCAAAATCTTCGGCAAATCAACAAATTTCATTTTCTTTCTGAAAAAAAAAAAAAAAAAAAAATTCAAAAAGCGTTTTGACTCAACATTTTCTCGCATGCAATTTCTTTTAAATATATAAGTTAAGAATACTTTTTCTCCTCAAAAACTACAAAGGTCTCCTATTTCAGAAATGATCACGGAAACAATATCTAAAATGGAAATATCCCTCCCCCCCTAAAAAAAACTATGAATTCCCTCTTTTGAGTATATAAATGAACCTCATTGTAAGTTATACTTCGAAATGTAACCTCCCCCGCCTATTTTATTCCCCCCATCTCATTTTGCAAAAGACAATGAGTTATTATAAACTGCAAAACTTTTCTCTTCATAGAAAAGCATATTCTTCAAAAATCGTACACACCCCATTCCCTACCATCATTGTATAATGGCTTCTAATCTTTATCTCTTTTGCATATTTGCATAGATAATTATCGGAAGGCACGCTCACCAACTGCAGTTTCTCCGCAGGTTGTTTCTAGAAGAAGAGGGAATGTGTGTGTCTTCAAAGTTGTATCATTTCAACTTTTCTTTCAAAGTCTGAATCTTACTATAAGGTCGTTAAGGGGACTTTCGTTCGAAACGGTTGATGATGAAAAGGATTGAAGTTTCCTTAACCTTTTGCTGCAGAGCTATCAATAAAAAAGTATTCGAAAGTGGCTGAAGGAAGGATGCAAGCTTTTTTATTTTTTTCGAAGAAGAGTTAGGGGAGTTGGTTATTGTTTCAGCTTGATGCTTTACCGCCCTTATTAATGAGAATTCTCTGGGTTAAAAGTTCAGTTTCAGTTTCTTAACTAGAGCTGCACAAGTTTTATTACATTTAAGTAAATTAACAAAAGTTTCAGATATAAATAACTGGGTACGTTGACGCCGTTGCTTTGAAGTCATCTACCACTATAAATTTAAATTTAAAATGTATGTATGTATGCGAGTATGTATTTATGTATGTATGTATATATATGTGTATGCATGTATGCGAGTATGTATGTATGTATGTATGTATGTATGCATGTATGCATGTATATATATATATACATATATATATGTATGCATGTATATATATATATATATATATATATATGCATGTATATATATATATATATATATATATATATTTATATTTGTATATATATAAAT
Source organism: Caerostris darwini (assembly GCA_021605075.1). NCBI lineage: Eukaryota > Metazoa > Arthropoda > Arachnida > Araneae > Araneidae > Caerostris > Caerostris darwini. Next base: position 337,149 of record BPLQ01007287.1, on the reverse strand, counting down.
ATGTATATATATATATATATAGATATATATATAGATATATATATAGATATATATATATATATATATATATATATATATACATTGAAGTGACAAAAGTCATGCGATAGCAATATGCAAATTTTGAGATGGCAGTAGCATCGAGTAGAACAGGTATAAATGCGCAGTGCTTTCGCAGAGCTTTCATTTCTGTTCAAGTTATTCATGTGAAGAGGTTTTGACGTGATGATGACTGCACGACGGGAGTTAACAGACTTTGAACGCGGAGTGTTAGTTGGAGCTAGACGCATGGGTCATGCCATTTCGGAAATCGTTAGGGAATTCAACATTCCCAGATCCACTGTGTCATGAGTGTGCCGAGAGTATGAAATTTCATGCATAACATCCCACCATGGACAGCGCAGTGGTCGACCGCCTGCACTTAACGACCGAGACCGGCGATGTCTGCAAAGAGTCGTAAATTCTAACAGACAAGCAACACTGCGTCAAATAACCGCAGAAATCAATGTGGGACGTACAAGGGACTTGTCTGTTAGAACTGTGCGGAGAAATTTGGCTTTCTTGGGCTATTCCAGCAGAAGACCGACTCGAGTGCCTTTACTGACAGAACGACATCGCTTGCAGCGACTCTCGTGGGCACGTGAGCATATCGGTTGGTCCCTAGATGAATAGAAAACCGTGGCCTGGTCCGATGAGTCACGATTTCAGTTGGTAAGAGCTGATGGTAGTGTTCGAGTGTGGTGCAGACCCCACGAAGCCATGGACCCAAACTGTCAGCAAGGCACTGTTCAAGCTGGTGGTGGCTCCGTAATGGTGTGGGCTGTTTTTTCATGGCATGGACTTGGTCCTCTGGTGAGACTGGACTGAACATTGACTGGAAATGCTTATGTTCAGCTACTTGGAGATCACTTGCAGCCATTCATGGACTTCATGTACCCAAACAACGATGGGATTTTTATGGATGACAATGCGCCATGTCACCGGGCCACAACTGTTCGCGATTGGTTTGAAGAACATTCTGGACAATTCCAACTAATGATCTGGCCAACTAGATCGCCCGACATGAATCCCATCGAGCATTTATGGGATATCATCGAGAGGTCTGTTCGTGCCCAAAATCCTGCACCATCAACGCTTTCACAATTATGGACGTCTATCGAGACAGCATGGCTCAATATTCCTGCAGAAGACTTCCAACGACTTGTTGAGTCCATGCCACGTCGAGTTGCTGCACTTCGCCGGGCGAAAGGAGAGCCGACACGATATTAAGAGGTATCCCATGACTTTTGTCACTTCAGTGTATATATATATATATATATATATATATATATATATATTTATATATAGATAAATATAATTGCTTAAAAAGTTTTTAGTTCTGAAAGTATGCATGAATGAGGGTAGCAGATATGAGAGTGTAGTAAGATATTAAATAACAAAGCTTTATTTTAATTTTTTATTTCCCTTTAGTTTTGTTCTAATGTTTCCAAACATACGATTACCTTGTAAAAATGTTAATGTACTCTAAAAAATTTATTTATTCTTCTTGCATTCATGTAAAGCAGAAGAAAAGTTAAGAAAAACGAATTCAGATAAAAAGATAAAATCTGATTCAACCTGCTATATTGATTAAAACTCTAAATTTCTTGTAATAGTTGTTTATCCATTTGCTTTTTTTTCTTCATTGCTTTCTTTATATAATATTTAGTTTATTCTTTTTTTTTTTTTATATTAAATCTTAATCACATATTTATACTCTTCATAATATACCATTTTTTTTTTATTATAATTTGTCTAGCCAACTCCGAATTTGTGGCGATCTTGTATAAAATTGTTGTTTGTTCAGGACACAATCATATTTTATACTAAGTATCATAAAAGAGAATTTTGGTTTTTTCGTTGAGTATGGTGAAAAACTGATTAGTTAAAGAGGGGATCATTTAGTACTTATCCATTAATAAACTTATTTGTAACGTATTTTTTAAGCTAATATGACAAAACCTAAAGATTAAATTCGATAAATTTTTTGGGCTAATATGGCACATAAATATAAAGACTATTTTCTTTTAATTTTTCAGAAAATAACATTTATGGAATGGAAAATGTATTAATCAATAACTATCGTGCCAATAATAAATACTCTCTCATTTATAAAGAACATACTTTTAACTGCTTTTTTAATTTTTAAAATACTATTTCCGCTACTTGCAATAGTGCAAAACAGTAGCTTCGAATCAGAGAAGAAAAACGTTTTCTGAAGCCAAGTAAATTGATAAACCTTGACATGGAAAGGAATACAAAAATTAACTGAATCATGTCTTGTGGAACATTTAATGAAACATAAGAAATGGAAGAAACTGCGACTTTCCAGACGCTTCTGCAGTGGCCAGGAGAAGTGTTTCTTAACTACAAATGGACCGCGAGACTTCTTTTGAATTTTCTCCAACGAAAAGAAGCAGTAAAAATTGCTAAGTGGAGACCGCCGAATGGCATGTGGTTTCCGATTTTTCCACACAACACTTTTTGCCTCGGTTTTCTCTTTTACAACTTTTGCATTCCGGCTCTTTCGCTTTCTTTTACTTATCTGAAATTTTTTTTATTTCTTCTTCCTTTTTCACCTCCGCAAATTAATGGTTTTCCTTGGGGAAAAGCTGATGTGGAATTTATTTTTACTCCAAGTTCCAACCAATCTGAAAAGTTAAAGGATGCATTTTCCCCGAGATTATGAAAATAAACCTTTTATTCTCCTATACTTTTTTTTTTGAAACTTCGAATCTCTAACATCTCTGTATATCTTTCTAAAAGTTATACTTTTTCTGCACATAAAATATATAGATGCGATTTTATACTTCAGAATTAACATTTGAATGAATTTTTTAGTAAAAAAAAATTTATGACGAGGAATTTTAATTCAATGTCGGTGTATTTCGAAATTAAATAATCATATATTCACGATTTTTAATATTAATGTGTTGCAAACGACATGTCTTTTTACTTTTGCATTTGAATAAAATATATATAATTAAAAAATGTATGCGATTATGTAGATTTAAGATATGTCGTTCAAAAAATATCCTGTATCCTGTTAAAATAAATTTATATAATGTACTTTTAATAATTTTTCACTCTATTAATTTTAGTTTGCAGGAAATATAAAAAAATTAGATTGATGTCAATTTTTTTTTTATTTACGTAAGCATAGACTTTTATAATTAATAATATAAAATTAAATTTAAAAAACTTTTGAAAAAATTAAAATTATTAATTAGAAAAATATATTAAATTTATGACATTTTTAATCATATCGAAGGTATATATAATTAAATTATGTTTCATTAAAAAAAATCTTATATAACTTTTGCTGCAAAAAAAACAGAAATTGCGATGATTTTCTCTTAACAGATTATTGCAAAATTCAAAGCATCAATATTATTAATTGCATTATTTAAAACCAATGGAGGTAAAACTGAGATTATTTCAAAATATTGGCACAAATCAATATAAAAAGAAATTCTGTGCAATTATTTGTCATTAAACAAGTTATTGGGTTTAAATTAAACAAGAACACGGCATTATAAAGTAGCCAAAACATTTTCTCTTTATTTTTCTAAATGAAGAAGATAAACGACACTTCTGAAACGTAGTTTTTTCAATAAAAAAACTTAAAAATTAAAAATAAAAATATTTTAGAACGCTGTATTGAATTTTATGCTAACACAGTATGAGAATTATTGCGAAAAATTTCAGAATTAAAAAAAAAAAAAAAAGACTAGAAAATGGATATGTTCTATAAAAGCAATTTAATCAGTTCTCAGTACAGTAAGTATCATTTGTATTGCTAACAATTAATAATTTGATTACTATAAATAACAGAAATTCTGATTTTCATAAAAATATACTGAAAATTTACTTTCCTTGTGCTTTTATAGAAAACTAGATACTAGTTGCGTTCTTACTACATACTAATGTACTCACTTCGCATAAGGTCAGTCCATCTGAAGCCTTATTTATACTCTATTCAGACTTACGATTCAACGATGATCTGCAATATTAATATCCTGTAGATATCTAGAATTAGGTATAAATATATTCGAAAATTTCGATGGCACATCCCAAATTAAACTTCAGCAAAATTTGTCGGACCGTCGTAAGAAAATGTTGTTGAAGGCACGTAGAGTTGGTTATATAACTTATACTATAATCCCTTAAAAAAAAAATATTGAATTTTATTAAATTAAAAGTAACATTTTTAATTAATTATATTCTATTTCATCAGAGTCATAAAAAATAATTGGTCTTTACCTTAAATCATAATCAACTTTATCGTCGGTAGGAATTTTTTTCTTATAATGAATCTGCATCTTATATTGCATCTCATTTTAAAAAGATAAAAAGATTGTATTATAGAGAAATTTTTTTTGTATATCTTTCAAACACTGTTCTTGATATAAACTAAAATGTTATTTGGAATCGGTTTGTGGTATTTTATTAGGATTACCACGAAAATGGGAAATCGTAAACTATTCCATAACTAGCAAGCAACATTTGTTCGTAGCTAACAAAAAAAAAAAAAAAGAGAGCCAAACTGTCTGAAGAAATTGCATTTCTGACTTCCTTTCCCGAAACTTCAATATTGATAAAATCAATTTGAAGGCAGTTTTTCTAATCATTTGAAATAGTTCCGCTTCTGAAGATGTAATGCAGAATTTGGGGTCTGAGAAAACATCTTTTCAAAAATTTTCCGACCAAAGATCGCAGGAAAAATGATGTGGAAGGTGTCTTGAGTTCAGCATAAAAAACTGGAAATTGATTTTAAAACTAGTGGGAAAACTGTTATACTTTTTACTTTATCTCCAGATTGATTTTTCTCATTTTGAAAGTAGGATTTTAATATACCCCAAAATATTTTTCTCAGTAAAAACAATTTTACATTACGATTTTTGTAAGAAAAAAATGATTTGTAGGAAAAAGAGTCATACATTTTTTTTCTTGTATTTGCATAAGCAAGAATATTCCGAAACATATTACATTTATAAGAAAATATGCAATTTATTATTAATGCTAAAAAGTTGCATCTCAGCTTTGTATATTTAAATACAAATTATCCATTGTTTTAAACATAAAATAGATATAAAATGTAAATTAAAACACACATTTAAGTATGAAAAAACATTAAAATTTTTATATTTTCAATTCTTAATAAATATGACGGATTGAAATTGTTCAACGATGTCAGAATTTGCAATTGTACAATGGAAAAAAAAATATTGCTCAAATAGTGGATTAGTCATAAAGCACGAAACTAGCCAGTAAGAGCGCACAAATTTAATATGCATTGAAGTCACGGTCTTCAGAATCAAGCAGATTTGATAGCAATTGTTGACAGTTACTTTAATCGATACAAATTCAGAATCACCATCATAATTGACTAGCATAATCTTTTCGAAATTTCTTTCATTGAAGCTAAAATTCTAAGCAAATAATCCCGCAAATTAACTTTGAAGCTACAGTTTCAAAATATTTATCAAAATTTCTCTCACAGAACTAATATTCGTGATAGCTAATTCAGAAAGAATCTTCACAGAATAGTAAAAATAATGAAATTTATCCTCTTCGAAATACATCACTTCCAACTGCAGGAAGTTTTCCGGTTTATTTTCCTTTGTTATAAAATACATGACAGTAATGAAAGTTACTCCGATCCTAAAAGTTCCCCAAATCCTGAAAGTTCATCCGATCCTGAAACTTCCCCGAATCCTGAAAGTTCACCCGAAAAGAAACACTTCTACTTCGTAAGGAACCACCATATCTTTCTGAAACAAAATTTAACCAACAGGGAAGAGTTCAAGGCTGATTGATCCTCCTTTCAAGGACAGGTTGACCCTTATGTTAGACTTTGAATTTTACGCTTTTTTTTTTTTTTTTTTTTTGCCTGTTAGACGTTGGTACCCATAATGAGAAAGGGTAAAAGAGATAAAGGGAGTGTGCAGAGTTGTGGGAAGTTCCAGGCAATACTAAGGGTAGAAAGACCCTAAAACGAACCGGCATTTTAAGCCATTTAAACACCGTGTCAATATTTTGGGTATATTTTTTTTTACCAATAATTATAATAAATTTTGTGAAAATCGCGTATAATTTTGTATCCACGAACGACTCTGAATGAAAACCACAAACATATACAGCCCTAACTTTTACTTACCTTCGCTCGTGGAACATATTACATGATGTCCCCCCATGTATAAATATTATAAAACAGAATGTGGTCTAGATAGAAGAGGTTATATTGAGTAATAAGAGCAATAACGATTTGTTAACGTTGTCCACATTATCATTAATATTGATTAAATTTTATCGGAAATTATATTAATAAAGTTTTATTTCTAAACAATTATAAATTTATTAAAATACACTTAAAAATTTGCACAGCAGTAGATAATGTAAAATAATTCTATTATTAATACGAAAACGGTATATTGATATTTCTCGAGTGAGTTAAACATTACCAAATGATAAAAATGTAGATATTTGAATGTTTATCTTTGTATGCCACATTTAAAATCATTGGATGAAGATAGCAAATATTTATTTTATCATTTAATTTTACATTCGCAATTTGTAATATTTAATCTTTATATGCTTGTTGAGTTGGATTCTTTCTTCTCTGTTTACAAACTCCATTTAGATTTTAAGTATTAAACAATCATGCTAATTTATAAGAAAAAAAAACATTTTTACAATTTCTCTTGTTGCATTCATTTTAAAATATTTACATTACTTTTGGTAAAAGGATTCGAACGTAGAAATGAATCACATTAGTTTAAGGTATCATTTCTGAAAAAAGGTAGTAGGAAAGATTTGATATTTCATTTTATATTTCTCGAAAGAAATTCTTATTACAATTATACATTTATCATCACACTAGGAATGTTTGAATAATACATAAAACACTCAAGTTGATGTATTCAATTATGTGAACAAGAAAAGGTTTCAGATCGTTTTTGCAATAAATATATTTGGAATAGTCATACTCTCATTTTATCAGACATTAGTTTTGCTTTACTTTATTTATATCTGCAACTGAACGAAAAATAACTTCAAATTAGAATTTATTCATAAAGCTATCCACGAAATTTCCCTGTATTGAATTTTAGCAACGAATTATATTCTCATTCACTATTTTTTTTTTATTATTATCGGAAGTTATTAACCAAAGGTGTTTATTTAATACATATGTTATTAAAATATTTAAATGGCTACATCATACATGAAATATATAATATTTTTAATATGGTGGTTGAACAATTTAATTAATCTATTGAAGAATTACTTTAAAAGTAGAGAAAAATTTATTTTATTTTTAATTTTGTTACTTTTGACAATTTATTTTTATTTTATAATTTAATAATTATTTTTAAAAAAGAGCTTTGATATAAAACAATAAAACAACAAGTTATTTAATTATTTTCAAACATTTTTCTGTTTGTATATATAATTTATGATATTAACCACAATATAGTATTTAAACTTACACACTTATTAATTAATTTGATGCTTATCTTAATTACATAAAATATAAATACATTTAATAGCCAAAATAATTCATATCAAAGTTAAAAATAATTTTATTAAGGAATATATAGCATTGTAATATTTTAATTATCAAGATTTTAAATGGTAGGGTATTTTAATTATCATTTATTTTAATTTTGTATGAAGCACAAAATTAAATTATTTTTAAATTTTAAACAAATTCGTATGTTATAAAAATAATTTAAAATGCATTAACATTTATTTTACTTACTAGCTATACTGTTATTATAAGTGTATCATTATCTCATTTTATTACTCAAGAAACTATAATGTTGATTCATAATAAAAAAAAATAGGTGTCATTGTATGAATTACAAGTTGCTGAAACTTCAGAAAGAAAACTTCTACAGAAAAGTTTTCTTAATTATTATTAAAAAAGAATCACTGGAAATTGACTTTTAAATTATGAATTTTATTTTAAAGAGAAACAAAAATTAAACTATGTCAAATTACTTTTTCCCTTCTTCTCTTAATTATTCTAAAATGCCAAATTCAAATGAAATGAAATCCCACCCCAAAGATTAACTCATTAGCGTTTATTTCATAAATGAAACAACAAATGCCTTTGCGAATATTCAACACACTGCAAAAGTAAAACCTCATTTGACGAAATATTTAATCATCTTCCTTACAAAAAATCCCTTTTTAATTCCCTCCTGCATTTATTTCATATTTGAACAAGAAAACGGCATTTCATTTTGAAATAAGAAAACGGCAACCTCCTTTAAATCCCTAAAGTCTTGTTCCACTTGATTAGAAAAGAGAAAATTATTATTTTTTTCGAAACTACTTCAATTTAATGAAGCTAATGGCAATGTTTTAATTAATGCAATTTTCCTTCAAGTAGTTAGCAAAGAACATTTCAATTTCTCAAACTTTACTGCAGCCCAAAAGTCAAAAATCTTCGGCAAATCGACAAATTTCATTTTCTTTCCGGGAAAAAAAACACCTTTCACAGAGGGTTTTGACTCAGCGTTTTCTCTCATGCAATTTCTTTTAAATATTTAAGTTTATAATACTTTTTCCCCTGAAAAACTACAAAGGGTTTCTACTTCGGAAATGATCACGGAAACAATATCTAAAATGGAAATCCCCCCCTCAAAAAAAAATTATGAATTCCCTCTTTTGGATATGCAAATGAGCCTCATTGAAAGTTATACTTCGAAATGTAACCTCCCCCGCCTATTTTATTTCCCTCATCTCATTTTGCAAAAGACAGTAGGTTATTATAAACTGCAAAACTTTTCTCTTCATAGAAAAGCATTTTCTTCAAAAATTGCACACACCCCACCCCTACCGTCCTATAATGGCTTCTAATCTTTATCTCTCTTGCATATTTGCATAGATAATTAACGGAAGGCACGCTCACCAACAGCAGTTTCTCTGCAGGTTGTTTCCAGAAGAAGAGGGAATGTGTGTGCGTTCAAAGTTGTATCATTTCGAATTTTTCTTTCAAAGTTTGAATCTTATTAATAGGTCGTTAAGGAGTTCCTCGTTCGAAACGGTTGATGATGAAAAGGGTTGAAGTTTCCTCAACCTTTTGTTGCAGAGCTCTCAATAGAAAAGAATTCTAAAGTGGCTGAATGAAGGATACATCTTTTTTCTTTTCGAAGAAGAATTGCGGATGGTGGGTATTGTTGCAGCTTGATGATTAACTTTCTCACGGCAGGAAGTTTTCAGGTTCATTTTCCTTTGTTATAAAATACATGACAGTCCTGAAAGTTCCCCAAATCCTGAAAGTTCGCCTGAAAAGCATCACTTCTACCTAGTAAAAACCCACCATATCTTCCTGAAGCAAAACTTAGGCAACGGAGTAGAATTCAAGGTTGATAGGTCATCCGTTCAACGACTGGTTTACCCTTATATTAGGCATTTTTTCGCCCGCTTGACTTTGGAACCGATAATGGGAGGGAGTAAAGAGAGATGGAGGTAGTGTGCAGAGTCGTGTGAAGTCCTAGGCAGTACTGAGGGTACAACGATCCTAATTCGAAAACCTAGCTTTTTAAGATGATTTTGAAGTATTTATTACATAATTTTGTGTTGTGTGTTTATGTGCTGCAGTTGTGCAGTACTTTGTTTGCAATTTTAATAAACATGGGAGCTAAACATCGCGTAATTTGTTTGAAAATAATTTAGTTTGTATCCGCAAACAACACTGAATTCAGACCACACACATACCTTACCTTACTTTTACTCACATACCTTACCTTACTTTTACTCACATACCCTCTCTATTGGACATACTTCATGATATTTGACATGTATAAATATGATAGAACAGATTGTGGTTCAGATAAAAGACAAACATATTAAGTAATAAGGGCAATAACAATATGTAAACTTTAACCAAATTATTAGTGTTCATTAGTACATTTTATTAGAGATTATATTAATAATTTTAAAAAACAATAATTATAAGTTTATTAAATATGTCCCGAAATTTATAAAACTGGAGATTAATTGCAAGAAATCAATTATAAATAAAACAAATGGTATATTTATATATTTCGAGTGAGTTAAATATCACCAAATGATAAAAATTAAGGTATTTAAAAGTATATCTCTGTATATCACATTTAAAATCATTGAATGAAGATTCCAAATATTTATTTTCTTATTTACCTATCCATTCGCAATTTGAAATAATTAATCTTTATACGCTTGTTGAGTTGGATTCTTTCTTCTTTGTTTACAAACTCCATTTAAATTTTAAATATTAAACAATCATGCTAATTTATAAAACAAGAAAGCATATTTACAATTCCTCGTGTTTCATTCGTTTAAAAATATTTACATTACTTTTGATAGAAGCATTCGAACATGGGACTGAGCTACATAAGTTTAAAGTTTCATTTCTGAAAAAGGTAGTATCATCAGCAAATGATAACAAATATTTTCTAAGATAATTATAGTACATATATCTATTAGAGAATATATGCTTTTGTGAAGCATTAAAAAATAAACCTTATGAATTATTAAAATATCTCATTATCTATTTCTCAAAGAGAAAAAAATTGGCTTATTGCTACTATACATTTATCGTCCCCCTAGGTATGTTTGAATAATGCATAAAATACTCCCAGTTGATGTATTTAATTATCGAAACAAGAAAAGGTTTCAGATCGTTCATGTTATAAATTTATTTGAAATAATCATGTTCTCAGTTTATTAGACAGTCGCAACAGTTTTGTTTTAATTTATTTTTATTTGCAACTGAAAGAAAAATAACTGTAAATTAGAATTTATTCGTAAAGCTCTGCTTGAAAATTGCACTCCATTTAGTTGGGAATTATTTTCTAATTCAATAATTTTATTATTATTATTTTTAAATTAAAGGTATTTAATCAATAACACATGTTTATAAAAGATTAAATGGCTGAACTATATATAAAACTTTTAATATGTTGGTTATACAATTTATTTAATCTATTTAAGAATGATTTTTTTAAAAAATATTAATTAATTGGATAACTTATATGATAACTTATTAATTAATTTTGATAACTTATAGCAATATTAGTGTGTTTATATTATTTAATAATATAATCACACTAATATTGCTATAAGTTGCTATGTATTGCTTATTTTTAAAAAAGGACTATGATATAAATCAAATGAAGGAATTATATAACAATTTTTAAACATTTTGAAATTTTTACACATTTAAGATATTATCACCAATATAGTATTTTAACTACTTCACAAATAAATTAATATGATGTATATATACAAAAGAAATATATAAGAAGAAAGCTAAATTAAACAAAATACAGGTTAATTAATTAATTAATTGTTAATTTATTACAGGTTATTAACGGCTATTAATAAATTATACATTGATGTATAATTTATTAATTGCTTACAGTATTTTAACTTATTCAAAAATGAATTAAATAAAATAAAAATATATTATATAGCCAAATTAATAAATATCTAAGCTAAAATTCCTTTATTAATTGTCGAAGTAATTCTGTTAATGAATATAAAATACTAATATTTTAATTATCATGTCTTGAAAATAATTTTAAAATTCATTAATCATTTATTTTATAGACAGGTTTTACTGTTATAATAAATTTGGGATTATTGCTTTTAATTATGCATATAACTATAATACTGATCCATTAATATAAATATTTCTAATTGTATGGATTACAAATTGCTTTGAAATAAAACAATGCTATATATCAACAAAAAATACTTAATAATTATTATTAAAAACTGAATCATTGGAAATTGACTTTTACTTTAAAACCGAAACAAAAATTAAACTATGGTGATTTACTTTTTCGTTCTACTCTTAATTATTCTAAAATGCAATGTCGAAATCAGATGAAATGAAATCCCACCCAAAAGAATAACTCATTAGCGTTTATTTCAGAAAAGAAACAACAAATGCCTTTGGGCATATTCAATACATTGCAAAAGTTCAACCTCATTTCAAGAAATATTTAATCATCATCCTTACAGAAAATCCCTTTTTAATTCCCTCTTGTATTTATTTCATATTTGAACAACGTTTGTAGGGAAATAAGAAACCGGCAACCTCATTTAAATCCCTAAAGTCTTGTTTCACTTGATTAGAAAAGAGAAAAGCATTATTTTTTTAAAAACTACTTCAATCTAATAAGGCTAATTGCAATGTTTTAATTAATGCAAGTTCTCTTCAAGTATTTAACTAAGAAAATTTCAATACTCTTTATTTTAATTAAAAATTTTTTCAGAAAATTTACTACAGCGCAAAAGTCAAAATCTTCGACAAAACAACAAATTCCATTTTCTTTCTGAAAAAAAAAAAAAATTCCTCAATGGGTTTTGACTCAACATTTTCTCTCATGCAATTTCTTTTAAATATTTAAGTTTATAATACATTTTTCTCCGCAAAAACTGCAAATGTTTCCTATTTCAGAAATGATCTCGAAAACAATATCTAAAATGCAATTTCATCCTCCCTCCAAAAAAACCCTATGAAATCCCCCTTTTGGGTATATAAATGAAACTCATTGAAAGTTATACTTCGAAATGTAACTTCCACCACCTATTTTATTCCCCCCATCTCATTTTGCAAAAGACAATGGGTTATTATAAACTGCAAAATTTTTCTCTTCCTAGAAAAGCAATTTCTTCAAAAATTGCACACACCCCAGCCCTACCGTCATATAATGGCTTCTAATCTTTATCTGTTTTGCATATTTGCATAGATAATTAACGGAAGGCACGCTCACCAACTGCAGTTGCTCTGCAGGTTGTTTCCAGAAGAAGAGAGAATGTGTGTCTTCAAAGTTGTATCATTTCAAGTTTTCTTTCAAAAGTCTGAATATTATTATAAGGTCGTTAAGGACTTTCTGGTTCGAAACGGTTGATGATGAAATAAGTTGAAGTTTCATCAACTTTTTGCTTTTAATAGAAAGGAATTCGAAAGTGGGTGAAGGAAGGATGCAATCATTTTTTTTTTCTAAGAAGAATTTGGGGGAGTTGCGTATTGTTGCAGCTTGATGCCTTCTCGCCCTTATTCAAAGAAACCCACTGGGTTAGAAGTAGAGTTTAAGTTTCTTAAATAGATCTGTACAAGTTTTATTACATTCAAGTAAATTAATAAAAGTTTCAAACTTAAATTTATAATAATAGAGAAGCTGAATATTTTTTTTCTGATACGGCATATGGAACTTTCCAGACATCTATCACAATAAATTAAAATCTGCAGCAGTATTAAATTACTTAAGATTTTATTGTTTTAATTGTATAAGAACATATATATAATTGCATAAAATTATTATTTTGTTCCAAAATAATTTATTAATAAAGATTACAGATATGAGAAATAAATATAAAATACACTTTGTCCAGCCTAAAGCAACTGACATTCCAGTTTTTTAATAAGATTCAGGAAACAGTCAAACAAAGTTGAAGAAATTATTAAAAAAAAACCTGATCAACTCTAGTTTTACCTATAAATAGGTGACGAAGAAGATTCCACAGAATTTATTATTCTACCATTTAAATAAGTCTAACATTCATCAAATACACAAAAAAGTTAACATTATTAAAAGTTAAGCGAACGATGTAAAATTGTCTTTTGATTACGAAATACACGTACATTTTCTAAATATCATGGAAAACATTATTTTGGTTTTTTGTTCAGTATAATGAAACTCTGATTAGTATTTAAACCATTAATATACATATTTCCATTTAATTTGTTAAGCTAATATGAAAAAACCATATAAGAATTTTGTCTTTTAATCGTGCTGCAAATTTTATTTATGAAATGAAAGATTTATCATGCAGTAACATCAATACTAAAAATTAAAACCCTCACATTTATAAGAAACATACCTTTAACAATATGTTTAATTTCTAAACTCCTTTTTTTCTGTACTTACAATGGTGCAAAATGGTAGCTTAGAATCAGAGGAATAACTTTTTCTGAAACGAAGTAAATCGATGAGCCTTGACATCTTTTTTTTCTTCTTTCTAATGCAGCTGGGAAACACAGACACCTTGGTGTTGGATGCCTTAAGGCAAGTGCTGCACAGACGTACTCACTTTGCATTACCCAGGGGCGCGTGTAACTTAAAGCTAAGCCACGGACGCGGAGTAACAATGCCCCCGCAACGCTCTACGATCTTATTAGACCTACTTTTTAAAGTGGATTCCGAACCACTACAAACAACCATGGCACCGCCGGGACTCGAACCCGAAACCTGTGGTACCGAGCGCCAGAGCGCTAGCCACTCGGCCATTCAGGCCCGCCTTGACATCTAAAGGAACACAAAAATTAAATGAATCACGTCTCGTGGAACCTTTAAGCAGACATAAAAAATTGGAAGAAACTGCGACCTTCTAGACGTTTCTGCAGCTGCCGAGAGAAGTTTTTCTTAACTGCAAATGGACCGCGAGACTTCTTTTGAATTTTCCTCAAAGAAGAGTAGCAGTAAAAACTGCTAAGTGGAGACCGCCGAATGTCATGCAGTTTCCGATTTTTCCACACAACACTTTTTGCCTCGCTTTTCTCTTTTACAACTTTTGCATTCCGGCTCTTTCGCTTTCTTTTATTTATCAGGTTTTTTATTTCTTCTTCTTTTTTCACTTCCGCAAATTAATGGTTTTCCTTGTGGAAAAGCTGCAGTGGAATTTATTTTGACTCCCAGGTCCAACCAATCCGAAAAGTCAAAGAAATCATTTTCCCGATATTATAAAAATAAACCCTTTATTTCCCATCTACTTTTTTTTTGATATTTTGAATTCTGTACCGAACATCAAAGTAAATACTTCCGAAAGTTATACCTTTTCTGCACATGAACTATATAGATGTGATTTTATACTTAAAAATTAACATTTGAATGAATTATGTAGTAAAATATTTTATGGGTAGGAATTTTAATTCTGTTTCGGTGTTGTTTGGAATGAAATAATCACAAATTCCTAAATTTGACTTTTATGATTGTGTTGCAAATAGTATCTCTTCTGACTTTCTATTTGATTAAAAATATATAAAATTAAAAGAAAATTATGTAAAATTCTAAATTGTGTAATAAAAAATAATTTTCTAAATTTCTGCATCAAGCTTTTAAATGAATTTATATAAAGTGCTTTTACAAATTTTTTCACCCAATAATTTCAGTTAGCTGCAAATAAAAACCAATGTAGATATTTGTCGATTTTTTTAAATTTATGTTAGCATACACTTTTGTAATGAATACATTAATTATACATTTTTAATATATTGATTTGAAAAATATTAAATTTATGCGACAGTTTTAATCATATCATAGTGTAACTAATTAAATTACTTTTCGTTAAAAAATTCTCACTTATGTAACTTTTGCAACAACAAAAAAAAAAAAAAATTACTATGATTTACTATCAACAGACTATATGCAATATTTAATTCATTAATAATACTGTCAAAGTGAGTTTAAAAGAACTAATATTAGCTATGGTGAATTACTTTTTCCCTCCTTCTCTTAATTATTTTAAAATGTCGAATTCAAGTGAAATGAAATCCAATCCAAAAGAATAACTCATTAGCGTTTATGTCAGAAAAGAAACAACAAATGCCATTGGGCATTTTCAATCTATTGCAAAAGTTCAACCTCATTTGACGAAATATTTAATCATCTTTCTTAAAAAAAATCCCTTTTTTAATTCCGCCTTGCGCTTATTACCTATTTGAACAACGTTGGTTTTGAAATAAGAAAACGGCAACCTCATTTAAATCCCTAAAGTCTTGTTTCACTTGATTAGAAAAGGGAAAAGTATTAATTTTTTTTTCAAAACTACTTCAATCTAATAAAGCTAATTGTAATGTTTTAATTAATGCAATTTTTCTTCAAGTATTTAACCACGTTCAATTCAATACTCTTCATTTTATTCTAAAAACTTTCCAGAAACTTAACTGCAGGCCAAAAGTCAAAATTTTTGACAAATCAACAAATATCGTTTTCTTTCTGGAAAAAAATTTTCACAAAGCGATTTAACATGTTCTCTTATGCAATTTCTCTTAAATATTTGAGTTTGTATTATCTTTTTTCTGATCAAAAATTGCAAAAGCTTTCTATTTCACAAATGATCACGGAAACAATTTCTTAAGTTGAAATCCCCCCCCTAAAAAAAACAACAATTATGAATTCCCTCTTTTGGGTATATAAAGGAACCTCATTGAAAGTTATACTTCGAAATGTAACCTCCTCCACCTATTTTATCCCCCCCCATTTCAGTTTGCAAAAGACAATGGGTTATTATAAACTGCAAAACTTTTCTCTTCATAGAAAAGCATTTTCTTTAAAAATCGCACCCCCACCCCTACCCTCATATAATGGCTTCTAATCTTTATCTCTTTTGCATATTTGCGTAGATAATTAACGGAAGGCACGCTCACCAACTGCAGCTTCTCTGTAGCTTGTTTCCAGAAGAAGAGGGAATGTGTGTTTGAAGTTTTCTTTCAAAGTCTGAATCTTTTTATATGGTCGTTAGGGGGTTTCTCGTTCGAAACGGTTGATGATGAAAGGGTTTAAGTTTCCTCAACCTTCTGATGCAGAACTATCAATAGAAAAGAATTCGAAAGTGGCTGAGGGAAGGATGCAATCATTTATTTTCGAAGAAGAATCGTAGAAGTTGGATATTGTTGCAGCTTGATGCTTTCTCAACTTTATTCATCGAAACTTTATGGGATAGAAGTTCACTTTAAGTTTCTTAAATAGATAAGCACAAGTTTTGTTACATTCATATAAATTAACGAATGTTTCAGACATAAATTGTGAACGATAAAAAAGTGTAACCTTTTTTTTTTCTTTAAACTGGGTGCGTTGAAGAAGTTGATTTTAGCTCTATACCATTATAAATTTAAATTTAAAGCAGAATTAAGTTACATAAGATTAAAGATTAGTGTTGAATAAGAAGACACACACACATACACACACACACACACACACATATATATATATATATATATATATATATATATATATATATGCTTTACAATGTATTTGTGTTCTGAAATAATGTATGAATGAAGGTTGTAGATATGAGAGTGCAATAAGATAAATACAAAATATTTTTTAAATAAGCAACTGACATCCCATTCTTTGAGATAAGATTCTGAAGACAGCCAAACAATAATTATATAAGAACATAATTTATAATTGCTTTTTTTAATAATTTTTGGATGAACGTTACACATATTGAATTGCAATAAGATAAATACAATATGCAGTTTTTCCAATTTAAAGTAACTGACATCCAATCTTTTGTTATAATATTCAGACGACAGAGAAAAATTAATTGTATAGGAACATATAGACATAATTGCATAAAAATGTTCTTTTGTTCGGAAGTAACTTTTGAATGAAGGTTACAGATATGAGAGAGCATTAACATAATTATAAAATATACTCTGTCCAATATAAAGCAGCTGACAGTCCAGTTTTTAAGATAAGATTCAGAAGACAATCAAACAAAGTTGAAGACTTTATTAACATAAACCTAATCAATACGATTTTTACCTTTATATACCACAGTAAACACTCACGAAAGGATGTCAACAGTGATAAAAGAATCGTTCAGAGAGTTTTTTAATCTACCATTTTAAATGAGCCTGGCTATATGTCTCTGTTTTATAAATTTTTTCGCTACATGAAAGGCTGACATAAAATAATTTTATATTATTGAATATTTAATTATTAAATGTCTTGAATATTTAGACTAAATCAAACTTAAAACACAGTTGAATTTCTACGAAAAACTCCTGTTTTATAATAAATGATATTTAATTAGTCTTACAATAATTTTTAAACTACATTGCTTAACCATATAAAAAAATTGAAAGTTTATTGACCTGTAACCAACATATATTGATTTGCCAATTTCATTTCAACAGAAATTTAAAAAAAATTAAATGTATGAGGCATAAATAGGATTTTCTCATAGAACATATGATAATATAAATATCAAAATACATAGTTTTTATGTATGTATTAATCGATTTTCATAAACATAAAATGAGAATTCTTATTTGAGTTTATTTAAATATATTGGGATTTTTTACTTAATGTGTTGTATTATTTTTTATGTATGTTACTTGTATAATTTTAATGACATTCTTTAAGAAGTTTATTAAATGTGAGTGTTCTTAATATGAAAAAAAAAGATCCTTTAGAAATAAAATTATTTTTCTTATTGTGAATTTTTATAGTAAATAGACTTTTTTAATAGGAAAAATGAAAATGAAAATTTGAAATAAAATTATTAATCAGTAATAAGTGTACTAAAATTATATAATTTTTCAATAGACGTATAAAATAATATTACGAGATTATGAAACTTTTTGTCCGGTTGAGTGGATTTATGGAGCTGGTGTTTTTGCACAGTAAGCTACAAGTAAAATGAAAGAGAAGATATTGCTTCTTGTAGAACTTCAGAAGAAACAAAAACAACCAATTGGGCGTTATTTATGTGTTTTACTCACGTTTATACTACATATAAAAACATCGGGAGAAGGTTGTAAAATATACATCAATATAAATATATCTATGGTTTACCTTTATAGGTATTATTTATTATTAAACATGACACTTACTTACATTCAGATAGAAAGAGTGAATAATTATTCAATTCATATAATTTTCTTAGAATTAGATATTACAGTAACTTGGAAATTGTCATGGATCACATAAGATCATTCATATTTTAAAATATAATTCTAACAGTTCTCCCACCCACCCCGGAAAAAAAAATTATTAACATTTTTTATTGTTAAAATTTAAATTATTTATTTCAGAACTGATTTACAATGGAAAAAGAACTGTTTATATGATAGCGTTCGAATTTTTTTCAGCTCATTGTCGTAGATTTGAATATTCTTTACATCAGTTTAATTTGTCAATTGATTCAAGCGCATTATTATTAAAAAATATTAGTTAAACTTAATTATTAAGATTAAAGACTTAGTTAAATTTTTGTATGATTTAAGCATTATATATAAATTTAAATAAGTTAAAATAAATCAGTTAACTGCATGAATTGCGAATAGGAAATGATTAATGTAAAATTGAAAGCAATATACTATAAGTTGTTTTAATCAAATTAAAGAATACATTTTTCTTATGAATTTAATTTATGTTTCGGGTATAATTTTTGGTCACTCAGTCGTATACTGCATTTGAGGTTGCCGATGATTTTATTTTAACTTTTGATTTCTCTTAATTTTTGTTCTAATATTTCCAAACATAAGGTTTTCTTTTAATAATTGTAATATATTGTAAAAAAAGTATTATTATTTTTTTCATGTAAAACAAAAAACATTTAAGGTAAACGAACTAAGAGAAAAACATGAAATCTGATTCAACAAGCTTAAAACTCTTTTTTCGCTTTCTGTTTTAATCAATAAGATTAAATCTCCAAAATTTCTTGAAATGGTAATTTATCCATATATCTTTCTTTCTTCATTATTTTCTTTGTATAATAATGAGTTTACTTTTAAATAATTTAAATCTTGATCACATATTTATATTCTTTATAAAATGATAATTTTTTGTTACAAATTGTCTAGCCAATTATGTCTTATATTTTGGCAATTAAATTTTTTTTTGTTCAGGAATTTCAGGTATATTTTTTTCTAATTGTCATAGAAAAAAATATTTTGATTTTTTGTTGAATACTTTATATATTGGTTGATTATGAAAAACTGACAATTAAAGAGGATATCTTTTATTACTTAAACATTAATAAACCTATTTTCGTTGGTTTTTTTAAGCTAATATGGCAAAACAAATGAAGATTATTTCCTTTTTAATTTTTCAGAAAATAACATTTATAGAATGAAAAATTTATTATGCAATAACTTCAATGCTAAAAATATCTTTAAGTATAAACCCTTCCCATTTATAAAGAACATAATCGCTTTTTTAATTTCTAAACTACCATTTTCTCTACTTGCAATGGTGCAAAATTGTATCGTAAAATCAGAGTAAACTCTTTTTTTAAGCCAAGTAAATCGATAATCCTTGACATGGAAAGGACCACAAAAATTAAATGAATCATGTCTTACGGAACCCTTAAGAAGACATAAAAAAAATGGAAGAAACTGCGACCTTATAGATGCTTCTGCAGCGGCCCAGAGAAGTTTTTCTCAACTACAAATGGACCGCGAGACTTCTTTTGAATTTTGCTGAACGAAAAGAAGCAGTAAAAACTGCTAAGTGGAGACCGCCGAATGGCATGTACTTTCCGATTTTTCCACACAATACTTTTTGCCTCGATTTTCTCTTTTACAACTTCTGCATTCCGGCTCTTTCGCTTTCTTTTACTTATTTGTTTTTTTTTATTTCTTCTTCCTTTTTCACTTCCGCAAATTAATGGTTTTCCGTGTGGAAAAACTGATGTGGAATTTATTTTGACTCCAAGTTCAAACCTATCTGAAAAAACCAAAGGAATCATTTTCCTCGATGTTATGAAAATAAACCTTTTTTTTCGCACGGAATTTTAAATTCTGTACCTAAAATCAAAGTATATCTTTCTAAATGTTATACTTTGTCTGAATATAAAATATATAGAAGCGATTTCATACTTACGAATTAATGTTTGAACAAAATACTTTATAAAAAGATTTTTTGCGAGACATTTTAATTCTGTTTGGTGTTTTTCGGAGTGAAATAATCATTTATTCTTAGGAATGTGTTGCAAACAGCATCGCGTTTTACTTTTGCATTTAATTTTTAAAATCATGAAATAAAAATTTTCCAAATCATGAAATTAAAAAAAGGAATCCAAAGTTCAACATCGAGTTGATAAATAAATTTATATGATATGTTTTTACAAATTTTTCATCCCATTAATTTGAGTATGCTGCAAATAAAAAAAAATATATTGAATTCAATTTTTTTTATTTATGTATGGATTCACTTTTGTAATTAATACATTGATAATGTAATTAATAATTATACATAATTAAATTTTTACTATATTAATTTGAAAGAATATTAAATTTATGATATTTTACACCTTGTCGAAGGCATATATAACTAATTTATTTTTAATTAAAAAATTTTCCCTTATGTAACTTTTGCAACATAAAAAAAAAAAAAAAAAAAAAAAAAAAAAAAAAATCACTAAGATTTTCTATCAATAGACTAAAGACAAAATTTAAAACATTAATAATATTGATTGCATTACCCAAAATCAGTTAGGAAGGAAACTAAGATTATTTCAAAATGTTGGCATAAATCAATATAAAAAAATTTCAGTGTAATTTGTTATCAGTAAACCAGTTATTGTTTTTAAAATCAACAAGTACGAGGTAATTTAATGTAGTAAAACATTTTCTATTCCTTTTTCAAAACGAAAAATTGAAACGGCACTTCTGAGAAAATTTTTTTCAAAAGCAGTCTAAGAATTAAGAAAATTATTTTATAGCACGGCATTATTTAAAGGCATTTCGTTCTGACACAGTATAAGAATTATGGAGAAAAATTTCAAAATTAATATGTTTTTTCTCGAGAAAAAAACAGATATGCTCTATTAAGGCTCTATACAACAGAATTAACATATGAATGAATTATTTAGTAATAATATTTTATTACGAGGAATTTTAATTCTGTTTCGGTGTTTTTCGGAGTGAAATAATCATTTATTCACAAATTTTATTTTTATGAATGCATTGTAAATAACATGTCTATTCACTTTTGCATTTGATTAAAAAATATATAGTATTAAAAAAAATATTAGAAAAACGTTCTAAATCATCTAATAAAAAAATAATCCAAAATTCTGTATAGAGCTGTTAAATAAATTTGTATAATATGCTTTTATTAAATTTTCATTCAATTAATTTTAATTTGCTGCAAATAAAAAATAATCTAAATGGGTATCGATTTTTTTCTATTTATCAGAAAATAATTAATCAGAAAAAATATTCAGTATAAAGAATTTTTAATCATATCAAATTAATTTATGATTAAATTATATTTCATTACAAAATTCTCAATTATGTAACTTTTATAACAAGAAATTATAACAAGAAAAACAATAACACAAACAAGAAATAAACAAATAACAATTTTATAACAAGAAATTATCCTGAATTTTCTATTAACAGACTATAGGCAAAATTTGATACATTTATATTTTTAATTGCATTAAGTAAAATCAGTTAACCAAAAAAACTAAAAAATTTCAAATTTTTGACAAGTACGAGGTAATTTAATGTAGTAAAACATTTTTTATTCCTTTTTCAAAAGGAAAATTGAAACGGCACTTCTGAGAAAATGACAAATAAATATAAAATAAATATAAAAAGAAATTCAGTGTAATATGTTGTCATTAAGTTAGTTATTGCTTATGAAATAGACAAGGATAAGTTAATTTAAAATAGCATAAAAGTTTTGTTTGTTTTTCTAATAGAAAAAATAAACGGCACTTCTGCAACTTTTTTTTTTCTTAAAAACAACCCAAGAATAAAGAAAATCTCCTTAAAACACGGCATTATTTAATGGAATTGTATAATGACACTGTATGACAATTATGGAAAACATATTCAGACTTAGAAAAAAACGATATGGAAATGTATATGTTCTATGAAAGGAATTGGATTAGTTCTGAGTAACAGTTAGAAACATTGGTATTGATAACAATAAATAACAGTAATTCTGGCTTTCATAACAGTATACTGAAAACTTACTCCTTCGCTGCGTTAAGGTGGATTCTATTAGATACTAAGTTCACACTTCACAGAACGTCTGCGCGATTTACGAATGCACTCTTTGTAACACTGAATTACTTACAATTTCATTTTATCAATAGCAAATGGTTTCAATTCCAATGAGCATATCTCAAAAAATTGAAGAATTTAATTTGAAGAAATTTTTAAGACTGCAATTTTTTTTATTGAGAATATGGAATTAATTTTTAAATGTATGAAAAAAGATTTAAACCGTCAAAAAAAAAGTCAAATCTATTTTTTTGAAATTTTATATATTAAAAAAATCACATTATTCTTTAAAAAAAATCATTTAAAGTAATTGAAAATTGTTCTAATAAAATGTTTTTTAAATACCAGATTAAAAGACATTTTATTACTCCCATTTATTATTACGATACATTATCTATTTGTTAAATAAGATACAAATCTGAATTCTTCTAAGGAAAACAATATATTTAAATAAAAAGGTACTTTTTTCCACATAGAAGAAAAATTTAGAAACAAGCTTTCATGATATAGGAAATGTTTACTAAATAAATCAGCGTTTCTGACAGAAGCCTTAACGTATATAGTTATAAGTATAACATTATCTTTTTCTACACGTAAGAAAAATTTATCCTCTAAAAATCTCTTCTTTGGGCGTCCATTATCTCATACATAGCGCGGACCGAGCAGCGCGGACATCAACAACCGAAGATAATCTTCCAGACTTTTTTCATGGCAGACGCTTCGGTGAAATATGTCGTTGAACGCAACAACACATCATTTTCTTCAGTAGATAATCTTGACAATACAAATGAACGATACGGGAAAGAGATGACGTATGGTCTTTTTGGACTCGCTTAATGGTCAGTTTTTATACTATTAAGCGGGGACATTGAAGAGTTTTTTTATGCTCTTTGAATGTAACAATACATAACAGTTAGTACGGTGTTACATTCTTGATGTCCGTTATTTTTGCTCGTTTACTGTGAATTTACTAATATCCTTTGACACTCCAACAAATTCAAAAAATAGTACATTTTTTATATAATATAATAATTTGCAATAAAATATGATTTGCAAAATAATGTATAATAATTTTCAATAAGTATACATTTTTAAGCTAGTAAGACAAAACATATAAAGATCATTTTCTTTCAATTTTGCAGAAAATAATATTTATAGAATGAAAAATTTATAAAGCAATAAACTCAGCGCCAAATATAAAAACCCTTACATTTGTAAAGAACTTATATTCAACCTTTTTTTTTTTAAATTTCTAAAATATTATTTTCTCTACTTGCAGTGGAACAAAATGGTAGCTTAGAATCAGAGGAAAAACTTTTTATCTGAAGCCAAGCAAATCGATAAGCCTTGACATTGAAAGGAACAGGAAAATTAAATGAATCATGTCTTGTGGAACCTTTAAGGATACATAAAAAAAATGGAAGAAACCGCAACTTTCCAGACGCTTCTACAGCGGCAGAGAGAAGTTTTTCTCAACTGCAAATGGACCGCGAGACTTCTTTTGAATTGTGCTGAACGAAAAGAAGCAGTAAAAATCGCTAAGTGGAGACCACCGAATGGCATGCAGTTTCCGAATTTTCCTCACAGCACTTTTTGCCTCGGTTTTCTCTTTTACAACTTTTACATTCCGGCTCTTTCGTTTTCTTTTACTTATCTCTTTTTTATTTTTCTTCTTCCTTTTTCACTTCCGCAAATTAATGATTTTCCTTGTGGAAAAGCTGCTGTGGAATTTATTTTCATTCAAAGTTCCAACCAATGCAAAAAGTCAAAGGAATCATTTCCGCCTATGTTATGAAAATAAACCTCTTTTTTTTCCTCTATTCTTTTCAACTGAAATTTCTAATTGGGTACCTAACACCACGGTATATATTTCTAAAAGTTATACTTTTTCTGCATATAAAATATATATATGCGATTTTATACATAAGAATTAACATTTTGATGAATTATTTTGTAAAAGGTTTCATGATGAGTAATTTTAATTCTCTTTCGGTGTTTTTCGGAATGAAATAATCATATATTCACAAATTTTACTTTTATGATTGTGTTGCAAACAGTGTCTGTTTTCACTTTGCATTTGATTAAAAAACAATAATTTAGAAAAATAATTATGCAATTTTTTAAATCATGATGTTAAAAAAATTATCCGAGTTTCAATAATAAATTTATATAACGTGCTTTAACTAATTTTTCATCCATTATTTTCAGTTCGCAGCAAATAAAAAATATCTAGATTGTTGTCGAATTTCTTTTTTATTTATATCAGCACATGGTTTTACTATATTGTTCAGAAAATTATTGAATTTATGATATTTTTAATCGTATCGAATGTGTTTATAATTAAATGATTTTTTATTAAATTGTTATCACTTATGTAACTTTCCAACAATAAAAGAAATTGCTATGATTTTCTATGAAGAGATTATAGGCAAAATTTAATGCATTAATATTATTAATTAGGAGGTTGGCATCCGATTGAATACCTTTCTAGTGCTTTGTACCACAGGCTTGAGATCGGAGTCCCAGTGGCCCCGTGAATCGTTTGAGTGATCTAGAATTCATGCTAAACTGTAGGTCCCGGTCTAATATGATTGTTGGGCTTAGAACTGGCAACCCTACCCCGCATAAAAAAAAGCATGTCAGAAGCGTCTCGAATTCTGCCAATAGACAAACCACCTTGACCAACAGTCGGGCTGTTGCACAAATGCAGAATAATATTATTGACTGAATACAACAGTGACAAGCAAAATTTTTAATTAGTTATTTTCTATTTTCTCAGTCTCATAAAAAATGGATTTTAACCCTTAAAATATAATCGTCTTTATTGTCGATAAAAATGCTTTCATATAATAAACATTTCCATCTGATTTTTTGAGAACTTAAAGATCGTATTGTAGAACGATCTTTTTCTGTGTTTCTATCAGACTTTTCTTGATATAACATAAAATTAAATTTAGAATTGCTTTGTGGTATTTTAAAAGGATTGCCAAGAAAATTGAAAAACCATGAACTATTCTATTACTGATCAAACAATATTTTTCGGAGCTTACAAAAGAAAAAAAAAAAAAAAAAAAAAACAAAAACTATCCGAAGAAATTACATTTCTGATTTCCTTGCCCAAAACTGCAATATTGATAAAATCAATTCGAAAGCTTTCTGAAGATGCAATGCAAAATTTGGGGTCTGTGAAAACATCTTTTCAAAAATTCTCCGATCAAAGATCACAGGAGAAATGATGAGGAAGGTGTCTTGAGTTTAGCATAAAGAACTTAAAATTGATTTTAAAACTGGTCGGGAAATTCTTTATGTATATTGCTTTATTTCCAGATAGATTTTTCTCATTTCGGAAGTAGGATTTTAATATTCCCAAAATATTATTTTCTGTAAAAATAATTTTACATCAAAGTTTTTGTAAAAGAAAATAGGATTTGTATGAAAAAGTATATTAAACTTCGTTTTGCTATTTGCATAAGCAAGAATATTCCAGAAACCGTTAAGATTTATAAGAAGATATGCAATTTATTATTAATGCAACAAAATTATTTTTTAGCTTTGTATATTTAAGCCAAATTATCAATTGTGTTATATATATATATAATAGCTATAAAGTGTAAATAAAGACACAAATTTAAGTATTAAAAACATTAAAATTGTATATATTTTCAGTTCTTAATAAATATTTTAGATTGAAATTGTTGAACAAGATCCGATTTTACAATTTTGCAATGATTAAACAGTAGATTAGTGATAAAGAACGAAATTAGGCAGCAAGAGAGCACAAGTTTTGTACGTATTGAAGTCACTGCTTTTAGAGTCAAGCAGGCTTAATAGCAATTGTTACAGCTACTTTAATCTATACAAATTCAGCATCAGCATCATAATTGACAGGCATAACTTTTTTTAATTTTCTACAATGCAAGTTAAAATGCTTGGCAGATAATCCTGAAGGTCTCCCCAAAATATTAAAAATAATAAAATCATCCTCTTCGAAATACATCACTGAAAGCCGGAAGTTTTCCGGTTTATTTTCCTTTGTTATAAAATACATGACAGTCCTGAAAGTTCCCCTAATCCTGAAAGTTCATCTGAAAAGCATCACTTCTACCTAGTAAAACCAACCATATCTTAATGAAGCAAAATTTAGCCAACGGAGAAGAATACAAGTTTGATAGGTCCTCCTTTCAACGACGGATTTACCCTAGTATTAGACATTTTTTTGGACCGATAGACTTTGGAACCGATAGTGAGAGATGGTAAAAAGAGATATAGGGAGTGTGAAGAGTCGTGTGAAGTTCTAGACAGTACTGAAGGTAAAAATATCCCAAAACGAACTGCTTTTAAGATGATTTTGTATATATATTTTTAAATAATTGCGTTTTGTGGGCGATGTGTAGCATTTGTAGAGTGCTGTATTTGCAATTTTAGTAAATATGGCAGCTAAACAACGCGTAATTATTTTGAGAAATAATTTAGTTTCTATCCACGAACAACACTGAATCAAGACCACACGCATATCCTGCCCTAACTTTTACTTTTCTTCTCTTGTGGAACATACTACATGATATCCCCCATATAAAAATATAATAGAGCAGAGAGTGGTTCAAATAAAAGATAATTTAATATGTAATAATGGCAATAACGATATACAGACGTTAACGGAATTTTCATTAGTAAATTTTATCAAGAATTATATTAATAAATTTTAATTTCTAAATAATTATAAATTTAATCAGTACACTTCAAAATTTGCAAAACTAGAGATAAATTAAAAGGACTCAATTATGAATAAGAAAACGATTTATCGATATCTTTCCAGTGAGTTAAATATCGTGAAATGATAAAAATGACGATATTTAAAAGTATATCTTTGTCTAGCACATTTCAAATCATTAGATGAAGTTTCCGAATATTTATTTTATTATTTACTATTCGCTATTTGCACTATTTATTCTTTACTCACTTGTTGAGTTTGAATCTTTCTTCTTTGTTTACAAACTCCATTTAGATTTTAAATATTAAACAATCCTACTAATTTATAAAGCAAAAAGCATGTTTACAATTTCTCGTGCTGCATTCATTTTAAAATATTTACATTACCTTTGGTAAAATTATTCGAGCATATAACAGAAAGGGTCTCAGGTTAAGGGGGTTAGGGTCTCATTTCTGAAAAAGGTATCATCAAATGATAATAAATATTTCCTAAGGTAATTATGTGCATACTTCTTTACTGTGCATATTTCTGTTAGAGAACATATGTTTTTGTGAAACATTGCAGCATAAACCTTATGAATTATTAAAATGTTTCATTTTCTATTTCTCAATAAAAAAAAAGGCTGATTACATCTTTATGTTTATCATCATGATAGGTAAGTTTGTATAATGCATAAAATACTCACAGTTGATGTATTTAACTATGTAGATAAGAAAAGGTTTCATATGTTTTTGTTATAAATTTATTTTACATAATCATGCTCTGAGTTTAATAGACATTCGTAAAAGTTTTGTTTTATTTTATTTTTATGTGCAACTGAAAGAAAAATAACTACAAATTAGAATTTACTCATAAAGTTCTCAACGAATATTCCATGAATTGTTTTTGAGTAACAAATCATATTCTCATTCAATGGAATGTTTTAAAATTATGGTCAAAAGTTATTAATTATAGGTATTTATTCAATAAGATATGTTTATAAAATATTAAAATGGATATGTTATACATGAACTATATAATATTTTTAACGTAACGTAACGGTAGGTGTTGAGTTGGAGTACCAGGGAATTTCCCGTATCTCCATATCAATAATTATTATTAAAACATAACTTTAAAATCCAAAAGATGAGCTAAGGAAAGAATATTAAACGAGCCCATGCTCGGAGAGAATTTACAGGAGTATATTTTTAATTTGTTGGTTATACAATTTATTTAATCTATTTAAGAAGGGTTTTAAAAATAGACAAAATTTTATTTTAATTTGGTAACTTTTATCAATTTTATTTGGATTTTCCTATTAAATAATTATTTTTAAAAAAGGACTATGATATAAAGCAAACGAAGGAATTTTTTAGACATTACTTAAAACAATTTTCAATTTTTACAATCTACGATATTAACAACAGTTTAGTATTTTAACTTATTCACGTAATAATTAATATGGCGTTTAGATAATTAAATTACATATGATATAAATATTTTTAACAGCCAAAACGCTGGATATATAAGTTAAAACTAATTTTGAATTGTCTATATAATCCTGTTAAAGAATATAAAATGATAATATTCTAATCATCCAGGATTAAAAAGGTACAGAAGATATTTTGCTTAATTTTTATATGAAATATAAAATTAAATCATTTTTTAAAATTTAAACACATTTTTATGTTTTACAAATAATATAAATATGCATTGCCATTTCTTCTTTCGACAAGCTTTACTGTTATGATAAAGGCATCACTATTACTTTTTTATGAATCAAAATATTATAATACTGATTCACAATAAAAACAAATAGTTCTCATTGTCTGGATTACAAGTTTCCTCAAAATTAAAATAAAAATAAATATCTGCTAAAAAGATTTCATAATTATTATTAAAAATTGTATCACTGAAAGTAGACTTTCAAAATTATGAGTTTTACTTAAACAAAAAAAAAATAAAATAAATAAATTATGGCAAATTACATTTTCCGTTCTTCTCTTAATCATTCTAAAATATCGAATTCAACTGAAATGAAATCACATCCAAAAGAATAACTCATTAGCGTTTATTTCAGAAAAGAAACAGCAAATGCCTTGGGGCATATTCAACGCATTGCAAAAATTCAACCTCATTTGACGAAATATTTAATCATCTTCCTTACAAAAAAAATTCCCTTTTTAATTCCTCCTTGCATTTATTTCCTATTTGAACAGCGTTGGTAGGAAAATAAGAAAACAGCAACCTGATTTAAATCCCTAAAGTCTTGTTTCACTTGATTAGAAAAGAGAAAAGTATTATTTCAAAACTACTTTAATTTAATAAAGCTAATTGCAATGTTTTAATTAATGCAATTTTTCTTCAAGTATTTAAGAAGTACATTTCAATACTTTCCATTTTAATTAAAAAATTTCCCAGAAACTTTACTGCAGCCGAAAAGTCAAAGTTTTCGGCAAATCAACAAATTTCATATTCTATCTAGAAAAAAAAAATCACGAAGGGTTTTGAGTCAACATTTTTCTCTCCGGCAATTTCTTTTAAATATTTAAGTTTATAATACTTTTTTCTCCTCAGAAACTACGAAGGTTTTCTATTTCAGAAATGATAATAAAAACAATATCGAAAACGGAAATTTCCTCCTTCCCCCCTCAAAAAAAAACCTATGAATTCCCTCTTTTGGGTATATAAATGAACCTCATTGAAAGTTATATTTCGAAATGTAACCTCCCCCGCCTATTTTATTCCCCCCATCTCCTTTTGCAAAACACAATGGGTTAACTGCAAAATATAAACTGCAAAACTTTTCTTTTCATGGGAAAGCCTTTTCTTCAAAAATCGCACACTCCCCACCCCTACCGTCATATAATGGCTTCTAATCTTTATCTCTTTTGCATATTTGCATAGATAATTAACGGAAGGCACGCTCACCAACTGCAGTTTCTCTGTAGGTTGTTTCCAGAAGAAGAGGGAACGTGTGTGTCTTCAAAGTTGTATCATTTCGAGTTTTCATTCAAAAGTCTGAATCTTATTATAAGGTCGTTAAGGGGTGTCTCGTTCGAAACGGTTATTGATGAAAAGGATTGAAGTTTCCTCAACCTTTTGCTGTAGAGCTATCAATAGGAAAGAATTTGAAAGTGGCTGAAGGAAGGATGCAATCTATTTTTTTTTTCGAAGATGAGTTGGGGGAGTTGCGTATTGTTGCAGCTTTATGCTTTCACGTCCTTATTCATCGGAATTCTCTGGGTTAGAAGTTCAGTTTAAGTTTCTTAGAACTTACAAGAACTGCACAAGTTTTGTTACATTTAAGTAATTTCAGATATAAATTTATAATTTTACTAAAGCTTAACTTTTTTTCCTTGAAACTGGCTACGTTGAATCGGTGCTTTAAAGCCACCTACCACTGTAAATTTAAATTTAAAGCATAATTAAGTTACTTAAGGTTTAAATATTAGTATTATTTAAAATAAAATAACATATGAATGAAGGTAGCAGATATGAGAGTGCAATAAGATATTAAATAATAAGATATGCAATAATATAAGGCTTTATTTTAACTTTTGATTTCCCTTTAGTTTTGTTCTACTATTTCCAAACATACGATTTCCTTGTAAAATGGTTAACATAATCTAAGAAATGTATTTATTTTTCTTGCATTCCTGTAACACACACACAAAAAAGTTCAGATAAAAGAACTGAGATAAAAACATAAAATTTGATTAAACCTGCTATATTGATTAAAAATCTAAATTTCTTGTAATGATTGTTTATTCATTTAAATTTTTTCTTCATTCCTTTCTTTATGTAATAGTTAGTTTATTTATTTCTTTTGAAATAGATTAAATCTTGGTCACATATTTATATTCTTCATAATAGACCATTTTTTAATCCTAATAGACCATAATTTGTCAAACCAACTCCTAAATTGTGGCTATCTCGTATAATTTTTTTTTTTGTTTAGGACAAACACATATTTTATTCTAATTATGGTAAGCATAATTACAGCATTTTGATTTTTTCGTTGAGTAGGGGGAGAAACCGATTATAGAGGGCATCATTTAGTACTTATCCATTAATAAATTTATTTTTATTGTATTTTTTCAGCTAATATGACAAAACATGGAGACTATTTTCTTTTAATTTTGCATTAAATAATATTTATAGAATGGAAAACTTATCAACGAATAACTTCAGTATCGAAAATAAAAACCCTCACATTTATAAGAAAAATACATTTAGAATCTTTTTTTAAATTTCTAAATGTTACTTGCTACTACTAAGTCTACTTGCAATGGTGCAAAATCGTAGTTTAGAATCAAAAAAAAAATTTTTTTCTAGACAGAAGTAAATCGATAAGCATTGACATGGAAAGGAACACAAAAATTAAATGAATCATGTCTTGTGGAACCTTTAAGGAGACATAAAAAATGGAAGAAACTTCGACTTCCTAGACGCTTCTGCAGCGACCGAGAGAAATTTTTCTTAACTACAAATGGACCGCGAGACTTCTTTTGAATTTTCCTCAACGAAAAGAAGCAGTAAAAACTGCTAAGTGGAGACCGCCGAACGGCATGTAGTTTCCGATTTTTCCACACAACACTTTTTTCTCTTTTACAACTTTTGCATTCCGGCTCTTTCGCTTTCTTTAACTTATCTGGTTTTTTTTTATTTCTCCTTCCTTTTTCACTTCCGCAAATTAATGGTTTTCCTTGTGCTCTGGTGCGCTGCTGTGGAATTTATTTTGACTCGAAGTTCCAACCCATCTGAAAAGTCAAAGGAATCGTTTTCCTCGATATTATGAAAATGAAAGGTTTTGTCGCTATACTTTTTTTTTTTTTTTTTTTTTTGAAATTTCTAATTTTGTAGCTAACATCATAGTATATCATTCTAAAAGTTACACTTTTTCAGCACATAAAATATATAGATGCGATTTTACGCTTACGAATTAACATTTGAATGAATTATTTAGTAAAAAGGTCTTTATGACGAGGAATTTTAATTCTGTTTCTGTGTTTTTTTGCAGTAAAATAGTCATATATTCACGATTTTTACTTTTATGAATGTGTCGCAAATAGCACCTCTTTTCACTTTTGCCTTTGATTAAAAAATATATATAATTAAAAAAAAAGCGATTATTTAAATCGCTATCCAAAGTCAGTAAAGTTTTTAGGCTATCCAAAGTCCTAAGTTTATCGCTATCCAATGTCACTAAGACTTTTTCAAAATGTTGACATAAATGAATATAAAAAGAAATTCTGAGTAATCAGCTGTCATTAAGCTAGTTATTGTTTTTGAAATTAACAAGAACCATGTAATTTAAAGTATTCTTTCGTTTACCTTAAAGTATATTCTTCCTTTTTTCAAAATGGAAAACATAAACGGTACTTGTGCAACACAATTTTTCTAAATAAATACAAAATTAAATAGTCCGCTTATAATAAGGTATTTCTTAAAGGAATTTTATATGGTTACAATATAAAGTTGTAGAAAATGGATTTGTTCTATATAAGCAATTTGATTAATTCTCATTAACAGTAATGATCATTGGTATTGATTACAAATAACAGTATGGTAAATATAATTAACAATAATTCTGATTTTTCCTTATTGTAAAATGAAAAATTACTCCGTTTTTTTCGTTAAAATGGATTCCTACTAGATATGAAGTTCGCAATTCGTAGAACATCAGCCAATCAGAAGCCGAATTCCAAGTTCATCCATACTTCTGATTAACTAACATTGTACAATAATAGTATCTGGTAGATATCTAGCTTTAGGTATAGATCCATTCGAAAGTTTCGATGGCAATCATTCACCCAAAATTAAACTACCGCGAATTTTCATAAGAAAATATTGTTGAAGGTAAGTGTAGTTGATTATATACCTCATACTGTAATCCCTTTTTAAAAAAACCTGCAATTTTGTTTTCAGCAACTATAACTATTATTTTTAATTAGTTATATTACATTGTAAAAACTTAAAACATAATCCGCTTTATAGTCGATAAAAAAAATTCCATATAATAAAAACTGCACCTCATTTTAGAGAACTTAAAGACTACATTACAGAACAATCTTTTTATGTGTTTCTGTCAAAGACTATTCTTGATATAACATAAAATGCAATTTAGATTTTTTTGTGCTATTTTACTACAATCACCCTGGAAATGGAAAAATCATAAACTATTCCATTACTAGTAAACAATATTTTTCCTAGCTTACAAAGAAAAAAAAAAGAGCCAAACTGTCTGAAGGAATTGCATTTCTGACTTCCTTTCCCGAAACTTCACCATTGATAAAATCAATTCGAAGACATTTTTTCTAATCATTTGAAATAGTTCCCTTTTTGAAGATGTAATGCAAAATTTCGGGGTCTGAGAAAACATCTTTTCAGAAATTCTCCGATCAAAGATCCCACAAAAAATTTTGAGGAAGGTGTTCTGAGTTTATCCTAAAGAACTCAAAATTGATTTTAAAACTGGTCGGGAAATTCTTTATGTTGATTACTTCATCTCCACATAAATTTTTCTCATTTCGGAAGTACGATTTTAATATAACCCAAAATATTATTCTCAGTAAAAAATAATTTTACATCAAGAGTTTAGTAAAAAAAATATGATTTGTATGGAAAAGATTATTAAATTATGTTTCATGTATTTGCATAAGAAAGAATATTCCAAAACCCATTAAGATTTATAAGGAAATATACAATTTATTATTAGTACAACAAAGTTATTTCTCAGTTTTTTATATTTAAGCCAAATGCAAATGCAAATAAAGATGCAAATTTAAGTATTAAAAACAATAACGTTTTATATATTTTCAGTTCTTAACAAATATTTTAGATTGAAATTGTGGAACAAGGTCCAATTTTACAGTTATGCAATGGAAAAACAGAGTGACTAAATAGTAGATTAGTGATAAAGCTCGAAGATAACCAGCAGGAGCGCACACGTTATGTACGCATTGAATTCACTCCTTTCAGAATCAAGCAGTTTTGATAGCGATTGTAACAGCTACTTTAATCTATACAAATTCAGCATCACCATCATATTTGACTGGCATAACTTTTTCGAATTTTATACAATGCCAGATAAACTGCAAGGTAGATAATCCTGAAAGTTCACTTTGATGTCATTTTATCTCCCTGCATGGAATTTATCAAAATATGTATCACAAGAAGTAAATTGCAGAACAACTTATCCAGAAATTTCTCTCCAAAATACAAAGTCATCCTCTTCGAAATAGATCACTTCTCACGGCCCGGAAGATATCCGGTTTATTTTCCTTTGTTATAAAATACATGCCAGTCCTGAAAGTTAATCTGAAAAGCATCACTTCTACCTAGTAAAGAACCACCATATCTGCCTGAAGCAAAATTTAGCCAACGGAAAATAATTCAAGGTGGATAGATCCTCCTTTCAACGTTTTCCCTTATATTAGACATTTTTTTTGGCCCGCTAGACTTTGGAACCGATAATGGGAGAGAGTAAAGAGAGATGGAGGGAGTGCGCATAGTCGTGTGAAGTTCCAGGCACTACTGATACTACAAAGATCCTAAAACGTAGCGGCTTGTTAAAATGATTTTGTAAATATTTGTTATATAATTTTGTGTTGTGTGTTATGTGCTGTATTTGCGCAGTACTGTTTTTGCAATTTTAATAAACATGGCAGCTAAACATCGCGTCATTACTTTGAGAAATAATTTTGTTTGTATTTTTTTTGGCCCGCTAGACTTTGGAACCGATAATGGGAGAGAGTAAAGTGAGATAGAGGGAGTGTGCAGAGTCGTGTGAAGTTCCAGGTACTACCAATAGTACAAAGATTCTAAAAGTACCGGCTTGTTAAAATGATTTTGTAAATATTTGTTATATAATTTTGTGTTGTGTGTTATGTGCTGTATTTGCGCAGTACTGTTTTTGCAATTTTAATAAACATGGCAGCTAAACATCGCGTCATTACTTTGAGAAATAATTTTGTTTGTATTTTTTTGGCCCGCTAGACTTTGGAACCGATAATGGGAGAGAGTAAAGTGAGATAGAGGGAGTGTGCAGAGTCGTGTGAAGTTCCAGGTACTACCAATAGTACAAAGATTCTAAAAGTACCGGCTTGTTAAAATGATTTTGTAAATATTTGTTATATAATTTTGTGTTTTGTGTTATGTGCTGTATTTGTGCAGTACTGTTTTTGCAATTTTAATAAGCCTGGCAACTAAACACCGCGTCATTACTTTGAGAAATAATTTTGTTTGTATTTTTTTTTGGCCCGCTAGACTTTGGAACCGATAATGGGAGAGAGTAAAGAGAGATGGAGGCAGTGTGCAGAGTCGTGTGAAGTTCCAGGCACTACCGATAGTACAATGATCTTAAATTTTACCGGCTTGTTAATATGGTTTTGTAAATATTTGTTATATAATTTTGTGCTGTGTGTTATGTGCTGTATTTGTACAGTACTGTTTTTAAAATTTTAATAAACATGGCAGCTAAACATCGCGTCATTACTTTGAGAAATAATTTTGTTCTATCCACGAACAACACTGAATTCAGACCACACACATACCTTGCCTTACTTTTACACACATTCCATCTCTCTTGGACGTATTACATGATATCTGATATGTATAAATATGATAGAACAGAGGGTGGTACAGATATAACCCCAAACATATTAAGTAATAAAGGCTGTAACAATATGTATACTTTATCCAAATTGTTAGTACTGATAAGTAACTTTTATTAGAGATTATATTAATAATTTTTTAAAAAAATACTTATTAGTTTATTAAATACGTCCCGAAATTTGTTAAACTAGAGACTAATAGCAAGAATTCAATAATGAATAAAAAAAATGGTATATTTATATCTTTCGAGTGAGTTAAATATCACCAAATGCTCAAAAATGAAGATATTTAAAAGTATATCTTTGTATATCACATTTAAAATCATTGGATGAAGGTTGCAGATATTTATTTTATCATTTACTTTTACATTCGCAATTTGCAATATTTAATCTTTATATGCTCGTTGAGTTTGATTCGTTCTTTTTTTTTTACAAACCCCATTTAGATTTTAAATATTTAGCAATCATACTAATTTATAAAACAAAAAGCATGTTTACAATTTCTCGTGTTGCATTCAATTTAAAATATTTGCATTACTTTTGGTAAACAGTTTCGAGCATAGAACTGAGTTGCATTAATTAAGGCCTGAAAAAGGCAGTGTCATCCAAGGATAACAAGTTAATGTGCATATTTCAGTTAGAGAACATATGCTTTGTGAAACAGTGTAATACAAAACTTATGAATTATTAAAATAGTTCATTAGCTATTTCACGAACAAAAGAATACTTATAACTATATTTATCATCATACTAGGTATCTATGAATAATATATAAAATACTCACAGTTGATGTATTTAATTATGAGTACAAGAAAAGGTTTCAGATCGTTTTCGTTATAAATTTATTTGGAAAAATCATACTCTCAGTTTATTAGAAATTTGCAACAGTTTTGTTTTGCTATGGTTTTATCTGCAACTAAAAGTAAAATAACTTCAAATTTGAATTTATCATAAATTTCTCCATGGAAATTTATTTGACTGCGTTTTATTTGCGAATCATTTTCTCATTCAATAGATTTTTTTTTAAATATGATAAAAATTATTACTTAAAGGTGTTTAATCAATAACATATGTTTATACAATATTAAAATGGCTATATTACACTTGAACTGTATAATATTTTTAATATGTTGGTTTTAAAATTTATTTATTTAAAATTTATTTTTGCGGATGATTTTTTTTCTAATGCAGCTAGCAAACACTTAGACAGTTGTCTTTGATGTCTTTAGGAAAGCTCCACACCGACGTTACTCACTTAGTACTATCCAGGTGGTGTGTGTAGCTTGAAGATAAGCTACGGACGCGGAGTAACAATAACAACCTACGATCATGTTAGACCGGGACCTACCGTATTAAAGTGGATTCAGAACCACTATGAATGTCTATGCCGGGACTTGAACCCGAAACCTGTGTTTCCAAGTTCCAGAACGCTAGTCATTCGCCCATCAGGCCCCAAGAATGATTTAAAAAATAGAGAAAAATTTATTTCACTTTTAATTTGGTTATTATTATCAATTTTATTTGTATTCAAACTTTAATAATACTTTTTTAAAAAGGACGTTGATATAAAAGTAATGAAGGGATTGCTTGGTTAACATTTTTTCAATTTTTCCATATAATTTACGACAATACAATCATTATATTATAATATATTAAATATTACAATTAATTAGGCATAATTTAGTATTTAAACTCACTCACAAATTATTTAATATGATGCTTAGATAAATAAATTACATATATAAATACTTCTAATAGCCAAAATATTGGATATCTTAGCTGAAATTAATTTTGTAGTTGTCGATGTAATTCTGTTCATAAATATAAAATAACAATATTTTAATCATCTACAGTTTAAAATGGAGTGGATGATATTTTGTTTAATTTTTATATGACTTACATATTTAAAATAATTTTAAATTTCAAACAAATCCGTACGGTTTGAAATTAATATAAAACTACACCATCATTTCTTTTATCCACAAGCTTTATAGTTATATTAAATGTGTTATGGAGCGTGCATTTCTGGTATTCAATATTTCATAATACTGATTCATAAAAAAAGTACAGTTGTCATTATATGGATTACAAGTTGCCTGGAAATTAAAAAAGATATTTATCTACAGAAAACATTTCTTAATTATTTTTAAAAAAAGTCATGACTGGAAATTGACTTTTAAATTATGAGTTTTACTTTAAACTGAAACAAAAATTAAACTATGGCGAATTACGTTTTCCCTTCTTCCCTTAATTACTCTAAAAGGCCGAATTCGAATTCAAATGAAATGAAATCCCACCTAAAAGAATAACTCATTAGCGTTTATTTCAGAAAAAAAACAACAGATGCCTTTGGGCATCTCCAATACACTACCAAAGTTCAACCTCATTTGACGAAATATTTAATCATCTGCCTTAAAGAAAATTCCCTTTTTAATTCCCTCTTGCATTTATTTCATATTTGAACAACGTTGGCAGGGAAATAAGAAAACGGCAACTTCGTTTAAATCCCTAAAGTCTTGTTTCACTTGATTGGAAAAGAGAAAAGTATTCATTTTTTCAAAACTGATTCAATCTAATAAAGCTAATTGCAATGTCTTAATTAATTCAATTTTTCTTCGAGTATTTAAGAAGTACATTTCAATACTTTCCATTTTAATTAAAAAATTTCCCAGAAACTTTATTGCAGCCCAAAAGTCAAAGTTTTCGGCAAATCAACAAATTTCATTTTCTATCTGGAAAAAAAAATTGCACAAAAGGTTTTGGCTAAACATTTTCTCTCATGCAATTTTTTTTAAATATTTAAGTTTATATTACTTTTTTCTCCACAAAAACGACAAAGGTTTTCTATTTCAGAAATGACCACGAAAACAATATCTAAAATGGAAATTTTCTCCCCCCCGCAAAAAAAAAAATGAATTCCCCCTTTTGGGTACATAAATGAACCTCATTGAAAGTTATACTTCGAAAAGTCCCCTCCCCCACCTATTTTATTCCTCCATCTCATTTTGCAAAAGACAATGAGTTATTATAAACTGCAAAACTTTTCGCTTCATAGAAAAACATTTTCTTCAAAAATCGCACACACCCCACCCCTACCGTCATATAATGGCTTCTAATCTTTATCTCTTTTGCATATTTGCATAGATAATTAACGAAAGGCATGCTCACCAACTGTAGTTTCTCTGTAGGTTGTTTCCAGAAGAAGAGGGAATGTGGGTGTCTTCAAAGTTGTATCATTTCGAGTTTTCTTTCAAAGTCTGAATCTTATTATAAGGTCGTTAAGGGGGTCTCTCGTTCGAAACGGTTGATGATGAAAAGGGTTGAAGTTTCCTCAACCTTTTGCTGTAGAACTATCAATAGAAAAGAATTCGAAAGTGGCTGAAGGAAGGATGCAATATTTTTTTTTTCGAAGAAGAATTCTGGAAGTTGGGTATTGTTGCAGCTTGATCCTTTCTCGACATTATTCATCGAAATTCTCTGGGTAAGAAGTTCAGTTTAAGTTTATTAAGTAGATCTGCATAAGTTTATTATAATCGAGTAAATTAACAAAAGTTTCAGGCATAAATTTATAATGATAGAAAAGCTTAATCGTTTTTTTATGAAGATAATGCATGGCTTTGATGTCATCGATTAGTATAAATTAAGAGCTGCAGCAGAATTAAGTTGCTTAAGATATAAATAATAGTATTGTATATTAAATATATATATAATTGCATAATAATGATTATCTGTTCTGAAATAATTTTTTGAAGAAAGGTTACAGAAATTAGAGTGCAATGACGTAAACCAATATACGCTTTACCCCATCTTAATCAATTGACATTCCAGCTTTAACTACGAAAGAAAATTTCACTATAAATTTTAAGCATGCAAAGAATCAATATAGCCTAAATACATGTCATGTTTTAATTCGTAATCACCCTCCTGGCCGGCCTGATGGCCAATTCACTGGTACTCTGTCATTTGGTACGACCGTCTTCAGATTTGAATCCTGCCAGTAGCATGAATATTTGTTAGTGGTTCGTAATCCACATTTTTACAGGAAATAAACATATTTTTTTTTCTAATTATGAAAGAAAAGAGTATTTTGATTTTTTTTCTTTGATCATGATGAAAAATTGATTGTTTAAAGAGGACGTCTTTAAGTATTTAAACCATTAAAAAACTCATTTATATTGAAGTTTTTGAGATAACATTGCAAAACATAAAATGATTTTCTTTTTATTTTGTAGAAAATAATATTTACAAAATAAAAAATTATTATGCAGTAACTTTAGAACTGAAATTGAAAACCCTCACATTTATAAAGA
Source organism: Caerostris darwini (assembly GCA_021605075.1). NCBI lineage: Eukaryota > Metazoa > Arthropoda > Arachnida > Araneae > Araneidae > Caerostris > Caerostris darwini. Next base: position 296,739 of record BPLQ01007287.1, on the reverse strand, counting down.
ACATACATTTAACCGTTTTTATTTTTAAAATTTCTAAACTATTATTTTCTCTACTTGCATTGGTGCAAAATGATAGCTTAGAATCAGAGGAGAAAAACTTTTTCGGTACCCAAATAAATCAATGAGCCTTGACATCGAAAGAAACACAAAAATTAAATGAATCATGTCTTGTGGAACCTTTAAGGAGACATAAAAAATGGAAGAAACTGCTACTTTGTAGACGCTTTTGCAGCGAGAGAAGTTTTTCTTAACTGCAAATGGAACGCGAGACTTCTTTTGAATTTTCCTCAACGAAAGGAAGCAGTAAAAACTGCTAAGTGGAGACCGCCGAATGGCATGCAGTTTCCGATTTTTCCACACAACACTTTTTGCGTCGGTTTTCTCTTTTACAACTTCTGCATTCCGGCTCTTTCGCTTTCTTTTACTTGTCTGTTTCTTTTTATTTCTTCTTCCTTTTTCACTTCCACAAATTAAAGGTTTTCCTTGTGGAAAAGCTGCTGTGGAATTTATTTTTACTCGATGTGCCAACCTATCTAGAAAGTCAAAGGAATCATTTTCCCCGATATTATGAAAATAAACCTCTTTTTCCCTGTATTTCTTTTTATTGGATATTTCATGTTCTGTACCTAACAACACTGAGTATACTTTTAAAAGTTATATTTTTTCTGCCCATAAAATATATAGATGCGATTTTATACATACCAATTAACATTTGAAGGATTAATTTATTCCTAGATTTTATAACGAGGAATTTTAATTCTGTTTCGGTATTTTTCGGAATGAAATAATCAGATAGTCATGAATTTTATATTTATAAATGTGTTGCAAACAACATTTCTTTTCATTTTGCATTTGATTAAAAAAATGTAAAATTTAAAAAAAAGTTCCGCATAGAGCTGTTAAATAAATTTATGTAATGTACTTTTACTAAATATTCATTTCATTAATTTCAATTTGCTGTAAGTAAAAACAAATCTATTTTTTAGATTTTTGTAGTGTTTTTTTTCTTTTATGTAAACATGCACTTTTGTAATTAATACATAATTATACATTTTTGCTATATTGATCAGAAAAATATTAAATTTATGCAACAGTTTTATTCATATGAATGTATAGCTAAATAAACTTCTTTTCATTAAGAAATTCTCACTTATGTAATATTTGCAACAAAAAAAGAAATTGCTATGATTCGTATCAGCATACTACTGACAATATATAATGCATTAACAGCATTATCCGAAATCAGTTAAAAAGAACTAATATTATTTCAAAATTTTGATATAAAGCAAAATAAAAAAATTCAGTGTAATTAGTTGTCAATAATCTAGTTATTATTTTGAATTCATCAGGAGCAAGGTAATTTATTATATCAAAATATTTTCTGTTTATTTTTCAAAATGAAAAAGATCAACGGAACTTCTGCAGCATAATTTTTCTCAAAAGCAATCTAAGAATGAAGAAATTAAAACTCGACATTACTTAAAGGAATTTTATACTAATACAGTATGAAAATTATGACAAAAAATTTCAGAATTAGAAAAAAAACCAGTATAAAAAAAATTAGAAAATGGGTAGGTTGTATAAAAGCAATTTGTGTAGTTATCCGTAACAGTAAGTATCATTGGTATTGATAACAAATAACTGTATGATAACTAGTGATTCTGATTTTCATAACATAATACTGATAATTTACTCCGTTTGCTACGTTAAGGCGGATTCCTAGTCTATTAAGACTTGTGATTAACTGATGTACTGCAATATTACTATTTGGCAGATATCTAGCTTTAGATATAAATCTATTTGAATGTTTCGATGGCAGTCATATGTGTGTGTGGTCTTGACTCAGTGTTGTCTCATGATTGAAACAATTGTTTCTTTAAATGATGTTTCGAAACTTTTAGCTGTCATATTTTTTTTTAAAATTTGCTAAAGCAGCACTGCTTAACTGCAATACATAACACACAAAACACAATTATATAACAAATATTTACATCATTTTTAAAGCCAGTTCTTTTAAAGGTCGTTGTATCCCCCATACTGTCTGGAATTTTCCTCTCAACTTGTTCACTCTTCTTTTTAGTACTCCCTCTCTCATTATCGGTTCCAAAGTCAAACTTGCGAAAAAAAAAAAAAAAAAACTTGTACAAAGTCTGACGTATGGGTCAACCAGTCTTTGAAAGGATGATCTATCAACTTTGAGTTCAAGATTGTGGTTAGCAGTAAAAATTCATGGCGGATCTTTACACCCACCAAAATAAATTTTACCACAAATTTTCTAAAGAAAATGTTGTGAAAGATACATAGAATGGATTATATACCGCATACTGCAATCACTTTAAAAAAAAATTAATTTTGTTTAAAACAATGATAAATAACATTTTTAATTAGTTATATTCTATATTATTAGTGTAACAAAAAAGAATGATTTTTAACCCTTAAAACATAATTTTTTAAATTCTCAATCAAATATTTTTCATGTAAAACATACTTACATCTCATTTTTAAGAATTTAAAGTCTATATTATAGAGCAAGTTTTTCTCTATATTTATCATAAACTATTCTTGAAATAACATAAAATGCAATTTAGAATTGGTTTGTGGTATTTTACTACGATTTCCATAAAAATGGAGAAATCATAAACTATTCCATTACTAACAAACACTATTTTTCGGAGCTTACAAAAATAAGAGCCAAACTGTCTGAAGAAATTGCATTTATGACTTCCTTTCCCGAAACTTCAATATTGATGAAATCAATTCGAAGTCATTTTTTCTAATCATTTGAAATAGTTCTCGTTTTGTAGAAGTAATGCAAAATTTGCGGTCTGAGAAAACATTTCAAAAATTCCTTTCCGAAACTTCAATATTGATAAAATCAATTCGAAGTCAGTTTTTCTAATCATTTGAAATAGTTCTCGTTTTGTAGAAGTAATGCAAAATTTGCGGTCTGAGAAAACATTTCAAAAATTCCCCGACCAAAGATCACAGGAAAAAATGATGAGGAAGGTGTCTTGAGTTCAGCATAAAGAACTGAAAATTGATTTTAAAACTGATTGGAAATTTTTTTGTGTTTATTACTTCCTCTCCAGATAGATTTTTCTCATTTGGGAAGTAGGATTTCAATATGACCAAAAATATTATTCTCGGTAAAAATAATTTTACATCAAGGTTTTGTAAAAGAATAAGATTTGTATGAAAAAGTATATTAAACTTTGTTTCGTCTATTTGTATAAGCAAGAATATTCCAAAACCCATTAACATTCATAAGAAAATATGCAATTTATTATTAATGCAATAAAGTTATATCTCAGATTTGTACATTTTAGTAGAAATTATATATTGTTTTTAAATACAAAATCTGTATAAAATGTAACTAAAATACAGATTTAAGTATTAAAAAAACAATAAAATCTTTTATAAGTCCGGATTTTAATAAATATTACAGATTTAAATTGTTCAACAAAGTAAGATTTAACAATTATATAATGAAAAGAGAAAAAGATATCGTCCCAACTAGTAGATAAAAAATAAAGCACTAAATTACCCAGCAGGAGCGCACAAGTTTTGTATGGATCGAAGTAATTGATTTCAGAACTAAGCAGGTGTGATAACGATTGTAATTACATCTGTAATCGATGCATATTCAGCATCACTATCATAATTGACTGGTATAATTTTTTTTCAAATTGTCTCTAATGCAATCTAAAATGCTAGGCAAATAATCCTGAAAGTTCACTTTGAAGCCATAGTCTCTCCCAGCAGAGAATTATCAAAATATCTCTCATGCGAATTAAAATTTGGGACAGCTAATCCAGAAAGTTCTCTTCAGAATAATAAAAATAATGAAAGTTATAAATATAGTAGTTATATTATACTCTTCGAATTATATCATTTTCCACTACACGTAGGTTTCAGAGTTATATTCCTTTGCCATAAAATACACGGAACTCCTAATGTTCACCCGATAATGAAAGTTCCCCGAATACTGAAATTCCTCCTGAAAAGCATCACTTCTGCCCAATAAAGATCCACCCTGCCATCCCGAAATGGTGAAGAGTTCAAGGTTGATAGATTCTCCTGTCAAAGATACGTTGACCCTAGAGTTAGATTTCGGACTTTGCACACGTTAGATTTTGGAACCGATAATGGGAGAGGGGAAAAATGGATAAAAGGGCTGGTAAAGGGTGTAAAGCTCCAGGCAGTTACGGCGGATATGCAAACCCTAAAATAAACGACTTTTAAAGATGTTTTTTTTTTTTAATTTTTACAGTTGTGCATTCCTGCCTTTGCAATTTTAATAAATATGGCATCTAAACAAGTGTAAATATTTTTAGAAATAATTTAATTTATATCCACGAACAACACTGAATTAAGACCACACGCATATACGACTTTAACCTTTACATGCCATCTACCCATATACAAATACAATAACACAGAATGTGGTTTAGATAGTAGATAATATATTAAGTAATAATGGCAATTACGATATACTAACGTTAACCATATTATCATTAGTATTGATTAAACTTCATCAGAAATTATATTAATATTTTTTCTTCTTAAATAAATATAAATTTATTGAAACCACCCAGAAATTTGTCAAATTGGAGATTAATTAAAATAATTCGATTATGAATAAGAAAACGGTATATTGATATCTTTCGAGTGAGTTAAATATCGCCAATGATAAAAATGGCATGTTTAAAAGTACATCTTTGTATACCACATTTAAAATCATTGGACGAAGATAGCAAATATTTGTTTTATTATTTAGCTTTACATTCGCAATTTGCAATATTTAAATTTTATAAGCTTGTTGAGTTGGATTATTTCTTCTTTGTTTACGAACTTCATTTAGATTTTAAATATTAAACAATCATTATAATTTATAAAATAGAAAAACATATTTACGATTTCTCGTGTTCCAAATAGTTACATTACTTTTGGTAAAAGGATTCGAGCATAGAATTGTTTGTTACATTAGATAAAGTCTCATTACTGAAAAAGGTAATAACACTAAATGATAACAAATCTTTACTAAGTGAATTATAGTGCATAATTCTATTACAGAATATATATTTTGTGAAACATTGCAATGTAAGCCTTATGAATTATTAAAATATCTCATTTTCTTTTCTATTTCACAAAAAAAAAAAAGTCTTATTACTACTATTCATTGATCATCACACTTATGCTTGAGTAATGCATAACATACTCACAGTCGATATAGTTAATTATTGGAACAAGAAACGCTTTTAGAATTTTTTGATATGAATTTATTTGGAATAATCATACTCTCAGTTTATTAGACATTAGTTTTGTTTAATTTTATTTTTATCTGCAACTGAAAGAAAAATAACTGCAAAATAGAATTTATTCATAAAATTCTCCACGAAAATACCCTGCACTGCTTTTTAGTAACGAATTATTTTCGCATTCAATTTTTTTTTATATTATAAATTATTAATTATTAATTAATTAAAAGTGTTTAATCAATAACACATGTTTATAAAATATTAAAATGGCTATATTATAAACGAAGTATAGAACATTTTTAATATGTTGGTTAAACGATTTATTTTATCTATTTAAGAATGGTTTTAATAGTAGAGAGAAATTTATTTAGCTTTTAATTTGGTTACTAATATCAATTTTATTTGAATTTTATAATTTCATAATTATTTAAAAAAAAAAAGGTTATGATCTAAAACAAACGAAGGAATTGTTTAGTTATTTTCGAACATTTTTCAATTTACTATATTTACTACATACATACAATTTACTATTTTACAACATATAATTTACTATATTAACAACAGTTTAGTATTTTAACTCATTCACAGATTAATTAATGTGATGCTTGGATAAATTAATAACATAGAATATAAATAACTTGAATGACCAAAATATTGGATATCTAAGCTAAAATTAAGTTATTAATTGTTGATGTAATTCTGTTAATGAATATAAAAAAAATAATGTTCTAATCATCAAGTATTTTAAAAGTAATGGTGCTAATTTGTTTAATTTTAAGCAAATTTATGTTTTGAAAATAATATAAAAAATGCATTCTCATTTTTTTATAGACAAGCTTTAGTGTACAACATTTATTTAATCTATTTAAGAATGGTTTTAAAGTAAAGAAACATTTATTTAGCTTTTAATTTGGTTACTTAAATCAATTTTATAAATAATTCATAATTTAATAACTATTATTAAAAAAGGACTATGACATAAAACAAACGAAAGAGTAAGTTAGTATTTTGCAATAAATGAAAAAAAATTAAGTTACAATAATTATTACAATTAATTAACAACAATTTAGTATTTTAACTCATTTCCAAATTAATTACTATGATGGTGATATTAATGACATTTTTTTTTCTTCTAATGCAGCTGGCAAATAGACCGTGATCTTCGCCATAAGGGCTGCACCTATGTTACTCACTTTGCATTACCCAGGGGGCTCGTGTAACTTGATGTTAAGCCACGGACGCGGAGTAACAATGCCCCTTGCAGCGCTCTACGGTCCTATTAGGACTGGGACCTACGGTTTAAAGTGAATTCCGAACCACTACAACACCCATGGGAAAACGCCGGATTTGAACCCGATACCTGTGGTACCGAACGCCAGAGCGCTAGCCATCCGGCCATCAGGCCCCTGTGTTAATAACATAAGATATAAATACTTTTCATATTCAAAATACTGGACACCTAAACTAAAATTAAGTTAATAATTGTCCATGTAATTCTGTTAATATAAAATAGCAACATTTTTATCATCAAGACATTTAAAAGGTAAGGATGATATTTTGCTCATTTTCATATGTAGTTCAAAATTAAATTATTTTTAAATTTTAAACGAATGTGAAAAATACGTAAAAAAGCATTACCATTTCTTTTATTGACAAGGTTTATTGTTATAATAAAAGTATCATTATTGTTTTTCATTACTCGAAAAAATTAATAATAACATTGCTTCATAATAAAAAATAATAATCATTTTAGGGATTACAAGTCGCCAAAAACTAAATCTCTACAGAAAAGCATTCTTTATTATTATGAAAATCTGAATAACAGGAAATTGACTTTTAAGTTATGAGTTTTACTTTAAACCGAAACAAAAAATAAACTATGGAAAATTACTTTTCCCCTTCTTCTCTTAATTATTCTAAAATGTCGAATTCAAATGAAACGAAATCCCACCTAAAAGAATAACTCATTAGCGTTTATTTCAGAAAAGAAACAACAAATGCCTTTGGGCATATTCAATACATTCCAAAAGTTGAACCTCATTTCATGAAATATTTAATCATCTTCCTTACAAAAAAAAATTCCTTTTTAATTCCTTTAATTTCTTTTTAATATTTGAACAACGTTGGTAGGTAAACAAGAAAACGGCAACCTCGTTTAAATCCCTAAAGTCTTGTTTCACTTGATTAGAAAAGAGAAAATTTTTAATTTTTCAAAACTACTTCAATCTAATAAAGATAATTGCAATGTTTTAATTAATGCAATTTTTCTCCTAGCATTTAACCAAATACATTTAAATGCTCTTCATTCTAAGTAAAGAAATTTCCAGAAAATTTACTGCAGCCCAAAAGTCAAAATCTTCGGCAAATCAACAAATTTCATTTTCTTTCTGGGAAAAAAAAATTCCACAAAGGGTTTCGACTCAGCATTTTCTCTCATGCAATTTCTTTTAGATATTTAAGTTTATAATACTTTATAATCTTCAAAAACTACAAAGGTTTTCTATTTCAGAAATGATCTCGAAAACAATATCTAAAATGGAAAAGTATTGTAAAAAAAAAATATGAATTCCCTCTTTTGGATATATAAATGAACCTCATTGAAAGTTATACTTCGAAAAGTCCCCTCTCCCACCTATTTTATACCCCCATCTCATTTTGCAAACGACAATGGATTATTATAAACTGCAAAACTGTTCGCTTCATAGAAAAGAATTTTCTTCAAAAATCGCACACACCCCACCCTTACCATGATATAATGGCTTCTAATCTTTAACTCTTTTGCATATTTGCATAGATAATTAACAAAAGGCACGCTCACCAACTGCAGTTTCTCTGCAGCTAGTTTCCAGAAGAAGAGAGAATGTGTGTGTCTTCAAAGTTGTATCATTTCGAGTTTTCTTTCAAAGTCTGAATCTTATTGTGAGGTCGTTAAGGGATCTCTCGTTGGAGATGGTTGATGATGAAAAGGGTTGAAGTTTCCTCAACCTTTTGCTGCGGAGCTATCAATGGAAAAGAATTCGAAAGTGGCTGAAGGAAGGATGCAATTTTTTTTTCCTAAGAAGAATTGCGGAAGTTGGGTATTGTAGCAGCGTGATCCTTTCTCGGCGTTATTCATCGAAATTCTCTTGGTTAGAAGTTCAGTTTAAGTTTCTTAAGTAGATCTAAATAAGTTTTATTATATGCAAGTAAATTAACAAAAGTTTCAGGCATAAATTTATAATGATAGAAAAGCTTAATCTTTTTTTTATGAAACAGATAATGCATGGCTTTGATGTCATTGATTAGTATAAATTAAGATCTGCAGCAGAATTACGTTGCTTAAGACATAAATAATAGTGTCCTATATTAAATATATATATAATTCCATAATAATGATTTTCTGTTCTGAAATAATTTGTGAATCAATTTTAGAGAAATTAGAGTGCAATGACATAAAAACAATATACACTTTACCCCATTTTAAGCAACTGACATTCCAGCTTTAATTTTAAGCATGCAAAGTATCAATATAGCCTAAATGCATACTATGTTTTAATTCGTAATCACCCACCTGGGCGGCCTAGTGGCCAACGGACTGGCACTCTAACATTTGGTACGACATTCTTCAGGTTTGAATCTTGCCAGTAGGATGAATGTTTGTTAGTGGTTCGTAATCCACTTTTTTACAGGAATTTTCTTTCTATAGAAAACAGTATTTTGATTTTTTTTTTCGTTATGTATTATGGAAAATTGATTGATTAAAGAGGACATCTTTCCGTACTTAAACCATAATTAAACTCATTTCCATTGAGGGTTTTTGAGATAATATTACAAAACATATAACGAATTTCTTTAAATTTTGCAGTAAATAATATTTGCGAAATGGAACGGAATTTCAGAACCAAAACTGAAAATGGAAAATTATTATGCAATAACTTCAGAACCAAAACTGAAAATAATCACATTTATAAAGAACACACATTTAACCGTTTTTATTTTTAAATTCTAAAATACTATTTTCTCTACTTTCAATGGTGCAAAATGGTAGTTTAGAATCAGAGGAAAACTTTTTCTGAAGCCAAATAAATCGATAGGCTTGACATGGAAAGGAACACAAAAATTAAATCAATCATGTCTTGTGGAACTTTTAAGGAGACATAAAAAAATGGAAGAAACTGCTACTTTGTAGACGCTTCTGCTGCGGCCGAGAGAAGTTTTTCTTAACTGCAAATGGACCGCGAGACTTCTTTTGAATTTCCCTGAACGAAAAGAAGCAGTAAAAATTGCTAAGTGGAGACCGCCGAATGGTATGTACTTTCCGATTTTTCCACACAACACTTTTTGCCTCGGTTTTCTCTTTTATAACTTTTGCATTCCGGCTCTTTCGTTTTCTTTTACTTTTTTTCTTTTTCTTTTTCACTTCCGCAAATTAATGGTTTTCCTTGTGAAAAAGCTGCTGTGGAATTTATTCTTACTCCAAGTTCCAAGCCATCTGAAAAGTCAAAGGAATAATTTTCCGCGATATTATGAAAATAAACTTCTTTTTTTTTCCTTTACTTTTTCCTGAAATTTCGAATTCTGTACTTAATATATAGGTGTGATTATATACTTAGTTATTAACATTTGAATGAATTATTTAGTAAAAAGATTTTATGACGAGGAATTTTAATTCTGTTTCGGTAAGGCAATCATATATTTATGAATTTTAAATTTATGAATGGGTTACAAACAGCATCTCTTTTCACTTTCTCATTTAGCTAAAAAAATATTTAATTTAGACAACATTTATGCGACTTTCTAATCAGGTAATTAAAAAAAATAGTCTAAGTTCTATATCAAACTGCTAAATATATTTATATAATGGGATTTAGTTAAATTTTCATCCCATTAGCTTCAGTTGACTGCAAATAAAAAAACTAGTTTTATGTTGTTCTTTTAATTATTTAAACATACAATTTTATAATTATTACTTTAATTATACATTTTTACTTTATTAATTAGAAAAATTATTAAATTCCTGACGTTTTCAATTATATCGAAAATAAAAATATTTAAATTATTTTTCATTAAAAAATTCCCATTTGTGTAACTTTTGCAACAAAAAAAATAAATAAATAAATTACTGTGATTTTCTATAAACAGACTATAGATAAAATTTAATGCATTAATATTATTAATTGCGTTATTTAAACTCAGTTAAGAAAAAAACTGAGATTTTTTCAAAATATTGATATAAATCAATATGAAAAAAATTCAATGTAATTAGTCGTCATTAAGCTAGTTATTGGTTTTGAAATCCACAAGAAAGTAATTTAATGTAGCAAAAAATTTGTTTATTTTTCTAGTTGAGATAGAGAAAAGGCATTTCGGCAACATAGTTTTTCTCAAAAACAATCTAAGAAATATGAAATTCCCCATATAACACGGCATTACTTAAAGGAATTTTATACTAAAAGAGAATGAGAATTACAGAGAAAAATTTAAGATTTAGAAAAAAAAAAAAAAAAAAAATTAGAAAATAGATATGCTCTATAAAAGCAATTTGATCAGTTCTAAGTAGCAGTAAATATCATTTTTATTGATATCAAACAGCAGTATGATAACTATAAATAATAATAATTCTGATTTTCTGAATAGTGTACTGAAAATTTACTCTATTAAGGTGGATACCTACTAGATATTAATATGCAATCTTTTTAAAAAAAAAAAAAAAACCTTTAATTTTGCTTGCAAAAGTGATAAGCAACATTTTTAATTAGTTATTTCTATTTTCTAAATGTTATAAAAATAATAGGTTTTAACCTTTAAAGCATAAATCTCTTTATTGTGGAAAGGTTTTTTTTTCATATAATAAATACTGCATATCATTTTTGAAAATCCATTTCGATGGCGCCCCAAATTAAACTAAAATTTTCATAAGAAAATGACGAGGAATTAATTAACCTCATACTGCAATTCCTTTAAAAAATGTTTAATTTTGTTCGTAATAATGACAAATAATATTTTAAATTAGTTATATTCTACTTTCTCAGTGTCATAAAAAAGGGGTTTTAACTCTTAAAACATAATTTTTGTCATATAATAAATATTTGCGTCTAATTTCTAAGAACTTAAAGAATATATTATTGAACATTCTCTTCCTATATATCTACCAAAGACAACACTTGATATAAATAAAATGTAATTTAGAAACTGTTTGTGATATTTTGCTACGATTACCATGAAAATGGAAAAATCATAAACTATTCCATTACTAGCAAGCAATATTTTTCGGAGCTTACTGAAAAAAAAAAGAGCCAAACTGTCTGAAGAAATTGCATTTCTGACTTCCTTTCCCGAAACTTCAATATTGATAAAATCAATTCGAAGTCAGTTTTTCTTATCATTCGAAATAGTTCCCTTTTTGAAGATGTAATGCAAAATTTGAGGTCTGAGAAAACATCTTTTCAAAAATTTCCCCGACCAAAGATCACAGGAAAAATGATGAGAAAGGTGTTTTGAGTTTAGCATAAAGAAATTGATTTTAAAACCGGTTGGGAAATGTTTTAATGTTTATTACTTCATCTCCAGATAGATTTTTCTCATTTCGGACGTAGGATTTTAATATAACCCAAAATAGTATTCTGGGTAAAAATAATTTGACATCAAAGTTTTTTGTAAAAAAAAAAAAAATGATTTCTATGAAAAAGATTATTAAACTTTGTTTCGTGTATTTGCATAGGCAAGTATATTCCAAAACCATTAAGATTTATAATAAAATTTGCAGTTTATTATTAATGCAACAAAGTTATATTTCAGTTTTGTATATTTAAGTACAAAATATCCATTAATTTTATATAGAAAATAGGTTTAAAATGTAAATAAAATACAAATTTATGTATTAAAAATATTACAATATATATTTTCAGTTCTTAGCAAATATTGCAAATTATAATTGTTGAACAAGGCCAGATTTGATATACAATCAAAAATCACATTGTCCAAATAGTGAATTAGTGATAAAGCACGAAGTTAAACAGTAGTTTGGTATGCATTGAAGTCACTGCTTTCAGATTTTAATAGACTTGATAGAAATTGTAACAGCTCCTGTAATCAATAGTGACCCATCTTCACTATCATAATTGACTGGTATAATCTTTTCGAATTTTCTCCCATGCACGCTAAAATATTGGGCAGATAATCTTGAGAATTCACTTTGAAGCCACCGTATTTCAATGCATGACATTTATCAAAATTTCACTCACACGAATTAAAATTCGGGACAAATAAAAAAAGTTCTCCCCAGAATTGTAAAAATTATAAAATTTATCCTCTTAGAAATACATCTCGTCCCACTACAAGAAGTTTTCCGGGTTATATCTCTTTGTTGTAATATACTTGGCAGTCCTGAAAGTTCTCTGGTTTCTGAAAGTTCTCCTGAATACTGAAAGTTCTTCCGAAAATCATGACTTCTATTTAGTAAGGATCCACCATGTCTTCTGGAAATAAAATTTACCCAACGGGGAAGAGTTCAAGATTGATAGATCCACCTTTCAAGGTCGGATTGCTCCTTACTTTAGACTTAGGACTTTGCATATTTTTTTTTTACCTTTAGACTTGGGAACCGATAATGGGAGGGGGTAAAAAAAGGTAAAGGGAGGGTTCATAGTCGTGAGAAGTTCCAGTCAGTACTGAAGGTACAAAGACCCTAAAACGAACATGCTTTTTAAGATGATTTTGTAAATATTTATCATATAATTTTGAGCTGTGTGTTACGTGTTGCAGTTGTGGAGTGCTGTGTTTGCAATTTTAATGAAAATGGCAGCTAAATATCGCGTAATTATTTTGAGAAATAAGTTAGTTTCTATCCACGAACAACACTGAATGAAGACCACACGCACTAACTAACACGAATAACTTTTACTTTTCTCTCGTGGAACATACTACATGATATCTCCCATATAAAAATATAATAGAGCAGAATGTTGTTCAAATAAAAGATAATGTATTAAATAATAATGACAATAACGATATGCAAACGTCAATGGAAATTTCATTAGTATTGATAAGTAAATTTTGACAGAAATTATATTAATAAAATTTAATTTCTAAATAATTAGAAATTTAATAGAAATTTGTAAAGCGGGAGATAAAATATTTTTTATAGTGAATTATTACAGTAAACAATTTTTTTTTAGCTAAATAAAAATAAAAATTATAAATAAGATTATTAATCAATAAGTTTACTGAAAGTATATAACTTTTTATTAGACGTATAAAATAATATAAGCAGATTTTGAAACTTTTGTCAGGTTCAATGGATTTACGGAGCACGTGTTTTTGCAACGTAAGCTACAAGAAAAGTGAAAGAGAAGATATTGCTTCTTGTAGACTTCGGAAGAAACAAATACAACCAATCGGGCGTTGTTTATGTGTTTTATTCAGGTTTATACAACACATAAAAACAGGGGAAGAAGGTTGTAAAATATACATCAATATAAATATCCCTGTTGGTTTACATTTATAGGCATTATTTATTATTAAGTGTAATATCCACTTATATTCAATTAGAAAGTGTGAAAAATTACTCAATTTATATTATTTTCTTATTATTAGATATTTTATTTTCTTGGAAATTGTTATGAATATTAACACATAAGATCTTTTTTTTTAAAATTATTTCCAATATTCTCCCAAACAAATGAAGAATTATTTACTTCAAAATTGGTCAACATTGGAAAAAAAAAAAAGAATTTGCCACTTGAATTTTATTCTACTTATTATCATAGATTTGAAAATTATGTATAGGCAGAATACAAAGTTTAATATGCTAATTATGGAACTCAAAAATTCTTAAGAATTTAGTGACTTTAACTGTGAAAAATAATCTCAATATAGATTTTAAGCCCCCAAAAATTCAATATATCTTAAATATATGATATATTTTAATTCATAATTTACATTTAATAATAATTTTAAACTTATAGGAAAACCATTATTTTTGTGTAATTTTTATGAAATATTCATTTAAATTCTTTGAATTATTGTCAATACATGATGATATATATCACGATATCAATGAATAATAAAGTATAATAAATAATTTTTCCTTCGATTTTTTAGCCATAATAAGATCTATGGTTTTATTAAATGAATTTTTATACTTTTTATTCAAAATTGTAATTGAAGAATGTAATGGAATAACATTATAGTACACGCAATATGTTGTTGGATATAATAAATAATTTTAATGAAGTTTATTAAAAAACTAGAAATTTAATTAATTTCTTTCTTTTATGTTATACATAATTTATTAACTATTGGCAGACGCATGATAGATATTACTAAACATTTTTAAATTGGTGTTACATTAGTTTAATAATTTGTTAATTACGCATTATTATTAAAAATATTAGTTAATTTTTTTTTTAGGATTCCTTATCTTAAAGAAATTAATAAAAGTTTGTATAATTTAAGCATTATACATAAATTGGAACAAGTTCTCATATATCAGTTAACTGCATACAATGTGCATTAATAGGGAAATCATTATTTTAAATTGAAAACAATATACTATAATTTACTTTAATCAAATTAAGGAGCATATTTTTCATGCTTAAAATAATGTTTGTGTTTAAATTTTGGTTACTGAGTCCTGAACAACATCTCAGGTTTTCGATCACTTATTTTAACTTTTGATTTGCCTTAATTTTTGTTCTAATGTTTTCCAACCTAGGGTTTTCTTGCAACAATTGTAATATGTTGTAAAAATACCTATAATGTTTCTTACATTCATGTGATGCTGAAAAAAAAAGGATATGGTAAACGAATTAAAAGAAAAACATCAAAGCCACTTAAACATGTTTTTTTTCATAAAAATCCTAAATTTATTGAAATGGTTGTTCATCCATATGTAGTTTTCTTTATCCATTTCTTCATATACTATATTGTTTATTTCCTTTATTGTAATACAATAAATCTTGATCACACAAATGCATTCTTCCTAAAAGAGCAATTTTTTTGTAATAGTTTGTGTTGTTAATAGAATCATTTATTCACCTTCTGATTAACAAATATAATTATAAAATGAGGCACTTTACCCGTTGTAATAGTAAATAAACATTACTCAAATTATCATAGGTGGAAATTAGTCTGTTATTTCTTAATCATTGTTACCTTGAATTAAAACATTTTGCATAATCAAATTAATATAATTATTACAGTTATATATATATATATATATAACTGTAATGATTACATTAATTACGCTAATATATATATGTATACTATAAACCTACTAATTAACTATTAAATTTTAAACTAATGAGATACTTTTAATTTTACTATCAACATTCCTCTTAAAGATCCACCATTCTCCTGCAAGTTCAATTTATATTGCTTATGTTGTTTACTACTGTGTTGGCCGCGTGGCATATTCAGGTATTCACGTCTTCTACATCACGACAGCGCTGGCTGCGCCATCTGTCGTTGATGACAGAATTTATAAAAAATAGTCGACATTGCACACACGCACACAAACACATGTGTGTGAGTGTATGTGTGTTTTCAGATGTAATTGATCAATGCACCACTTATTTAATGTTTTTAACTTTAATTTAAACATTCTGCAAACAGTGATTTATGTTAAAATTTTAAGCGTTGTAATGATTATTTACGTAAGCATATTGAATAGTGTGCACATTTAAAAGAAATACTTGTATCGCAGCATGAATATTGTACGAAATTCATTGTTTCAATATAATCAATGTGCGTTTCAACACAATAATAATAAACAACAAAAAAAAAAAGAACATTAACCACGCATCCAAATAAAAAATTCAGATCACCCAATCGGACGTCTTCCACTCCCCTAAGCAAGGCATTCGACATCCATCACACATCTTAGAGGCGAACCATTCCGTGCCACAACTTTCCAGAAACGAAACTCTCCAAAACCATCCGCTCCACTTAACCAACTTTCCTTCCCTGCTGCATGCGGGTTCGTTTCGCTCTTTAATTGACTACCCTTGCAGAAGTTTTAAAATCCCTCCACCCCTTTCACCTGCAAAATATATCATTTCAACCCCTCGGTGCTTATCACCTTCTTCAGAGAAGACCCCTCTCCTTCCTCTTCCTCACCCCCTGGCACGATTTGCATATCTTGCCACACTTTCGACCAACTTTATAACTATGTTTAAGTTCTGGAAGGCAAGTTAATGGGGAAATGATATTCACACTGTGCTTCAGGAAAACAAATCGATAAGTGGAAGGCTTAATCTCGGTCTTTTCTCCTCTTCGCTTCTTCCTCCCATTCCCATCGCTTCTTGAAAGAGACTTCATAATAGCATTGATTTGCCCATTTCTTTCTTACGCAAGGGGCCTTCTCTTCTGTGTGATTTGGTGGAGCTAATGCTGTTGTTATTGTTGGAGTACAGTTGGGGAATCGTTGATGTGGTTCCCATTATGCTGGCTTTTGTGGAAGTTTTCTTTTCCTGTAACTGTTTGGATCTTTGAATAAAAGAGATCTGAATATATGTGCAAAAGAAAGACTGGAGATAAGAGATTTTTTTTTTTAAATTTTTTTCAAATATCAGTGTTTGTTGATACATATGTCTATAAACAAATCTTAAATTTTTAATTAAATATTAATATATGCTATTTTATACAATATTAACGATAGCTATATATTTTAATATATTGAAATATTTTTTTAAAAATATACAATTTTGTTCATTTAAATTAAAATGTAAATTAAATCATTTTTATTGCAATTGGTTAAACAAAGAGGTGCCATAGTAAAAAGTATATATGGTTTACAAAAATTAACTGAAAATCTTTGCATGTTACAGGAAACAAAATAATTTAATAAAAATAAATTTAAAATGTAAATATAGATTAAAAATAGAATTAAAGTACACCAAATTTTTTAAATTCTTACAATTTTGAATGAAAACTCAACCATTCTCAAATTTCAGATAATATAGCAAATATCTTCAACCTTTAATGATTTTTTATAATTATATATTTTTGTGTCTTAAGCAATGTCATTATTGTGTATTTTATAAATATTGCACTTATACAAGTTTCAGTTATTTTAAGAGAAATAAAAAGAATTAGAAATGTTTTTTTTTTGTTTATTGTTTTGAAGAAGGCATTTCTGTTTGTGATTTGGTGGGGCTAATGTTGTTGTCGGTGGAGTACATACAGTTAGTTAATCATTGTTGTAGTTCCCACTGTGCCTACTTTTGTGGAATTTTTTCTTCTTGTAACTGCTTGGATCTTTGAATAAAAGAGATCTGAATATATGTGTAAAAGAAAGACTGGATATAAGAAAAATTTTTTTTAAAGGTTTTGCTTAAAATTCTGTTTCAGATATCAAGGCTTGTTGTTATAAATGTGTGAAAATAAATCTTAAATTAGTATAAGCTATTTCATTCAGTTTGAATGACTGCTAAATATTTTAATTTTAATTTCTAATCTGTATAACATAAAGACATGTTAAAGAGCCACAGTTCTCATGTAAAATCAACTTAAATGGTTTTCTAACTCTGTTGGCCCGTAGCATATTCAGTTATTCCTTTAAAACGGTCGCGTCGTATACATTACGTCACCGCCAGTTACGCCATCTATCGTTGAGGACAAAATTAACAAAAAATAAATGGTAGACTATCTCTTATAAATTCTGTCATCAACGATAACAAACAAAATGTATTACATATATATATATATATATATATATATATATATATATATATATATATATATATATATATATATATATATATATATATATATACATATATATATATATATATATATATATATATATATATATACATATATATATATAAATTTTAACAGAGGATATACCACCTAGTCCAGTACATACATATAATTTCACTTTTAATTTAAACATTCCTCAAACAGTGTTTTTTGTTCACATTTTAAGCATTGTAATCATATTGAATAGTACAAATATTTAAAAGAAATACATGTACAATAACATGAAGATTACACGAAACTCATTGTTTCAATCTAATCGATGTGTGTCACGATACAGTAATAATAAAAACACATTATCCCATGCATCCAAATAAAAAATTCAGATCACCCAATCGAATTTTTCCACTCCCCTAAGCAAGACATTCGACATCCATCAAACATCTTAGAGGCAAACTATTCCGTGCCACAACATTTCAGAAACGAATCTCTCCAAAACTATCCGCTCCACTTAACCAACTCTCCTCCCTACAGCGTGGGGTTCGTTTCTCTGCTTAATTGACAACCCTTGCAGAAGTTTTAAAATCCACTCACCCCTTTCACCTGCAAAATATATAAATTCAACCCCTCGGCTCTTATCACCTTCTTCAGAAAGCACCTCCAGCCCTGCCATCCTCTCCCTCCTTCTGGCAGGATTTGCATATCTTGCCACACTTTCGACCAACTTTATAACTATGTTTAAGTTCTGGAAGGCAAGTTAATGGGGAAATGATATTCACACTGTGCTTCAGGAAAACAAATCGATAAGTGGAAGGCTTAATCTCGGTCTTTTCTCCTCTTCGCTTCTTCCTCCCATTCCCATCGTTTCTTGAAAGAGACTTCATAATAGCATTGATTTGCCCATTTCTTTCTTCCGCATGGGGCTTTCTCTTCTGTGTGATTTGGTGGGGCTAATGTTGTTGTTGTTGTTGCTGTTGGAGTACAGTTGGTGAATCATTGATGTGGTTCCCACTGTGCTTGGCTTTTGTGGAAGTTTTTCTTTTCCTGTTACTGTTTGGATCTTTGAATAAAAGAGGGTTGAATACATGTGTAAGAGAAAGACTGGAGATAAAAGATTTTTTTTGAAAGATTTTGTTTAAAATTCTGTTTCAGATATCAGTGTTCGTTTTAAATGTGTAAAAACAAATCTTAAATTTCTTAATTAAATATTATTGAATGCTATTTCATTCAAAATGAATGAGAGCTAAATATTTTAATTTTAATTTTTAAACTGTATAACATAAAGGCATGTTAAAGAGCCACAGCTCTCCTCTAAAATCACCTTACATGGTTTTCTAACTCTGTTGACCCGTAGCATATTCAGTTAGTTATTTAAAGTGGTCGCGTCGTATACATTACGTCAGTGCCAGTTGCGCCATCTATCGTTGATGACAGAATTTATAAAAAAATAAATGGTAGACTATTTTTTATAAATTCTGTCATCAACGGTAACACAACTAACAATACCTAACACACGCAATGTGTATATATATAAACTCATGTTTGTGAAAATTGCAACACCATGAAGGACTTACGCGAGTGAGCTGAAATTTTCAGGAAAATGCAAATTAGTGCATGATATGCAAATGATTAGAATTTCAAATCCGTAGTGTATGCGTATGCTGAGAAGCGCCCTCTGAACAGTGGATGGATCCGAATAAATAGACGGCTGTAGCGAGACGTGTATGATTATCGGTGTTTATCTGCTAGTGGTAAACGTTAGCTCAATCGTTACTTATGCCTGTTCGACAAAAGAGAGCGAGATTTGAACAAGTTACAGAGTTTGAACGGGGAGAATCATCGGCCTTCGTGAAGCTGGATTGTCTTATCATGCAGTAGCGCTCGTGTGCAGCGTAACAGCAGCACAGTGATGCGTCTTTGGAAGCAGTGGACGGACGAGTGTCGGACAACTCGGAAATCCGGGAGTGGACCCCGAAATGTGACGTCAGCTCGCAATGATAGACACCTGGTCCGCATGGCGCTGACGGATCGTACAGCTTCCTCTAGACAATTGGCAGCACAGTGGTCAATAGATACAAGTGTTTCATTGTGTACTTCATCAATTCGTAGACGTCTGCTGCAAAGTGGACTGCGCGCAAGGACTCTTTTATACAGGATCCCTCTCACGCTAACCATCGCCGCCTGCGGCTGCAATGGGCCGCTCAGCATAGAGACTGACGTGCTGATTGGCAGCATATCGTGTTTTCTGACGAGTCCGCTTTAATTTGTGGTACCATGATGGCCGCATTCGTGTCAGACGCTATGCCGGTGAACGCCACCTTCCGGAGTGCATTATCGAATGCCACAGTAGACGAACACCCAGAGTTATGGTCTGGAGTGCCATAGCATATCATGGACGATCTCAATTGCTAAGAATTGTGGGCAGTCTGAACAGCAACCGGTACATCAGAGAAGTTCTACAGCCCCAAGCTCTTTCCCTTCCTTCGAAGCTTGCGAGGCGCTGTATTTCAACAGGACAATGCCCGCCCTCATATCGCTAGGACTGTTCAATCCTTCTTTGCAACGCGGCAGGTACAGCTTCTTCCTCGGCCTGCGCATTCCCCGGATATGTCGCCGATTGAACATGTGTGGAATTTCATTGGTCGTCGTCTCGCTCGTGATTCTCGTCCTGTTTCTTCTGCAGACGCACTTTGGGTGCGCATACAAACAATATGGAATGCTCTTCCTCAGGCAGACATTCAAAAGTTGTTTGATTCCATGCCACATCGTGTAGCAGCACTTATTTCGGCGCGTGGTGGCTAAACAAAATACTGATTCCGATCTCTTGTTCTTGTTTGTTTGCTTTGAACATTTAATCATTTATTTGTACCACTACCACTCAACTGTGTATTAAATTTCATTCAGTTATGACGATTCCTTCATGGTGTTGCGATTTTCACAAACATGACTTTATATATATATATATATATATATATATATATATATATATATATATATATACATGTGTGTGTGTTCAAATTTAACTAATCACCGCACTCTATTTTAAAAATATATATATTTTAAATTTAACATGTACCACCTAGTCCAGTCCTACATACATACAATTTTAACTTTAATTTAAACATTCTGAATTTTTTTTTTTTACATTTTAACCATTGTAATCATATTGAATAGTACATATATTTAAAAGAAATACTGAATATTGTACGAAATTCATTCTTTCAATCTGATCAATGTGCATCTCAACGCATTAATAAATAAAAACCCTTATTCCGTGCATCCAAATAAAAAATTCAGATCACCCAATCGGACGTTTTCCACTCCCCTAAGCAAGACATTCGACATCCATCAAACATCTTTAGAGGCAAACCATTCCGTGCCACAACTTTTCAGGAAAACGAAACTCTCCAAAACTATCCGCTCCACTTAACCAACTTTCCTTCCCCGCTGCATGGGGTTCGTTTCGCTCTTTAATTGACTACCCTTGCAGAAGTTTTAAAATCCCTCCACCCCTTTCACCTGCAAAATATATCATTTCAACCCCTCGTTGCTTATCACCTTCTTCAGAGAGATCTACCATCCTCTTCGCTCCTGGCACGATTTGCATATCTTGCCACACTTTCGACCAACTTTATAACTATGTTTAAGTTCTGGAAGGCAAGTTAATGGGGAAATGATATTCACACTGTGCTTCAGGAAAACAAATCGATAAGTGGAAGGCTTAATCTCGGTCTCTTCTCCTCTTTGCTTCTTCCTCCCATTCCCATCGCTTCTTGAAACAGACTTCATAATAGCATTGATTTGCCCATTTCTTTCTACTGCAAGGGGCCTTCCTTCTTTGTTATTTGGTGGGGCTAATGTTGTTGTTTTTGTTGTCGGAGTACAGTTGGTGAATCATTGATGTGTTTCCCACTATGCTGGCTTTTGTGGAAGTTTTTCTTTCTGTTGCTGTTTGGATCTTGGAATAAAAGAGATCTGAATATATGTGTAAAAGAAAGACTGGAGATAAGAGATTTTTTTAAATGATTTTGTTTAAAATTTTGTTTCAGATATCAGTGTTTCTTGTAACAAATGTGTAACAGCAAATTTAAAATTTTTAAATTAAATATTACGGAACGCTATATCATTCAATATAAATGATAGCTAAATTTTATAATTTAAATTTTTAATCTATATAACATTAAGACAGGATGTTAAAGAGCCACAGTTCTCCTGTAAAATCAACTTACGTTGTTTATAGCTATGTTGGCCCCTAGCATATCCAGTTATTCATTTAAAGCGGTCGCGTCGTATACATTACGTCAGCGCCAGTTGCGCCATCTGTCGCTGATGAATGAATTTATAAAAATTTTATGGTAGACTATTTTTTATAAATTTTTTCATCAACGATAACACATCTAACTACACCTAACACACACAATGTAATTATATATATATATGTGAGTGTGAGTGTGTTCAGATTTAACTGATCAGCTCACCCAATATTTAAAAAAAAATATTATTAACTTAGCATATACCACCAAGTCGAGTCCTACATACATATAATTTCAACTTTAATTTAAACATTCTTCAAACAGTGTATTTTGTTCACATTTTAAGTATTGTAATCATTTTGAATAGTACACATATTTAAAAGAAATACTTATATCATTGCATGAGTATTGTACAAAATTCATTGTTTCAATCTGAACAATATGCATTTCAATACATTAATAAGAAAACTCCCTTAACCCATGCAACCAAATAAAAAATTCTGATCACTCAATCGGACGTCTTCCACTCCCCTAAGCAAGGCATTCGACATCCATCAAACATCTTAGAGGCAAACCATTCCGTGTCACAACTTTTCAGAAACGAAACTCTCCAAAACTATCCGCTCCACTTAACCAACTTCCCTCCTTGCTGCATGGGGGTTCGTTTCGCTCTTTAATTGACTACCCTTGCAGAAGTTTTAAAATCCCTCCACCCCTTTCACCTGCAAAATATATCATTTCAACCCCTCGGTGCTTATCACCTTCTTCAGAGAACAAGGTGATAAGCCTTCCTCCTTCCTCTTCCCCACGCCCTGGCACGATTTGCATATCTTGCCACACTCTCGACCAACTTTATAACTATGTTTAAGTTCTGGAAGGCAAGTTAATGGGGAAATGATATTCACACTGTGCTTCAGGAAAACAAATCGATAAGTGGAAGGCTTAATCTCGGACTTTTCTTCCCTTTGCTTATTCTTCCCATTCCATCGTTTCTTGAAAAATACTTCATAATAGCATTGATTTGCCCATTTCTTTCTTCCGCAAGGGGGCTTCCTTCTATGTGATTTGGTGGGGCTAATGTTGTTGTTGTTGTTGTTGGAGTACCACAGTTGGTGAATCATTGATGTGTTTCCCACTATGCTGGCTTTTGTGGAAGTTTTTCTTTTGCTGTTACTGTTTGGATCTTTGATTAAAAGAGATCTGAATATCTGTGTAAAAGAAAGACTGAAGATAAGAGATTTTATTTTTTAAAAAGATTTTGTTTGAAACTCTGTTTCAGATATCAGTACTTGTTGATATAAATGTATAAGAAAAAATTTTAAATTATTAATTAAGTATTACATCAAATATCATATTACGTTCAATATCAAGGAGAGCTAATGATTTTAATTTTAATTTTTAATCTGTATAACATAAAGAGCGGGATGTTAAAGAGCCATAGTTCTTCTATAAATCAACTTACAATGTTTACATGGTTTCCTAACTCTGTTTGTCCGTAGAATATTCCTTTATTCATTTAAAGCGGTCACGTCGTATTCATTACGTCAGCGCCAGTTGCGCCATTTATCGTTGATGGCAGAATTTATAAAAAAGAAATGGTAGACAATTTTTTATAAATACTGTCATCAACGACAGCATATCTAACAACACCTAACACACACAATGTACACATATATATGCATGTGTGTATGTGTTCAGATTTAACTGATCAACGTACCAAATTAAAAAAAAAAAAAAAAAAAAATTAGCATATATCACCTAGTCCAGTCTTACATGTACATAATTTTTACTTTAATTTAAACATTCTGCAAACAAATTTTTTTTCACATTTTAAGCATTTTAATCATATTACATAGTATACAGAATTAAAAGAAATACTTGTTTCACAGCATGAATATTGTACGAAATTCATTGTTTCAATCTAATCAATGTGCGTCTCACTACATGAATAATAAATAAAATATAACCTTATCCCACGCATCCAAATAAAAAATTCAGATCACCTAATCGGACGTCTTCCACTCCCTTAAACAAGATATTCGACATCCATCAAACATCTTAGAGGCAAACCATTCCGTGCCACAACTGTCTAGAAACGAAACTCTCCAAAACTATCCGCTCCACTTAACCAACCAACTTCCCTGCTGCATGGGGTTCGTTTCGCTCGTTAATTGACTACCCTCGCAGAAGTTTTAAAATCCCTCCACCCCTTTCACCTGCAAAATATATCATTTCAACCCCTCGGTGCTTATCACCTTCTTCCTCTTCCTCACCCCCTGGCACGATTTGCATATCTTGCCACACTTTCGACCAACTTTATAACTATGTTTAAGTTCTGGAAGGCAAGTTAATGGGGAAATGATATTCACACTGTGCTTCAGGAAAACAAATCGATAAGTGGAAGGCTTAATCTCGGTCTTTTCTCCCCTTTGCTTCTTCCTCCCATTCCCATCGTTTCTTGAAAGAGACTTCATAATAGCATTGATTTGCCCATTTCTTTCTTCTACAGAGGGTCTTTCTTCTGCGTGATTTGGAGGGTCTAATGCTGTTGTTGTTGTTGATGTTGGATTGCAGTTGGTGAATCATTGATGTGCTTCCCACTGTGCTTGGCTTTTGTGGAAATTTTTCTTTTCCTGTTACTGTTTGGATCTCTGAATAAAAGAGGTTTGAATGTCTGTGTAAAAGAAAGACTAGAGATAAGAGATTTTTTTTGAAAGATTTTGTTTAAAATTTGTTTCAGATATCGGTGTTTGTAGATATTTAATGTGTAGGAACAAATCTTAATTTTTTAAAATTAAATATTAGTATATGCTATTTCATTCAGTACGAATGATAGTTAAATATTTTAATATTAATTTTTAATCTGTGTAACATAAAGACATGTTAAAGAGCCACAGCTCTCCTGTAAAATCAAATTACATGATTTTCTAACTCTGTTGGCCCGTAGCATATTCAGTTTTTCATTTAAACCGGTCGTGTTGTATACATTACGTCACCGCCAGTTGCGCCATCTATCATTGATGACATAGTTCATAAAAAATAAATGGTTGACTATTTTTTTTATAAATTCTGTCATCAACGATACCACACCTAACAACACCTAACACACACAATGTATGGATACATACACATCTTGTGTGTGTATTCACATATAACTGATCAACGCACCAAATTTAAAAAAAAATACTTTTAACAGGATATACCATCTAGTCCAGTCCTACATACATATAATTTTAACTTTAATTTAAACATTTTTCAAACAATGTTTTTTGTTCACATTTTAAGCATTGTAATCATATTGAATAGTACACATATTTAAAAGAAATACTTGTATCACGGCATGAAGATTGCTCAAAATTCATTGTTTCAATCTAATCAATGTGCATCTCAATACATTAATAAATAAAAAAACATTAACCCACGCATCCAAATAAAAAATTCAGATCACCTAATCGGACGTCTTCCACTCCCTTAAACAAGATATTCGACATCCATCAAACATCTTAGAGGCAAACCATTCCGTGCCACAACTGTCTAGAAACGAAACTCTCCAAAACTATCCGCTCCACTTAACCAACTTCCCTTCCCTGCTGCATGGGGTTCGTTTCGCTCTTTAATTGACTACCCTTGCAGAAGTTTTAAAATCCCTCCACCCCTTTCACCTGCAAAATATATCATTTCAACCCCTCGGTGCTTATCACCTTCTTCAGAGAAGACCCCTCTCCTTCCTCTTCCTCACCCCCTGGCACGATTTGCATATCTTGCCACACTTTCGACCAACTTTATAACTATGTTTAAGTTCTGGAAGGCAAGTTAATGGGGAAATGATATTCACACTGTGCTTCAGGAAAACAAATCGATAAGTGGAAGGCTTAATCTCGGTCTTCCTCCCCTTTGCTTATTCCTCCCATTCCCATCGTTTCTGGAAAGAGACTTCATAATAGCATTGATTTGCCCATTTCTTTATTCCTTCAAGAGGCCTTCCTTCTGTGTGATTTGGTGGGGCTAATGTTGTTGTTGTTGTTGGAGTACAGTTGGTGAATCATTGGTGTGCATCCCACTGTGCTTGGCTTTTGTGGAAGTTTTTCTTCTTGTAACTGTTTGGATCTTTGAATAAAGAGGTTTGAATATCTGTGCAAAAGAAAGACTGGAGATAAGAGATTTTCTTTGAAAGATTTTGCTTAAAATTTTGTTTCAGAAATCAGTGTTTGTTGATATAATTGTGTAAGATCAAATCTTAAATTTTTAATTAATTATTAGTATATGCTATTTCCTTGATTAAGAAGAACAGTCAAATATTTTATTTTATTGAAATCGTTTTATTAAAAAATATATATTTTCTTTTAAATTAAAATGTAAATTAATTTTTATTGCAATTATTTAAACATATAGGTGCCATAATAAAAAGTATATATATATACAAAATATATATAAAAAATTTATTATGTAATTGAAAATAATAAAAATAGATTTAAAATGCATTTTTAAAAAAAGTTTATTATTATGGATGACACTAAAATCCTAAAAAATAGCTTTATTCTTTTTTTAATTTAATGGAACTTAAATTTTAAAGTACACCAAACATTTTAATTGTCACAAACTTTAATGAAAAATAATTTAACCATTCTTAAATTTCAAATTATGCAGCAAATATCTTCAAGCTTTAATGCTAAGCTTTTTTATAACTATATTTTTTTGTGTTATAAGGTATATTATTAATAAATATTTTATTAATAGTGTACTAAAACAAGTTTCAATTACTTTAGAAGAAATAAGAGAAAATGTTAGAATGCATTTCTTCTAGAAGACATTTTTGTGTTTGATTGGTGGGACTAATGTTGCTGTTGTGTTGGCTTTTGTGGAAGTTTTTATTCTTGTAACTGTTGGGATCTTTTAATAAAAGAGATCTGAATATCTGCGTAACAGAAAGACTGGAGATAAAATGTTTTTTTAAATGATTTTGTTTCAGATATAAGTGCTGTTGATATAATTTGTAAAAACAAATATTTAATTTTTATTTAACTATTAGTATATGCTATTTAATTCAATATCGATGATAGCTAAATATTTTAATTTATTAAAATTTATTTTTATTTTATTTTATTTTTTATTGAAAATTATTTAATTTTTTCTATACATTTAAATTTTTTCGTTAATATTTTTATTTAATTACAATTTAAATTAAATTATTTTAATTTAAACACTTTTTGATTCATTACAATTTTTATTTAAACGTATTTGTATCTTAATAAAAAGTATATACGACTTGCGAAAATGATCTGTAAATCATTACATGTCACTGAAAACAATAAAAATAGATTTTAAATGTATTTTTTAAAGTTTATTATCATGGTTTGAAATAAAATCATGAAAAAAAGCTTGATTACTTTTTGAAATTAAATTAACTTAAATTTTAAAGTACACCAAAATTTTAAATTCTCACAAATTGTAAGGAAAAATAATTGAACCATTCTTAAATATTAGACATCTTCAAGATTTAATGTAAATAATAAATATAATATAAATAACGCTTAATGTTTTTTTACAACTATATCTTTTTGTGTCATAATCAATGTTATTAATAAGTACTTTATTAATATAGCACTTAAACAAGTTTCAATTATTTTAGAAAAAAATGTAGGAATCTTTTTTTATTTTTTTTGTAGTAGACATTTTTGTTTTTGATTTGGTGGGACTAATGTTATCGTTGTTGTTGTTGTCGGAATATAATTGAAGAATGATTAATGTCAGTTTAATAGTATTGATTTTTGTGGATTTTTTTTCTTGTGTGTGTCTTTACTTGGTTGTCTAAAAAGAAATGTCTAATATCCGTATAACAAAATGTTGGCCTTAAAGGGAATTTCATTTTGTTCCAGTAGCGCATTTTTTAAATAGTTTTACGTACTATTTTAACTCGATGGACTCGACTCGGATGTCTGTGCTTGGATAATAGTGGGATAGAAAAATTTTAATTAAATTTTCAGCAAATTATTATTTTTTTTTTTTTGCAATAGAAATATAATATTCGATAACAATTGTTGAAATTAATAAGAACCGCATAACAAAATTAGACAGTACGGGTTGAAATAACAAAAGTATATATTTTAATTTGAATAGTACGAGGTTATAGGTTTGTCAATATTTCAAAATTTAACAAAATTATTATAAATATCCAAAATTATTTTCAAACAATTTTTTGTTTGTTTGAAGTTGACAGATTACTCTCATGAATTTAGCGTTTAAATTTAATATGTACTTAAAATGCAATTTAATTTTATTTTGAATTAAATTTACTTTAATTGCACGTTAATTTTAAAATATTTACTGAAATTTTCTCTAACATTAATTTAGAGTTTTCGATTATAATCAAAAAAATTTGTTTTGCAAAGAATGTTGCTATGAAAAAATAAATGTTTATTATTTTTATTAAATGTATTTATTATTAAATGTAGTTAAGAATTGTTTATTACCTTCGTGGCCGTTAGATTAATTACTTGATTGATTACTTAACTAAATTGATTAATTAAACTTTTGTTTGAAATGCCAAAATTTAATTTTATTTGCTTAAAAAATTTCATTCTACACACATTTTATCTATTATTCAATACATTAATGCACCAACAAGATTTTTTTTGAATTCTCAAAATATTATTTATAAATTATTTATTGTTAAAAATATTTAAGGATTTATTTTTATATTATTAAAACGATTTTCTAAGCGTTTATGTAAAGAATGACAATAGCTTTGTTTCAAAATAAATTTTAAAAAATGGGTTATTTGATCTTTTCAAAAAAATTAATCTCCTTTAGATTGTTTGTTAATTGTTATAACAAAAAAAAAAAACATCAAAGAATAACATAAAAGCAACATAAATTGTTTGCTAATAGCAGGAAGAAAAAAAAAATCAATATATGCCATTTAAGATTTAAGTTTTAAAATGTAAACAAATAATAATAATAAAAAAAAAGTAATGTACTTTACTGCAGTATACAATTTTAATTATTCAAATACATTTCTAGTAGTAATTTATTAAAAATTATTTTGTTGCATCTTTAAAATAACTTCTCAACAAAAAGAAAGTTATAATAAAAATTAACTGTATACCTATTGTAAAGATGTACTATGGGAAGATGTAATTTTTAAATTTATGAATTCATAAATATTTGAAATAATAAAAGTACATTTAATACTGTGTGCATGTTGGCTGTCATTATTTTTAAAAAGTAAATTCCAAGATTACAAAAAATTTCTTTTAACACACAGGTTTTTTTTTTTTTTTTTTTGGGGGAAAGGGAATCAGTTTCAACGATTTATTTTATTTATAGAGCATTAATTTGGCCTTATACGATTTATGTTTGCAATACTCAGTTTCTACTTTCGTAGTATTAATTTTTGATTCGAAAAATGTAAAAGATTCATTTTAATAAAAGTAACGTAGACATACACAGCTTTTGAAAATTGTTTTATATATTTAAAACTATTAATTTTAAAATAACAATGTCTAATAATTTTCAGTAATTAAAATTTATTTTTGCTTCTATTATTGATTAATAATTTATTATTAATTTTAAAATTAATTCAGTTTTAATTAGAAGTAATCGTTTAATAAACATTAAATTAATTTTAAAATTAATCGTTAAATTTATGTCTATCAAAATATAATTTAATATTTATTTTAGAGTCGATTTTAACAATTAAATATGCTTTCATTTTTCTTTTTTTCTTTGTTATTAATTGCTGTACGTTTACATACAATAGAATATATTTTTCGCATTTTTTTTTATTTAAAACCAAATTATTATCAAAATATATTTTACACTTTGCACTTTTCAATGGAATCGTTTTCTTTTAATCGTCATAATGAGTCATAATATTTTTTTTCCATAATTAATGTATATTTTCTATTAAAGTATAATCATTATTATCAAAGTTCCATTCTCAACATAAAATTAAAACTTTTCTTAAACTCATTAAAATATTGAAAGGTTAATTTTCGTTACATTAGGCAATTGCAAACACATTAATTCCTTTAACTGTTGCCAATCCTACATGCCAAATAATCCAATATGACTAAAAGCCTTTTAACAGTTCTATTTTGAAGTTCGGTGCAGGTAATTACTTTTGATGTAAGATGTAAAGGGAAATTAAATTTTCGGTAAATTGGCGGAAATCTGCTTTTGGAAACTCTTGGTTTCATTTTCGTCTACCAAACTAATTTGGAGCTAAATATTCCATCTTTAAGGTGGCATGCCATGTAGCAATTCGTTGAGCTAATGCCGTCTGCTAATGTTTGGAAGCATATTAAATGGCTTTCTGGAACTAAAATTTAATCAAAGTTAGAACTTACTATTTTCTCTAAATCAATGTATTTATATTTTAAGAACATGTTTTCCAGTTTTAACAAGTAATAGAACCATTAGAATAAAAATGTAGAAAAATTATTTTTTTATTTTGCTAGATTTTATGTTTTTTGTATCGTTAAAGCAGATTTTTAACTATCATGTGTACTAAAAAAAAATTCATAACTTTTTTTTAAAATTTTGTTTTCGATAATCTATTTACAAAATAATTTAATTTTTTTTAAATAACTACATTTTCATAAAATATTAACGAAAATGGTTTACAACGAATTCTTTACAGATAATGTCATTTAAATTATTTCACAGCAGTAAAAATATGTTTTATAAAATGGCAACCTAATGGAGTAAATGGATTAAATTTGACCTAAAGAAACAATTCTATTCTGAAACAGCCCTAACAATTGTTATTTACATTTGGCGTTTTCAACTTAATCTCTTTGTGAAACGTTATAAAAATGAGTTCATTTTGTCAGATTTAACATTGGTTTGTTTTCTTGTTCTTCTTTCTGGGTAATCTTATTAGGTTATAGCGAATTTTTTTTTATCTCATTTAACTTTTCGAATAGATGTATTTCCATAATCTGATTTTAAATTTCTAATAATCTAAATCAATTTAATATTTTAAATACCGTATATTTCCAAATGTAAGCCGATTTATGTATAAGCTGAGATTACATTTTTGATTTTATTTATTTGTTTGTTTATGTGAAAAAAGTTACCCTAATTTCAATTTATTAGCCAAATGGAAAAAAAAATCTGCAACGTTCCAATATGCCAACATGAGGGCTCAAATGTTGCCAAGCAGGTAAAACAGGTGAAACATTTTCCAATGAAATACCAGTAAAATAAAATGCTGGATGCTAATGATTGGATTCTAATAGCACCAACAGTAGCATATTGTTTCCATTTAGCTGCTATCATGTATACGATCTGTGCTAGTCACTCAAAATGTAAGTTAAAAGATTCAAATTATTTTCCTTTTCCATTGTTAGTTTTTGTATTCTAATTATTTATTATACTTTATTATTATTTCTGATCTACGCTTTGGTACTTTTCCGTTGGCTGGCTGCAAATTTCGCTAACATAGGATATGTTTATCGACGATGCAACAAACAAGCAATATAATTAATTACAAAAATAAAGCAAATCCCTTTCATAAAACTTATAACTCATATACTTAGAATTATCAACTAAAGAAATAAAAACGTGCTATATTTAGCGATAGTTGGCGATTTATCACTTGCACCCCGCTAACGGAAAAGTGCAGACGTTTTTTTTTTCTTTTTTGTGAGTTTAACTAATCCAGATTAACGTATTTTATGAAATTAACGGTGCTTATATAAGTCGATCGCAAAAATTTCATAATTGTTTTATATTTAACCATCACGCACCAAGAAGAGACAATAATATAGCGACGAGCGTTAATATTTTTTGCCCATAACATTATCCTTGATTTTACAGTTATTCCCTAAATTAATTTAGGCTTATATTTATTAAAATTTATTAGTCTAAATATAAGCTTGAATTATATTTTTATTATATCTTTAACCAATTTTAGAGCGACGATGATTACCATTTAACCAACTTTGAACATCCCTTTAATTGGAAAAAAAAACAATGCAATCGAAATTTCTCGTATATGTTGAGGATACGTTTGAGTTTGTTTTTTTTACTAACTCTCAAGACATGATCACGTATCTATGATATTAAAAAAAGTAATAATTGAGAATTAGAAGCCTCAATCATAAAAACCGTAACAGTAATAACGGTAATACCGACATAAAAGAAAACTAAGAAAAAAAAATGAGAATAGAAAAAACAAATTCAGAAATTGAAAAAAAAATAATAAAAAAAAAAACTCTCTGCCGAACTATCTGAAACACATCGAGGTAATGACGATCCGATAATTTTCGGTAGGAAGAGAAACGACGGGGGCCCGATGGCCAAGGAATTAGCGCTCTGGCTCTCCGAGCCACAGGTTTCGAATTCGAGGTCGGCAGTGCCATGGATGCTTTTAGTCCGGGATCCCTTTAAACCCCAGGTCAAACCCTAATATGACTGTAGAGCGTTAGACGTATGGCTGGTAAATCCTGCTCCTTAAAAAAAAACATCTCCTGTCTCGTAGGCAGACGGTCATGGTCCACGATGAAGCTGTTACGCCCATGAAGAAGAAAAATATTTTTAATTGAATTATCCAAAGTCAATTAAGATAAAAAAAAAATTTTTTCAAAATATTGCCATAAATCAATATAAAAAAATTATGTGTAATTAGTTCTTCTCATAAAATTTGAAACCTAATCCCTTTGTTTATTCAAACTTCTGGTTAACTGACGTTCTGCAATAATGGTATCTGATAGAGGATTTATCTACACAAGGATTTAATAACCTTACGTCCGTGGAGGATATGAAAGGTTTAAGCCTAGCAAAGCGATGCCATTTCAATCAAGACCTTTCATATTTTTCTTGCTTTAGTAATTTTTCCTGATCACCTTAATTTATATGCACTATAAATCTGTATATTCAAATAATGACATAGAATTAATGATGAACAACTATCCATGTAATGTACCATTCATTGCTATCCAGAAAAAAGAAATCTATATCTTCAAATCACACAAATCTATATCTTCAAATAAAGAAATAAAGTTAGTAATGAACAGATATTCATTTAATGTACAATTCATTGCAATTCCGATAACAGATTGTCCATGAAGATCTAGAAATAACAAAATAAACTTTATTCATTGCCTCCAATATATACAGCATTTTTTTACATACAGTATATCATCAGCATTTGCACTAAATCATAGCACAACGAAATAAATGATCATTTAAAATTTTTTTTCCCTTTGCTTAATTGGAATTCTTTCAGACTCAAGTGATCGAATTGTCCCCTGTACACTGTGCTAATCTCTCCTAATTGGATTACCAGGCGCATATCTAAGAAGAACCTACTACCATCCAAAGTAATTCTTTTTCCGTGAGAAACCATCTGTGGGAAAGGCGATTTCGGAACGGTATTTTTTAACCAATCCTTTATCTGACGAATCCATTTTACTGGTTCAGTTCCTGGCAAATCCGGTTACCCTCCAGTGGCTTAATTTACTTAAGAACAGAATCGCTGTCAATCAGTTTCGGGACTTATAGAGTTTTTGCACGTCTCTTGCTAGTCCTTGGAACAAGTTAGTTTGCTTTAAAAGAAATGTTTTGTAGTGCAAATTTAAAAACAAAATCCCTGTATCCATTTGCAGGATTCGGAAAGTTATACTTAATTTTGAGATAAGTATCCTATATGTATTGAATAATACGGTTTAAAATATTTGTTATATTTTATTTATTGGAATTCTTTAAATTATACAATGCTATATGTCATTTAATTAACTAGATTCCAGACTAAATAATGTAATAGCTGTCTTTCTGAAATCCTGATTTTAAAAACAACTTAAAAATTTAGATTGTATCATTATGATATTAGCTGTCTGCATATTAGGAATGATGAAAAACTAATAACTCATAATGTCTCACTGCGGTATTAGATATTAGCACCGATTTCATAATTACTCAACATATGGCTAGACATACCAATTTCAACTCCCACTTAAACAAATTTAATCAATGCTTAAAATGAAATATAGTTTTAGAATATTAATCACCTACTTTTAAACTTCTGCAAGCTTGAACAGCCAAAGAGATTTCACCATCCAAATTATGAAATTGCTACTATATCTTTTTCATTATAATAATATCCTTTTAATCTAGTTAGTAGAACATTTTTGCAAATTTGTTAACGACTCTTAAATCATTACTTTCTTTCTGTTTTATTTTGCATTGTTTTGCGTTTTAAAAATATTATTTCTTTGATGATTTTAAAATTGTCTATTGATTTTTTTTTTTTTTTGCGATTTCTGCTAACATCGCGTTATATTTTGTGAGTGATAAATGAAATATCGCATTAAATAGCAATTATCGTATTGGTAATATAGTTTAAATATGCGCCAATTTATCTGTAAAATCCTCCTAAAATTTGTTAATTTCTCCACCCCTTCCCCACTGTTATAAATGGTTTCTGCCGTAAAAAGAAAAGAAAAACAGATAAATCCATTCCATTCAAATTGAACTTTTACTTTTCCTTTTTGAGAAACCTTTTTTCTGCAATCTGCTTCATCAGATATATTGTTGGTACAGAAAAGGTTAATATAAACCATCTTATAAACACTAGGATTTTAATAAACACCATAATGTAAGAAGAAGAAACAATTTCTTTTTCCTTTTAATTGATGTTATAAAACTATTGAGTTGAAAGATAAATGTCCCTTTTAAAGCAGAAATGGACAAATTGATTATTTTCTAGATACTAGACCTACACTCAAGAGCCAAAACATTATGACCACCGGTCAATAACGAGTTGGCCCACCTTTGGCGCGCAACACAACTTCAACCCGACTTGGCATGGATTAACACCACCACTTAATACCAGTTAAATACCACTTCCCCCTGATCACGTGCCTTCCACGTCATCCAGGCGAGTTCATTGCAAAATGTAGGGGTGGTCATAATGTTTTGGTTCTTGAGTGTATATGCATGATGCAAAGTAATTGTGAAACAAAAAGTCCAATTCCATTCAAAAAATCAATTCCATTCAAATTGAAACTTCTATATTTTCCTTTTGACACACACTCGTCGAAATCTGATTCATCAGGTATATTGTTGGAAAGGAAGAAAAGGTTAATATACAACATTATAAGCAACAGGATGTCAATAAACACCATAATAAAAATAGGATAAATTTTTTCATCTTTTAAATATGGTTCTAACCTCTATTCAGCTGAAAGGTAAATATCCGTTTTAAAGCAGAAACGAATGAATTAATTACTTGGTAGGAGATACTAGTCACATGTGCATGATGTAAAGCAATTGTGAAAGAAAAAGCTTTAAATTGTTGAATTTTTTTCCCCAAAATCGCAGAATAGGGTCCGCTGGAATTTGGCGTGAAAATATAATTTCGCCAAAGTGCGCCAAGAAAATTAACTGCAAACAGTACAATAAATCCGGCTACCATATTTATTACTGGATTACCACATTTGGTTACCTATCGCTAGGTAGGCGTCCCAAAAATGGCGCCAAATCCCAATGGACTCCTATTTTGCGATTTGAAAATTTTTTTCGTCTATTTTTTGTTAATATCAAATTTAAAATTTAAATTATTAAAACTTATAGTTATTTCTTGTAATTAAAACTCCTCCTCTAAAATTACAGTTCCCTATTGCGCTGATGTATTACACAGCTCACACTTACACTGCTTCTATCCTGTTACAGTGCTTGCTGTGTTTGAATCCATCTAACTTGGATATTTGCAAATTTTTAATGTGATAGCTAGTAAGTAATTCAGTTTGATTTTTTATGAAATGCAATCACGCAGTGTACATACAACAATTTTGTTTGCAAAGATGAATAACATGCATTAAACATTATCTCTAAATCATTTAAATTCCCGCTAGCTCAGTCAATAAAAATTTCTGATAACTATCCACATAAAGAAATCGATAAAATACATATTTCCCAAAACATACAATTCACATATATCTTTATTCCTTAAATCACGGAAAAATGGCAGTTCTTCACCAGAAACACATTTATTACAAAAAAATCTTATTTCTTAAATGAAATAACCATTCATAAAACCTGAAGCACGAAATCCAAACATTTCTGCATCGACTTCCTTTCGAAAAACACCACCTGCCCATGAGGCCTCCGATACATCACCAGGTGTAATCAAACTCTTCTGATAGAACACCATTCTTCCCCTTCCTTCCCAAGAGAGGACTCTAAATTGAATACTTTTTCCCAAATGTATCGCCATCGATTGAGCACCATGAAAGGTACTCATTGCCCCAACCTCAGCCCCTGCAACAGATAGCCCCTGCAACAAAAGTTTTCCTTCGCCTTCGAATTTACGATGGCGGCAAACCACTAATAAACTCTTCTGTAGAACGCCATTATCCGCATGGTGTTATTACGCATGGGAAATATGGCTG
Source organism: Caerostris darwini (assembly GCA_021605075.1). Taxonomy (NCBI): domain Eukaryota; kingdom Metazoa; phylum Arthropoda; class Arachnida; order Araneae; family Araneidae; genus Caerostris; species Caerostris darwini. Next base: position 260,154 of record BPLQ01007287.1, on the reverse strand, counting down.
AAGGTTTGCTGTTCCCTCTGCCCAAACTGCTAGTTTACAGTAGAGATTTTGCAAGCATCAAGAAGATCTTGAAAGCTTTTGCATTCATTTTAAGTGAATTATTAATGCTGGTTACCTTAAAGCTGAACCATTCATAAACGAGAAATCTAAAATTGTGAGTATACGAAACAGGTGATACATCTGATATCTCCTTTCCTTTGTGAAATAGGGGTTCATTTTATTATTATGTAAATTAATCATTATTTAAATTGTGAACTCATTATACTTTTACGATCAGGTTATAGAATATATGATAATATATTTGATAACATTAATTCGACGATCTGAAATTAAATTGCTCAATTCGATTCAATTCGAATTTATTTTATGTTTATTATGTTTTCATTTCATTTTTTTTCCTTCTCATTATTTGCTGTACATATAATTGAACGTATTTTTCGCATATTTCTTGTATGTAAACCCGAGGAATTATCAAAAATATTTTATTCTTTGCAATTTTGAATGAAATAGTTTCCTATTAATCGTCATATATATTTAATACGATTAATTTTAATAAAAATTAATTTTTGCTTCGATTAATAATGAAAATAAAATTTTACATTTATTTTAGAGTTGACTTTAAAAAGTAATTATGTTATCATTTTTCATTTTTTTTTTCCTTCTCAATATTTGCTATACATTTACACATAATAGAACATATTTAGAATCTTACATGTAATAGAATCTGTGCAAAAACCAGTTAATATCAAAATATAATTTATTCAATTCCTTCTATTAGCTCACACTCTCACTATATATATCTTGTTCACATTTTCAATCGTTAATAAAAAACTTTTTATTCACCCACGCAAGTTCAAATGCATTTTTTGAACTTGTAGTGGATGACACTTGATGTTACAGTTTTTTCAAATATTAATTCAGTAATTAAAGTTAATTAATTAATTTTAGTTTTTTTAGATTTAAGTTGCATATATCTACCAACAGATGGCACCAGTTAAACTTAAAAAATGAATGAAAATTATTCATAAAGGATTTTCTGCAATATAGTGAAAAATGTAGGAATTGACTTTAAATTTCCTTTTTTTTATATTACTTTTTTTTTTTACTTTTGATTGAAATCGTTTCCATAATCAATGCATTAATAATGTATTTTCTTAATTATTTTTTTTCATAATCAATGTATTAATCTTTTGTAATAAATTATAATCATTATCACCAATGCTTCATTTATCAACATAAAACTAAAACTCTTCTATAACTCATTAAAATATTGAAAGGTAACTTTCATTCCATTAGGCAATTGCAAACACATTAATTCCTTTAACTGTTGCCAATTCTACATACCAAATAAACTAACATTACTAAAAGCCTTTTAACAGTTCTGTTTTGAAGTTCGGTGCAGGTAATTACTTTTGATGTAAGATGCAAAGGGAAATGAAATTTTCGGCAAATTGGCCGAAATCTGCTTTTGGAAACTCTTGGTTTCATTTTCGTCTACGAAACTAATTTGGAGCTAAAGATTCCATCTTCAATGAGGCATGTCATGTAGCAATTTGTTGAGCTAATGCCGTCTGCTAATGTTTGTAAACATATTAAATGACTTTCTGGAACTAAAATTTAATCAAAGTTTAAAATTCTAATTTTCTCTAAATCAATGTATTTATATTTTAAGAAAATATTTTTCAATTTAACGTGTACAAGATCCACTAGAATAAGAATATTGAAAAAATATTTTTTTATTTTTCTAGCTTTTAAGTATTTCGAATCGTTAAAGAAAAATTTTAACTTTGATGTACACTAAAAATAATTCCTAACTTTTTTTAGTTTTTATTTGCCATAATCTAATTACAAAAAAATTTAAATATTTTTAAATAATGACATTTTCATAAAATTTTAACAAAAATAGTTTAAATGAGTTTTTTACGTATACGGTTATTTAAATTATGTTACTGCAGTAAAAATATACTTTATGAAATGGTTACAAGTGATTAAACTTGATCAAAAGAAATAATGATCTTCTAGAAATAGCTGGAACCATTGTTATTTATATTTGACATTTTTATTTACATTTTTCGGCATTTTTATTTACATTTTTTGGCATTTTAATTATTATTTATTTTAGATTTCTTATTTTTCTTTAATTTTTCTCTAATTTTTCTTAAGTCTATGTAGAAAAAAAAATTTTTTTTTTCTCATTTTATTTCACAAATATAATATAAAGAAGTAATTCCATAATCTGATTTTAAATTTCCTAATCCCTAAATTATCTAAATCAAATTCATATTTTAAATACCGTATATTTCCTAATATAAGCCGATTTACGTATAAGCTGAGAATGCTATTTATTTATTTATTTTTTGAAAAAAATGTGATAATACATGAGGTTACCATTTTTATAATATAAAAGAATTATATTTTCGCCTTTCTCTTCTCTTTCTTATTTTTCTTTAATCTTCTTAAGATTATATCGAAAATTTTATATTTATCTCATTTTATATTTCGAATATAATATGAAGATATATTTTTATAATCTGATTTAAAATTTCTAATGACTTAATTCAAATTAACATTTTAAATGCTGTATATTTTCGAATATAACCCAATTCCAGTAAAAGCTGAGAGTTTTATTTATATATTGAATAGTATTATTTTTTTTAAAATTTCCCAAAGTTCAAAATCATATTAACCAAATAAAAAAAATAAAAAAAACCTGTAACGTTCAAATATATCAACATGAAGAATTAAAAGTTGCCAAGCAGGTATAACATGTGAAACATTTTCCAATCAAATCACTGTAAAGAAAAATGCTGGATGTTAACGTTTGGAATTTAAGTTCTATATTAATTGGAACTAATCCAATATAATACAGAACATTATTTAGGTTTAATTGTTGTCATCTATACAATCTGTGATGTCTACGCTAGTTAAAAGATTCAGTTTTTAGACTCTTTTAAGTTTTTTAGTCTTTTAAGTTTTTAAGTCTTTTAAGTTTTTTAGTCTTTTAAGTTTTTAAAGTTTTTAAAGTTTTTTAGACTCTTTTAAGACTCTTTTCAGATTTTAGACAGTTCAGACTCTTTTAAGTTAAAATATTAAAAGAATTTTACTTTTCCATTGCTATTCTTTATGTGCTAATTATTTACTATATTTTATTATTATTTCTGGTGTACACTTTGGTACTTTTCCATTAGAAAAAAATGAGCATGGAAACAAACACCGCTATTGATACATACTTTCTCTACCAGACCAACTCAAGCACATCGAAGTAGTGATTATCAAACCATTTTCGGAAAAAAAGTTAAACAAGAGGATTTATACTCTTATGTCAGTGGAATGACATGAAAGGTTTAAGCCTAGCTAAGCAGACAATGTAGGATTTATTCAGGTCGTTCATTTACCACTCATATCTTCTTGATGTTATAATTTTTTCTTAATCACTTTAATTCATATACACTAGTTTTTATGCACCACAAATCTATATCTTCAAATAATGGCATAGCATAAATAAATAATAGATATCCATGTAACGTGCAGTTCGTCGCTATTCAGAAAACAAATTACCTCATGAAGATCTAGAAATAATAAAATAAATTTTATTCATTGGATCCAATATACACAGGAATTTTTTTGCTTACTTTATATCAGCACGATTGCATTAAATTATAGCAAAGCGAAATAAATGATCATTTACCATTTTTTTCCTTTGCTTAAGTGGAATTCTTTCAGACTCAAGTGATCGAATTGTCCCCTGTACACTCTGCTAATCTCTCTTAATTGGATTACCAGACGCATATCTAAGAAGACCCTACTGCGATCCAAGGTAATACTTTTTCCGTGAGAAACCATCTATGGGAAATGCGATTTCCGGAAATGGTGTTTTTTAACCAATCCTTTATCTGGCGAATCCTTTTTACCGGTTCAGTTCCTGGCAAATCCAGTTATCCTCCAGTGGCTCAATTTACTTAAGAACAGAATCGCTGTCAATCAAGTTTTGGGACTTGTTGAGTTTTTGTTTGTCTCTTTTCAGTCCATGGAACAAGTTAGTTTGCTTTAAAAAAAATGAGTGCAGTTGTAGTGCAAATTTAAAAACAAAATTCCTCTATCCATTTGCAAGATTATTTAGATGATTAATTAGGGGTGAGAAAGTTGTACTTACTTTTAAGATAAGTATATCGTATCTGTATTGAATACTGAGTAAATATATTTTTAATGATTTATTCATTGGAATTCTTGAAATTATACAATGATGTATATAATTTTATCAACTAGATTCCGGCCTCAATAATGTAATAGCTGTCTTGTTGCAAACCTGATTTTTAAAACAATTTAACAATTTATATTATCTTATTATGATATTAGCTCTCTGCATACATATTAGCAATGATGAAAAACTAACAACTCATAATGTCTCACTGTGGTATTATATGTTAGCACCGATTTCATAATTACTCAACATATGGCTAGACATACCAATTTCAACACCAACTTAAACAAATTTAATCAATGCTTAAAATGTAATATAGTTTTAGAATATTAATCACATACTTTTAAACTTCTCCAAGCGTGAACAGCCAAAGAGATTTCACAATCCAAATTATCAAATGGCCACCAAATCTTTGTCTTTTTAATAAGATACTTTTAATATTGTTAGTACAACATTTTTGCAAATTTGTTAACGACTCTTAAATCGTTTCTCTCTTTCTGTTTTATTTTGTTTTTTCTGTTTTAAAAATTTATAATTTCTTTGACGATTTTATAATCATAAATAATATATAATCGATTTTAAAAGTATGTTAATTGTGTATTGATTTGTTTGCGATTTCTGCTAACATCGTGTTATATTTTGTGAGTGATACCTGAGATATCGCATTAAACAGCAATTATCATATTGAAATATAATTTAAATATGTGCCAGGTGATTTGTAAAATCCTCCTAAAAGTTGTTGCTTTCTCCACCCCTTCTCCACTGTCATAAATTTATTCTGCCATAAAAAAAACAGAGAAATCAATTTCCTTCAAATTGAAACTTTTATCTTTTTCTTTTGACACACACTCGTTGAAATCTGCTTCATCTGGTATATTGTTAGAAATGAAGAAAAGGTTAATATGCAACATTATAAACACCACAATGAAAATAGGATAAATAGTTTCATCCTTTTAATTATGGTTCTAACCGTTATTCAGTCCGGTTTAAAGCAGAAACGGACGAATTAATTACTTGGTAGAGATACTAGTCATATCTGCATGATGTAAAACAATTGTGAAAAAAAAAAGGTTTAAAAGTTTTTGTTGAATTTTTTCGGCAAAATCGCTGAATAGGGACGCTTGAATTTGGCGTCAAAATTTATTTTCGCCAAAGAGTGCCAAGATTGCGATTGTAAGTGAAGTGAATTGCAAACTGTACAAGAAATCTGTCGACCACATTATTACCTGATTATCACATTTGGGAACTTATCGCTCAGTTCGCGTCTTAAAAAAAATCCAAATTCCAATGGTCCCTATTTTGGGATTTAACCTTTTTATCCACTTTTTTATATTATGCAGTTTAAAATTTAAATTATTAAAAATTAAAACTATATTTTGTGATTAAAATTTTCCCTGAAAAATTATTTCCCCTTATTATAGTGCTGTGTAACACTGATTATGCATATACTGCTTCTCCACTATTACAGTACTATGTTTGAATCCATGTGTCATGGATTCTTTCAAATTTTAAAAATCCTTTCACAATTATGTGAAGGAAAGCTGGGCGGTAAGTAATTCAGTTACATCTTTTTAATGAAAAGTAATCGACACAGGGAACGCACATTATTTTGTTTGCAAAAATGAAATGCATGCATTGATTATTATCTCTAAATCATTTAAATTCACACTAGATGAATCATTACAAATGCCTGATAAAAATCCACATAAAGAAAATGACAAAATATTTATTTTCCAAAACATACAATTCATTTCTTTATTCACTTAAATCACGGGAAAATGGCAGTTCTTCACCAAAAACACGTTTATTTCAAAAATCTTATTTCTTAAATGAAATAACCATTCATAAAACCTGAAGCACGAAATCCAAACATTTCTGCATCGTCTTCCTTTTGAAAAACACCACCTGCCCGTAAAGGCCTCCAGTACATCACCAGGTGTAATCAAACTCTTGTGATAGAACACCATTCTTCCCCTTCTTCCTTCCCAAGAGAGGACTCTAAATTGAATCCTTTTTCCCAAATGTATAGCCATCGATTGAGACCCATGAAAGGTACTCATTGCCCCAACCTCAGCCCCTGCAACAAAAGTTTTCCTTCGCCTTCGAATTTACGGTGGCGGCAAACAAGTAATAAACTCTTCTGTAGAACGCTATTATCCGGATGGTGTTATTACGCATGGGAAATATGGCTGAATGCTTTGTATTCCCTGCTGTCTAAACTGTTAGTTTACGGTAGAGATTTTACACGTATCAAGAAGATCTTGAATGCTTTTGCATTCATTTTACGTGAATTATTAATGCTGGTTCCCTTAAACTGAACTATTCATGACCGGGTAATCTAAAACTGTGAGTATACGAAACAGATGATGCATCTGATATCTCTTTTCTTTTATGAAATAGGGGTTCATTTTATTCATATGTAAATAAACCATTATTTTAATTATGGTCTCAATATACTTTTACAATAAGGTTATAGAAAATATGATAATATATTTAATAACATTAATTCGATGTTCTGTAATTAAATTCCATTCAATAACAGTGGGAAAAATAATTCCTAGGTGAGAAATATTTTTTCTTTCTTCAAATAATCTGTCTGTCAACACCTTAACTAATGCAGTATGGGTGATTTGGAAGACAAAATAAATATAAAGCAAAAGGTTGGTGCTTGAGTTGCTTGTTCTGAACTTAAAATACTGCTTTGCTGTATTATTCCTTATTTTAATAAATAAATTGTTATTAACTGACGTTATGATAAATTACTCTTTTTCAAGAACACATTCAATTTTTCTTATTTCGGGAAGTGTTCGTTGACACAATATATGTGACTTGGAAGAGAAATTAATTATGGAGCTCAAAAATGAATTACATGCATTGAATATTATGTCAGAATTATTATTTTAACTCCCACGAGAAGATTCAATAAAAAAGCTGATAAATATCTACAAAAATAAATGATAAAACGCTTATTTTCCCAAACATACAATTCACATTTATCTTTATTCCCTTAAATTACAGAAAAATGGCAGTTCTTCACCAGAAACACATTTATTAAAAAATAATATTTCTTAAATGAAATAACCCTTCGTAAAACCTGAAGCACAAAATCCAAATATTTCTGCATCGTCTTCCTTTTGAAAAACACCACCTGCCCATGAGGCCTCCGATACATCACCAGGTGTAATCAAACTCTTCTGATAGAACACCATTCTTCCCACTTCCTTCCCAAGGGAGGGTTCTAAATTGAATCCCTTTTTCCCAAGTGTATCGCCATCGATTGAGCCCCATGAAAGGTACTCATTGCTCCAACCTCAGCCCCTGCAACAAAAGTTTTCCTTCGCCTTCGAATTTACGATGGCGGCAAACCAATAATAAACCTCTTCTGTAGAACGCTATTTTCCGGATGGTGTTATTACGCATGGGATATATGACTGAATACTTGCTGTTCCCTCTATCTAAACTGCTAGTTTACGGAAGAGATTTTGCACGTATCAAGAAGATCTTGATTGCTTTTACATTCATTTTAAGTGAATTATTAACGCTGGTTCCCTTAAACTGAACCGTTCATAAACGAGTAATCTAAAATAGTGAGTATACGAAACAGATGATGCATCTGATATCTCTTTCGCTTTGTGAAATAGGGGTTCATTTTATTAATATGTATATAAACGATTATATAAATTATGGTCTCTTTATACTTTTACAATCAAGTGAAAGAAAATTTGATGATATATTTGATAACATTAATTCGATGTTCTGAAATTAAATTGCTCACTTCTATTCTATGACATTGGGGGAAATATATTCTTGGTGACAAATATTTTTCTTGTTTCTTCAAATAATCCGAAATCAAGATGTTGACAGTTGTCAACATCTTGATTTATGCTATATGGGTGACTTTGTGAAAAAGTAACTATAAAGCTGAAACTTGGTGCCTGAGTAGATGTTTGTTCAGAAGCTAAAATATTTTCATCTACCCACTGACATTCGGGTAAATTACTTTTTTTCAAAAATTCATTGAAGTTTTCTTCTTTATGGAAGTGATCTTTAGCTCAATACTGATGACTTGAAAGGGAAAGTAACTATGGAGCTTAAGGTTGACACCTAAATAAATAGTTTGTTCTAGAGCTGAAGTATTTTACTTGCTTTGATTCCCTGACATTCAGGAAAAAATTTCTTGTCTAAGAATACATTCTATTTTTCTTCTATCCGAAAGTGATCTACGACACAATATGGGTGATTTGAAAGAGAAAGTAACTATAAAGCAGAAGGTTGACCTAAATAAATGGTATTTCTAACTTCAGGATAATTTAGATATTTAAATCGTTCAAATTAGAATAGTAGTTTTACTTTCTTAACAAAGATTTGAGTCAATCTAGGCAGGCAATTTGAGGCAGATAAACTTTTGTCACTTTAGGATAGGATATGCAATTCAGGAATTTTCACTGGGAATTCAAAATTATTATTTAAATATGATAAATGGAAAACGTTTTACTTTCGGAATGTACTAAAACAGAATTATGATAAAATTTTAGTTATATATTATTGTAGAATTTTGTTAATTACTTGTAGAAAAAAAAAAAAACCCTATTTTGCCGACTGCATATGAAACCAATATATGAATTTTTTTTAATTAATAAAATAGTAATTAAATAATAAAAAAAATAATAGTAAAAATAAGTAATAAAAATTATAAATAAATAATCAAAGAATTTAAAAAAATAAATAGTAAATAAATATTTACTCGAAATAAAAAAATAATAATAATGAATTTAATTTAATTATATTATTATTAAACTTTTTGGGGTAAGCTCACTTATATTTTCAAGAACATTTTTAAAAAAATAAATTTTATTTTTCGAAACATTATCAGATGACAATGAATTTCGTTAGTGAAGAATACTTTCAAATGTTTAAAATATGTTTTCATCAGCTTAAAATTTTTATTAAAATTACTTAAAATAGTATCCAATAAATAATTCCCTTAAATAAAAAAAAATAATAATAAATAAATTAAATATTATTAAAAGATTTGAGAGTAGACTCATTTATATTTTCAATAAGATTAAAAAAAATAAACTTTATTTTCCTATAAATTTTCAATTGACAATGAATTTTGATAACGAAAAATACTTTCAAATGTTTAATATCAAACTATTAACTGAAACTAGGGATTCAATGTAGCACTATATTTGATACTTTAAAATTGGTGACTTTTTATTAAATGATTTTTATTAAGTCACATTAATCGATTCTGAAAGAAAGATTAGTTAAAACTGATGGTTACGAATCAAATGCAATTTTTAATTTCCAAATTGAAACCTTAATTAATTACATTTCAAAAATTAAGCATTTGTGATGAAAAAGTCAGATTAATTTGCGCTTAAGCTAGTTAATTAGTAATTATCTAATTAGAAATTTTTTGAACGGTGATTACGAAATTCTAATTAACATATAAAAACTATTTTAAGAGAAAATGGCTTTTAGGAACATTTATAATGTTTAAGATCGGAATCATGTAGCTGACGAATGCCCAAGTTTTTTTTTATGCATTTATTTATACCATGATCTAAATTAGGAGTCACAGACTGCCACTCCCGGTTCGATTGATCACATATTTATTTTAGTTATTTAATTGCTAACTTTTTTGGAAGATTTTACGGTTTGGGTGAAAGATTAAAAACGAGGAAATACAGTTTTAACTTAATAGAAATTTTAATCATTTAAACTTTAGCATTTCAAACTTTAGATTCAATGTTTACGATTTCATTGCAGACAAGAATATCGCGTCCTTTGTCAATAATATACTAAATTGGATGATGATATTCTCCTTTGAAATTTTTTACCTGAGCAATTATTTCCCAATAATCATTTTAAAATTGCGTTAAAAGAAATAGATGTCATTTTACAACAAAATTCTCGAATATATGCATTGAATCAACATGTATTTGGGAGCCTATATTATTGAGCATAAAATTAATAAATAAATAAAAAAAGGTAACTAAAAATCCTTCCCGTAAACATTCCTTTGATTTGTTATTACGAAAATTGGATCAAATACTATATGTAACCAAGCTTCCTCCCACCCATTAGCAAAAGCGCGGAGTTCTGGAGAAATAGTCAGTTGGCCTACAGACTCTCACACAAGAGAAAGTATATTTCGCGCATCCTGCAAGTATCCGAGTATCGGGCTTTTGGCATAGAAGTAGAATACTTCCATGAATCTGTAATTATCTGTCTTAAAATGTGTTAAATATTGTACGTTTCTAATTGTATGTGTATGGTCTTTGTGCATGTGTCAATAAGGCTGTGGTTTCACCAACATGTGCCTCAAGTATGTCAACCCAATCACACACAGTTACAATATGGTTCACAAACCTGCACTTTACATATGTCATTAAATCTAATAAATATCATTCATGAAATCAAATATTTGCTCTTTTATTATATTATATTACTTATATTTTTAACAATACAATAAATATATATATATATATATATATAAAAATACAAAAAAGATTATCTTAGGTTTTTCGATGTTTAAATTAAAATTGAATATAACTAAATCAATTTTTAATGGTTTCTGATAGTTAAATTCATTTTTTTATTTAAATTTAATTAAATTTAAATTTAAATTAAATGCGTTATTAAATTTTCAACTCAGATGTCTTTATTTAATTGAATTATAGAATATAAAGTATTGTTCAAGAAATGAAAAAGATACAGAGAGTTTTTATTTCTTTCGGTGCTAATATTCTACATTGTTATGCCACGCTGAATCCTCAAATATAATGTAGAATTGGTTTTGGTCGTACTTTAATTATTTATTGCCTAGCATTTATCGTATGAATGAATTTAGCAGACAATCCAATAAAACTAGCAGTCACATGTACTATTGCAAACGGCACTTTCATTCCTGAAACATTGTTGACAAATGTTACTGAGAATTTAAACTGGAGTCAACCTTACCATTTATCTTTTCTACATGTGAACAGATCAAGCAAGGAAACAAGTTTCACGCGCAAAATAAAATCGACCGATATTAACATTCAAAACAAAATTTCTGAACTTAGTAAATTTTGTTTGTATTATAACAATAAAATATGCTGGTAATGCTTGTAATACCTGTAAATTAAAAGTTAATTTTAGTTATTCATAAAAACATGCTTGTAATATTCTACACAAAAAAAAGTTTTGTTGTGAGGCTTCAAAAGGCTTCAAAAACATTGATGAGATTGACTCTTTGCACTTGGGCCTGAATGGCCGAGTGGCTAGCGCTCTGGAGCTCGGTACCACAGGTTTCGGGTTCGAGTCCCGGCGGTGCCATGGATGTTTGCAGTGGTTCGGAATCCACTTTAAACCGTAGGTCCCGGTCCTAATAGGATAAGCGCGTTGCGGGGGCATTGTTACTCCGCGCCCGTGGCGTATCTTCAAGTTAACACGCTCCCCCTGGGTAGTGCAAAGTGAGTACGTCTGTGCAGCGCTTGCCTTAAGGCATCCAAGACCAAGCTGTCTAAGTGTTTGCCAGCTGCATTAGAATAAAAACTCTTTGCACTTTAGAATGAAATCATGATGAATAATTTTTCATAATCAATATCTTAATCTTTTCTACTAAATTATAACCGTAATCAACAAAGTTCCATTTATCAACATAAATTTAAAACATTTCTTCAACTCATTAAAATATTGAAAGGTTAATTTTCGTTACATTAGGCAATTGCAAACACATTAATTCCTTTAACTGTTGCCAATTTTACATGCCAAATAATCAACATTGCTAAAAGCCTTTTAAAAGTTATGTTTTGAAGTTCGGTACAAGTAATTACTTTTGATGTAAGATGTAAAGGGAAATGAAATTTTCGGTAAATTGGCCGAAATCTGCTTTTGGAAACTCTTGGTTTCATTTTCGCCTACGAGACTAATTTGGAGCTAAGGATTCCATCTTCAATAGAGAGTTTTTGCATACCGTACGTTAGTTACCGTAGGACGTCCGTTAGCTTTTTCTCCCTAGCGCGCATGCTCATAGGAAACTGAGCATGCGCACTAGGAAGAAAAAGCTAACGGACGTCCTACCGTAACTAACGTACGGTATGCAAAAACTCTCTATTGAGGCATGCCATGTAGCAATTCGTTCCACTAATATCGTCTGCTCATGTTTGGAAGCATATTAAATGGCTTTCTGGTACTAAAATTTAATCAAAGTTGGAAATTATAATTTTCTCTAAATCAATGTATTTACATTTTTAGAAAATGTTTTTCAGTTTAGCAAGTAACAGAATTATTAGAACAAGAATATTGAAAAGTTATTATTTTTTTTATTTTGCTAGATTTTATGTATTTTGAATCGTTACAGCCAATTTTTAACTATCATGTGTATTAAAAAGTTCCTAATTTTTTTTAAAGTTTTTATTTGCCTTAATATATTTACAAAATAGTTTAAATATTTTTAAATAATGATATTTTCATAAAATTTTAACGAAAATTATTTAAATGAATTATTTGCAGATAATGTCATTTAAAATATGTTACAGCAGTAAAAATATACTTTATGAAATGGCAACAAGTGATTAACTTTTATCAAAAGAAATAATGATCTTCTAGAAATAGCTGGAACAATTGTTATTTACATTTTTTGGCATTTTAAATTACTTATTTTTCTTTAATCAAATTAATATTTTAAATACCATATACTTCCGTATATAAGCCAATTCACGCACAAACTGAGAATGCTATTTATTTATTTATTTTTTGAAAAAGAAATTAGTAATGAATGTTATTATTTTTATAATTTAAAATAATTTTTTTTTTTTTGCATTTCTCTTTTACTTTCTTATTTTTCTTTAATCTTCTTAAGATTATATCGAAAATTTTATTTTTATCTCATTTAATTTTTCGAATATAGTATTAAGATGTATTTTCATAATTTTATTTTATATTTCTAATGATCTAAATCAAATTAATATTTTAAATACTGTATACTTCCGAATTTAAGCCGATTCCCGTATAAGTGTAATTTATTTATTTATTATTATTTTTTAAATTTGTCCAAAATTAAAAACCATATAAGCCAAATGAAAAAAAAAAAAAAATCCTGTAACGTTTAAATGTATCAATATGAAGTCTAAAATGTTGCCCAGCAGGTGAAACATTTTTCAATCAAATCGGTGTAAAGAAAAATGGTGGAAGCTAACGACTAGATTTAAATAACATCCAAGAGAATCTAGAATATTGTTTCTATTTAGTTATTATTATCTTTAAAATCTCTGATATTTGTGCTGGTCAAAACATTCAAAATTAAGCTAAATTATTAAAAGAAGAATTTTAAACCATTATTTTTTATGTGTTAATTATTTACAATATTCTGTTAGAATTTCTGGTGTACGTTTTGGTACTTCTACATTAGAAAAAAATCAGCACGGAAAACAAACACTGTTATTGATACATATTTTCTCTACCAGACCACCTGAAGCACATCGAAGTAATGATTATCAGACCATTTTCGGAAAAAAGGAAAACGAGAGGATTTATACTCTTATGTCAGTGGAATAACATGAAAGGTTTAAGCCTAGTAAAGCGAGACCTTGTACATTTCATTAGAGTCGTTCATTTACTATTGCTATCTGCTTGCTTATGTAAATTATTCATAATCATCTTAATTAATACACACTAGTTTTTATGTAACACAAATATATATCTTAAACTAATGATATAGCGTTAATAATGAACAGTTATCCATGAAATGTACAGTTCAGAAAACTGATTTCCCCCTGAAGATCTGTAAATAACAAAATAAACTTTATTCATTGGCTACAATATATACAGAATTTTTTTACATACAGTATATCAGCACGATTGCACTAAATCATAGCATTGTGGAGTAAATGATCATTTACCATTTTTTTCTCTTTGCTTAATTGGAATTCTTTCAGACTCAATGCCCCCTGTACACTCTTCTAATCTCTCCTAATTGGATTACCAGACGAATATCTAAGAACTTTCTACGATCCAAAGTAATTCTTTTTCTGTGAGAATCCATCTATGGGAAATGCGATTTCCGAAAATGGTGTTTTTTAACCAATCCTTTACCTGACGAATCCCTCTTACCGGTTCAAATCCTGGCAAATCCGGTTATCCTCCAGTGGCTTAATTTACTTAAGAACAGAGTCGCTGTCAATCAAGTTTCGGGACTTGTTGAGTTTTTGCTGGTCTCCAGCCAGTCCATGGAGCAAGTTAGTTTGATTTAAAAGAAATGTTTTGCGGTGTAAATTTAAAAACAAAATCCCTCTATCTATTTGCAAGATTCGGAAAGTTATACTTAATCTTGAGATAAGTATATCGTACCTGTATTGAATCTGGTGTAACAATTGATATAATTTACTTAATAAAATTCTTTAAATTATACAATATAAAATAGCATGCTATTAACTAGATTCCATCCTCAGTAATATTTCCAGGGAAAACACTTAGCTAACAAATGAGAAATTTGCATACCAAATGAGTAACTATCTTGCTGCAATCCTGATTTGTAAAACAACTTAATAACTAATGTTGTCTCATTATTATATTATCGCTTGACATAAACATTGACAAATATTAAAAACTGTCAACTCATAATGTCTCACTGGCGTATTATAGGTCTCTTACGTAGTTACCACATATTTCATAATTACTTAATGCATGGCTAGATATGAGAATTTTAATTTAGTTAAACAAATTTAATGCTTAAACTATAATGTAGTTGAGGAATATTAATTATATACTTTTGTGTAGTGCAGAATATTCATCGCATATTATTCATTAAATATTATATTATCACACATTATCAGAATTTTAATCTCACATCACAATAATTTGCGCTTCTAATATTAATCAAAATATAATTTATTGAGTTATTAGAGTTGATTTTATAAGGTAATTATGTTTTCATTTTTTTCCTTTTCAACAATTTCTGTACATTTACCAATGATAGAATATAGTTTTCACGTATTTCTTGTATTTAAAACAGGGTTGTTATCAAAATAATTTTTATTCTTTGCAGGTTAGTATGAAATCATTTCCTTTTTCAATCAATCAATCAATGTATTAATCTTTTCTACTAAATTATAATCATTATTATCAAATTTCCATTTCTCAACATAAAATTAAAACTTTTCTTAAACTCATTAAAATATTGAAAGGTAATTTTCGTTACATTAGGCAATTACAAACACATTAATTCCTTTAACTGTTGCCAATCCTACATGCCAAATAATCCACCATGACTAAAAGCCTTTTAACAGTTCATTTTGAAGTTCGGTGCAGGTAATTACTTTTGATGTAAGATGTAAAGGGAAATGAAATTTTCGGTAAATTGGCCGAAATCTGCTTTTGGAAACTCTTGGTTTCATTTTCGTCTACCAAACTAATTTGGAGCTAAAGATTCCATCTTCAATGAGGCATGCCATGTAGCAATTCGTTGAGCTAATGCCGTCTGCTAATGTTTGGAAGCATATTAAATGGCTTTCTGGAACTAAAATTTAATCAAAGTTAGAACTCAGAATTTTCTCTAAATCAATGTATTTATATTTTAAGAACATGTTTTCCAGTTTATCAATAACCAGTAACATTAGAATAAAAATATTGAAAAAAATATTTTTTTGTTTATTTTGTTAGATTTTATGTATTTTGAATCGTTAAGCAAATTTTTAACTATTATGTATACAAAAAAAAATTTCTAATGTTCTTTTATTTTTTATTTGCAATAATCTATTTACAAAATAATTTTAATATTTTTAAATAATGATATTTTCATAAAATTTTAAAGAAAATTATTTAAATGAATTCTTTACATATAATGTAATTTAAATTATGTTACAGCAGTAAAAATATACTTTATAAAATATCAACAACTAATTAAACTTGAACAATAGAAATATAATTCTCTTACAGAAACATCTGGAATAATTTTTATTTACACTTGGTTTTTTTATTGGCATTTTATTTATTATTTAATTTACAGTTCTTATTTTTTTTTTTTTATCTTCTTAAGTCTATATCGAAAAATTAAATTTTGCCTCATTTTATTTTTCGAATATAATATGAGGATGCAATTCCATAATCTGATTTTAAATTTCCTATCAAACAAATCAAATTAGTATTTTAAATACCGCATACTTCCGAATATAAGCCGATTTACGTATAAGCTGAGAATGCTATTTGCTTTTATTTTTTTTTTTAAATTTAATAATAAATGAGGTTATCATTTTTATAATTTAAAATTTTTTTTCTCTTTTTGCATTTCTGTTTCTTTTTTAATCTTCTTAAAATTATATCGAAAATTTTAGTTTTATTTCATTTTATTTTTCGAAGAAAATATGAAGATGTATTTTCTTAATCGGATTTTAAATTTCTAATGACCTAAATTAAATTAAATTATAAATATCATATATTTCCGAATATAAGCCAATTCAAGTATAAGCTGAGAGTTTTATTTATTTATTGATTATTATTTTAAATTTGCCAAAAGTACAAAATCATATTAGCGAAATGAAAAAAAAAAATTCCTGAAACTTTCAGATATATCAACATGAAGGCTTAAATGTTGACCAGCAGGTAAAACAGGTGAAACATTTTCCAATCAAATAACTGTATTGTAAAATTCTGGTGCTAATAACTGATTTTAATAACATGCAAAGAGAATCTAGAACATTGTTTCCATTTAGTTATTATCATTTATAAAATTTGTCATTTGTTCTAGTCAAAACACTCAAAAGTGTAAATGAAAATATTAAAAGAATTTTCCTTTTTTCCATTGTTATTTTTTATGTGTTAATTATTTAAGATATTCTGTTATTATTTCTTTGGTTTCATTAGAAAAAGGAGCATGAAAACAAACAATGTTATTGATACATACTTTCTCTACCAGACCACCTGAAACACATCGAAGTGGGGATTATCAGACCATTTTCAGAAAAAAAGGAAAGCAAGAGGATTTATACTCATATATCAGTGGAATGGCATGGAACGGTTTAAAGCCTAGCAAAGCGAGACCTTGTCGCACATTAAATTCAGGTCGTACATTTACTATTTCTATCTTCTTGCTTACGTAAATTATTCATAATCACCTTAATTAACATACACTAGTTTTTACATAACACAAATCTATATCTTCAAATGATGAAACAGCGTTAGTAATGAACAGATATCCATGTAATGTATAATTCATCGCAATTCCGATAACAGATTGCCCCGTGAAGATCTAAAAATAACAAAATAAACTTTCAATTCTGTATCATTGGTTCCAATTCATACAGAATTTTTTTTTACGTACAGTATATCAGCACGATTGCACTATATCATAGCACAGCGAAATAAATAATCATTTAGAATTTTTGTCCCCTTTGCTTAATTGGAATTCTTTCAGATTCAAGCTATCGAATTGTCCCCTGTACACTCTGCTAATCTCTCCTAATTGGATTACCAGGCGCATATCTAAGAAGAACATACTATTATCCAAAGTAATTATTTTTCCATGAGAATCCCTCTATGGGAAATGCGATTTCAAGAAATGATATTTTTTAACCAATCCTTTACCTGACGAATACATTTTACTGGTTCAATTCCTGGCAAATCCGGTTTTTCTCCAGTGGCTTAATTTACTTAAGAGCAGAGTCGCTGTCAATCAAGTTTCGGGACTTGTTGAGTTTTTGCTTGTCTCTAGTCAGTCCATGTAACAAGTTAGTTTGCTTTAAAAGAAATGTTTTTAGTGCAAATTTAAAAACAAAATCCATCTCTATCCATTTGCAAGATTCGGAAAAGGGGTGATACTTAATCTTAAGATGAGTATATCGTATTTATATTCAACAATGTGTAAAAATATTTGTAATAATTTATTTACTTTAGTTCTTTAAATTATACAATGCTGTATATAATTTTATTCACTAGATTCCAGCCTTAATAATGTAATATATATCTTACTGCAATCCTGACGATTTTAAACAACTTAAAACTTTATATTATCTGATTCTGATATTAGCTGTCTGCATACCTATTAGCAATGATGAAAAACTCACAACTCATAATGTCTCACTGTGGTATTAGATGTTAGAACCGATTTCATAATTACTCAATATATTGCTTGACATACCAATTTAAATTACCACTTAAACAAACTTATTCAACGTTTAAAATATAACATTTTTAAATTATTAATCACATACTTTTAAACTTCTCCAAGCTTGAACAGCCAAAAAGATTTCACAATCCAAATTATCAAATGGCCACCAAATCTTTGTCTTTTTAATAAGATCCTTTTACTCTTGTTAGTACAATATTTTTGTAAATTTGTTAACGGCTCTTAAATGGTTTCACTCTCTCAATTTTATTTCGTTTATTCTGTTTTAAAAGTTTTTTATTTCTTTGACGATTTTAAAATTGCCTATT
The DNA here is from genome assembly GCA_021605075.1 of Caerostris darwini. Taxonomy (NCBI): domain Eukaryota; kingdom Metazoa; phylum Arthropoda; class Arachnida; order Araneae; family Araneidae; genus Caerostris; species Caerostris darwini. Next base: position 241,532 of record BPLQ01007287.1, on the reverse strand, counting down.
GATTTTTTTGCGATTTCTGCTAACATCGTGTTATATTTTGTGAGTGATACCTGCAATATCGCATTAAACAGCAATTACCATGTTGAAATATATTTTAAATATGTGCCAGGTGATCTGTAAAATCCTCTAAAAGTTGTTATTTTCTCCAACCCTTCCCCACTGTTATAAATGTATTCTGCCATAAAAAAAGAGAAAAACAGAGAAATAAATTCCATTCAAATTGAAACTTTTATCTTTTCCTTTAGACACACACTCGTCGGAATCGACTTCATCATTAATATTGTTAGAAAGGAAGAAAAGGTTATATAAAACATTATAAACACCAGGATGTTAATAAACACTATAATAAAAATAGAATAAATATATATATTTTTTTAATTATGGTTCTAACAGTTATTCAGTTGAAAGGTAAATCTCCGATTTAAAGCAAAAACGCACGCGTTGATTACTTGTTAGAAATAATAGTCTCGTGTGTATGATGCAAAGCAATTGGGAAAGAAAAAGGTTTAAAAGTTGGCCGTTTTTTTTTTTTTTTTTTTTTTTTTTTTTTTTTTTTGACAAAATCACAGAATAGTCACACACAAATTCACAATGACATCAAAAATTCTTTTCGTCAAAGCTCATCAAGAAAAAAGATTGAGATATTAATAAAGTGAATTGCAAACAGTACAAGAAATCTGACTACATTTACTACCGGCTGACTATCAAGTCCACTTTATTACCTGATTACCACATTTGGCGACACAAAAAACTTCTCCAAATTCCAACGTCTGCTATTTTGCGATTTGGCCTTTTTTCATCTGGTTTTATTTTATTGTTCTGTTTAAAACTTAAATTATTAAAAATTAAACCTTTTTTTCTAATGAAAATTCAACATCTAAAATTGTACTACTATGTGTTATACCGCTTACTCTTGCACTGCTTCTCGTCTATCACACTGCTGTGTGTAAATCTATGCAACTTCGACACTTGCAAAATTTTAATGTGATAGCTGGTTGCACAATAAATAATTCAGTTTTTTTTATATAATTGCGCAGTGTACAGACAGCAGTTTTATTTCCAAAAATGAATTACATGTATTGAACATTATCTCTAAATCATTCAAATGTCCACGAGGTGAGTCAATAAAAATGCCTAGTAAATATCTAAGTAAAGAAATGATAAAATATATATTTTCCAAATCATACAATTAATATCTTTATTCCCTTAAATCAAGGAAAAATGGAAGTTCTTCACCAGAAACACATTTATTTCGAAAATTCTTAAATGAAATAACCATTCACAAAACTTGAAGAACGAAATCCAAACATTTCTGCATCGTCTTCCTTTTGAAAAACACCACCTGCCCATGAGGCCTCCGATACATCACCAGGTGTAATCAAACTCTTCTGATAGAATACCATTCTTCCCCCTTCCTTCCCAAGGGAGGGTTTTAAATTGAATCCCTTCTCCCAAATGTATCGCCATCGATTGAGCCCCATGAAAGGTACTCATTGCTCCAACCTCAGCCCCTGCAACAGATAGCCCCAACAAAAGTTTTCCTTCGCCTTCGAATTTACGGTGGCGAGAAACCACTAATAAACTCTTCTGTGGAACGCTATTATCCGGATGGTGTTATTACTCATGGGAAATATAGCTGAATGCTTGCTGTTCCCTCTGCCCAAACTGCTAGTTTACGGTGGAAATTTTGAATGTATCAAGAAGATCTCAAATGCTTTTGCATTCATTTTAAGTGGATTATTAACGCTGGTTCCCTTGAACTGAACTATTGATGAACGGGTTATCTAAAATTGTGAGTATACGAAACAGATGATGCATCTGATGTCTCCTTTCCCTTTGTGAAATAGGGGTTCATTTTATTAAGATGTAAATAAACCGTTATTTAAATTATGGACTCATTATACTTTTACAATCAGGTTAAAGAAAATGTGATAGTATATTTGATAATATTAATTCGATGTTCTGAAATAAAATTGCTCACTTCGGTTCTATGATATTGGGGAAATAATTCATTGGTGAGAATAATTTTTCTTCTTTCTTGAAATAATCTGACCATCGGAATCTTAACTAATGTTGTATAAATTGTTCGGGAAGTAAGTATAAGGCTGAAGGTTGGTACCTGATTAGACGTTTGTTCTGAAATTAAAATACTTCAGTCGATCCATTGAGATTCGGGTAAATTAGTACTTCATTTTAAGAATTCAACCTCTTTTTCTTCGACGTGTTTTGTGATCTTCCACACAATATGGGTGATTTGCAAGAGAAAGTAACTGTGAAGCTTAAAGTTGACTGCTATAATCGGTTTGTTCTAAAGCTGAAGTATCATACTTGCGTTTATTCATTAAAATTAAGGGGAAATACTATTTTAAGAATTTAGATTTTTTCTCATTTTTAAAACTGCATATTATTATTCTACTTGCTTTAAACGACTGACAATCTGGTAGATAAATAAAGATGTTTCATGTTTATTTCCAAAATATTTCAGAGATGATATTATTGTCCTATTTGCCCAGCCAAACTCTCACAGACCGCACATCCAAAATTTATATTTTAGTCTTGCAGAGACAAAGAATTTAATTCTGGACATTACCCTAGTTCAAATACTTTTAACAGAATTATAATAATTTATAAAAATTTTTTCTAGCTCGTTCACACTCCAACATACGTGTAAGCATCAGCTCCGCACGTGGAAGTTTATATTTGTTATTTAATTATATATATCTTTTCTAAATCATTCAATCTCTATTTTGATTATCAAAGTTACAAATATTTAGGGAAATTTTTGCTTTTCTGACTTCCTCTCTAGTGGTCAAGAGAAAAACATCTTCTCAAGTCAATATCTAGAATCCTACTGGCGCATAGAGTGCCAGTGGTGCCTACATTTAAAATATTAATACATATAATTAATATATTAATACATTAATAATACATATCCCAAAAAAAACTGTTACATTACAAAAAATAACTTTATACCTATCGTAAAGAAAATTTTAATAATTGTAAGTTCATAAGTATTTGAAAGTAATAAAAGTACATTTAATATTGCTTTACAGGTTGAATATCATTATTTTTAAAAAACCAATTCTAAAATTACAAGAAATTTCTTTTAACGCAGTTATTTTTTCGGGGGGGAACATTTCGACGATTTATTTTATTTATAGAACATTCTTTTGGTCTTTTGTGATTTATGTTTACAGTACTAATTTTTTACTTTTCGTAGTATTTATTTTTGGTTTGAAATAGATAAAAGGTTCACTTTAATAAAATTATCGTAGACATACAAAGCTTTTGAAAATATTTGTAATTATTTTGCATATCTAAAAAGATTAATTTTAAAGTAATTATAAAATATTAATTTTTTGCTTCGTTTATTAATCAAAATAAAATTGAATATTTATTTTAAAGGTAATTTAAAAAAGTACTTGCTTTTTGTTTTTTATTATTTTTTTTTTAATAATTGTGGTACTTTTCCAAATGATAGAATATTTTTTTCGCATATTTTTGGTCTTCAAAACAGGGTTATTATCAAAATATATATTTTTTTTTATTCTTTGCATTTTTGAGTGAAATCGTTTCATTTTAATCGTCATATACATTTACATTGAATTAATTTTCGAATTGATTATTCTATTGATTATTGTTTATTAGTAATTATGCTTTTTTCTTCTCAATAATTGCTATGCATTTACATATAATAGAATATATTTTTCACATATTTATTGTATATAGACCCGAGTAAATATCACAAATATTTTATTATTTTCACTTTTTGAATGAAATTGTTCTCTTTTTCCTAATCAATTAATCTGATCTAATAAACTATAATGATTATCATCATAGATGCATTTATCAACATAAAATTAAAACTTTTCTTAAGCTCATTAAAGTATTGAAAGGTAACTTTCATTCCATTAGGCAATTGCAAACACATTAATTCCTTTAACTGTTGCAAATCCTACATGCCAAATAATCTAACATTACTAAAAGCCTTTTAACAGTTCTGTTTTGAAGTGCGGTACAGGTAATTACTTTTGATGTAAGATGTGAAGGGAAATGAAATTTTCGGTAAATTGGCCGAAATCTGCTTTTGGAAACTCTTGGTTTCATTTTCGTCTACCAAACTAATTTGGAGCTAAAGATTCCATCTTCAATGAGGCATGCCATGTAGCAATTCCTTGAACTAACATCGTCTGCTAATGTTTGTAAGCATTTTAAATGGCTTTCGGGAACTAAAATTTAATCAAAGTAAGAAATTATAATTTTCTCTAAATCAATGTATTTATATTTAAAGAAAATGTGTTTCAGTTTTAACAAGTACGAGAACCATTCGAATAAGAATATTGAAAAATTATTTTTTTTTATTTAGCTAGCTTTTATGTATTTTGAATAGTTAAATTAAATTTTTAACTATCATGTGTATTAAAAATTTCCTAACTTTTTTTTAGTTTTTAAATGTTGTAATCTATTTACAAAATAATTTAATTTTTTTAAAGTAATGACATTTTCATATATAAACGAAAATGGTTTAAATTGAATTCTTTACAGATAATGTCATTTAAATTATCTTACAGCAGTAAAAATATAGTTTATAAAATGGCAACAAGTGATTAAATGTGACCAAAAGAAACAATTTTATTTCAAAAACCGCTGTAAGAATTGTTATTTACATTTCTTCTTTTTTCAATAACTTAGTGAATCGTAATAAAAATGGGTTTATTTTGTCGGGCTTAACATTGGTTTGAGTACCATTTTTATGAAACAAAATAATTTTCTTTTTATTTGCTCTTTGCATTTCTCATTTCCCGTGTTATTTCTCTTTAATCTTCTTAAGTTAAAACGAAATTTTTATCTCATTTTACTTTTCGAATAGATGCATTTCTATTATCTTATTTTAAATTTCCAATCATCTAAGTCAAGTTAATATTTTAAATATCGTATTTTTTAGAATATAAGCTGATTTATGTATAAGCTGAGTGTGCATTTTTTTTTGTGTGTGTGTGTGTGAAAACATTTAAACTAATTTCAAAATTTTGTTAGCCAAACGGAAAAAAACACCCTGTAACGTTCCAATATGCAAATGTTGCCAATCAGGTGAAACAGCTGAAACATTTTTTAATCAGATAGTTGTAAAATAAAAAGGCAGGATTGTTAACAGCTGGATTCTTATAATACCTACAGAAGCTAGCACATTGTTTCCATTTAGTTGCTATCATGTATATGTCCCGTGATAGCCAAAACACTCAAATTGTAAGTTAAAAGTTCGCCTTCGAATTTACTGTGGCGGCAAACCACTAATAAACCTCTTCTGCAGAACGCTATTATCCGGATGGTGTTATTACGCATGGGAAGTATGGCGGAATGCTTGCTGTTCCCTCTGCCCAAACTGCTAGTTTACGGTGAAGATTTTGCACGTAACAAGAAGATCTTGAATGCTTGTGCATTCATTTTAAGTGAATTATGAATTCTGGTTCCCTTGAACTGAACTATTCATGAACGAGTAATCTAAAATTGTGAATACTGGATGAGTACAGGAAGCAGACGATGAGTGTAGGAAGCTGATATCTCTTTTCATTTATGGTTCATTTTATTAATATGTAAATAAACCATTATTTAAATTAGGGGCTGATTTTACATTTGCAATTAGGTTATAGAAAATAGGATAATATATTTGATAACATTAATTCGGACCAGCCAAACAACAGTCAAAACGATTTCACAATCCAAAGTGTTAAAATGGCCACCAAATCTTTGCAGTTTTCGTAAGACAGTTTATAACCTTCTTATCTTGTTAGTACATAATTTTTGAAAATTTTTTAATGTTTCTTAAATCTCTATTTCTATTTTGCATTGTTCTGCGATCTAAAAATTTATTCATATATTTATTTATTATTACTTTTTTTGATTATTTTACAATTTTCTATTGATTTGTTTGTTGTTTCTGTTAACGGAGTGTCATACTTTGTGTGCTATAGCTCAAAAAGCAGTTATTTTTCTGAAATATAATTTAAATATATGCCAAGTGATCTGGAAAATCCTGCTAAATCTTAATACTTTATCTGTTCCTCCCCACTGTCATAAATGGATTCCATTCAAATTTAAAATTTTATTTTTCCTTTTAACATATATTTGTCGAGAAATTGCTTCACCTTGTATATTGTTGGTACAGAAAAGGTTAATATACAACTTTATAAACATCAGGATATTAATAAACATCATAATAAAAGTAGGATAAATAGTTTCTTCTTTTTTTAATTATAGTTTTAACAGCTATTCAGGTGAAAGGTAAATATCCGTTTTAAAGCAGAAATTAACAAATTGATTACTTACTAGATACTAATCATATATGCATGATGCAAATAAATTGTGAAAGAAAAAGTTTTTAAAGTTTCGTGGAATTGTTTTCGGTAAAATAGTAAATTAGGGCCCCTGGGATTTGGCGTCAAAAATTATTTTCACCAAATTACACCAAGAAAAAGATTGTGATTATAAGTGAAGTGAATAGCAAACAGTACAAAAATGCAGCGACCACATTATTGCCACATTTGGTGACTCATCGCTCAGTTGGCATCACAAAAAGTTGCCAAATATCAAAAAGTCACCAAACATTTCGCGATTTCAGTTTAAAATTAAAATTGTTATTGTATTGTATTGTTATCATTATTGTTATTTTTTGTAATGAAAATTCCTCCTCAAAAATTACCTTCATCCAATACACTGATGTGTTACAATGTTACACTTACACTGCTACGTTTGAATCCATGCGTCTTGGATACTTACAAATTTTCATTGAGGAAAATTATACAGTAAGTAATTCAGTTAAATTTTTTGATAAAATGTAATCACGTAGTGTACACATAACAGATTTGTTTGCAAAAATAAATTACATGCATTGCATATTATCATATAAATTCCCACTGGCTAAATCATATAAATTCCCGCTGGCAAAATCATATAAATTCCCGCTGGCAGAATCAATAAAAACTGATAAATATCTACATAAAGAAAACGATAATATATTTATTTTCCAAAATATACAGTTCACATATGTTTTTATTCTTTAAATTACGAGAAAACGGCAGTTCTTCAACAGAAACACACTTATTACGAAATCTTATTTCTTAAGTGAAATAACCATTCATAAAACCTGAAGCACGAAATCCAAACATTTCTGCATCGTCTTCCTTTTGAAAAACACCATCTGCCCATGAGGCCTCCAATACATCACCAGGTGTAATCAAACTCTTCTGATAGAACACAATTCTTCCCCTTCTTCCTTCCCAAGGGAGGGCTCTAAATTGAATACTTTTTCCCAAATGTATCGCCATCGATTGATCCACATGAAAGGTACTCATTGCTCCAACCTCAGCCTCTACAACCAATCGCCCCAACAAAAGTTTTCTTTCGCCTACGAATTTACGGTGGCGAGAAACCACTAATAAACAATTCTGTAGAATGATATTATCCGGATGGTGTTATTACGCATGGGAAATATGGCGGAATGCTTGCTGTTCATTCTGTCTAAACTGTTAGATTACGGTGGATATTTTGCACGTATCAAGAAGATCTTGAATGTTTATGCATTCATTTTAAGTGAATTATTAACTCTGGTTTCCTTAAACTGAAATATTCATGAAGGAGTAATCTAAAATTGTGAATACTTGCAGGAGTATATGAAGCAGATGATGCATATGATATATCTTTTCAGTTATGATTCATTTTATTTATATGTAAATAAGCCATTATTTAAATTATGGACTCATTATACTTTTAGAATGAGGTTATAGAAAATATGAGAATATATTTGATAACATTAATTCGATTATATGCAACTAAATGGTCCACCTCGATTCAATGATATTGATTGAAATAATTCCTTGGAGAGAATAATTTTTCTTCTTTCTTCTAATAATGTGACCGTCAATACCTTTAATAATGCAGTATGGGTCATTGTGAAGAGAAAGTAATTATAAAGCTGATGATTGATAACTGAGTAGATGTTTGTTTTGGAGATAAATTCCTTCTAAGATCCAGGAACATTCGGGTAAATTACTTCTTTACAGGAATTCTATTTTTGTTCTTTTCGGGAAGTGTTTTTCGCCCCAATATGGGTGATTGGAAGAGAAAGTAAATATAAAGCTGAAATGAATGGTTTGTTCTAACACCATGGTAACTTAGATATTTAAGTTGCCCATCTTAGAATATTAGATTATTTCCTAGAAGATCAATCTATGTGAGGCAGATAAACCCTTGCCACTTTAAGGTCACTTATGAGAGGGAAGAATTTTCAATAGATAGTGCTATCGTTCGAGTCCCATGAAAGGTACTCATTGCTCCAATATATTCAACATATTGTTTTCAAAATATTTATATTAAACTTTAAATGATCTTAAAAAAATTAACTTAAAGAAAAATATTTTTAACATTTGAAAGTCTTCATTATCGAAATTTATTGTTATGTGATAATTTTCAGGAAAATGCAGTTTATTTTCTTATTCTTCTTTAAAAAAATATGAGTTTACTCCCCCAAAAATTAAACAAGAATATAATTTATTTATTATTAATTTTCAGCCCCTGCTACAAAAGTTTTCCTTCGCCTTCAAATTTACGGTGCCGGCAAACCGCTAATAAACTCTTCTGTAGAACGCTATTATCCGGGTGGTGTTATTTCGCATGGGAAATATGGCTGAATGTTTGCTGTTCCATCTGCCTAAACTGCTATTTTACTGTGGTGATTTTGCACTTATTAAGATCTTGAATGCTTTTGCATTCATTTTAAGTGAATTATTAATGCTGGTTCCCTTAAACTGAACTATTCATGAACGAGTGATCTAAAATTGTGAGTATATAAAAGAGACGATGCATTTGATATTTTCGTTCCTTTGTGAAATAAGAGTTAATTTTATTAATATGTAAATAAACCATTATTTAAATTATGGACTGTTTATACTTTTACATTCAGGTTTATAGGAAATATGATTATACTCGTATATTTGATAGCATTAATTCGATGTTGTGAAATGAAATTGCTCACTTCAATTCAATGAAATTGGGGGAAATAATTTCTTGGTAATAAATTGTTTTTCTTCTTTCTTCAAATAATCTGACATTCAACACCTTGACTAATGTAGTATAGGTTATTGGAAGAGAAAGTAATCATATAGCTGATGATTGGTAACTGAGTAGTCTTTTGTTCTGAAGCTAAAATACTTTAGTCGACCCATTGACATTTGAGGAAATTACTCTTTTTAAGAATTCATTCTGCTTTGTTTCTTTACAGAAGTTATTTTCGACACAATATGAGGACTTGGAAGAGAAAGTAACTATAAAGCTTACGGTTGGCACCTAAATAAACGGTTTGTTCCATAGCTCAAGTATTGTACTTGCTTTGATTCACTGAAATTCAGGAAAATTACTCTTTCCTAAGAATACATTCTATATTTCTTCTATCCAGAAGTAATCTTCTGCACAATATGGGTGATTTGGAAAATAAAGTAACTATGGAGCTGAAGGTTAACTTCTAAGTCCATAGTTTGTTTAAGTATTATAGTTGCGTTGGTATAATTGGGGAAATTGGAGAATTTACTCTTTTGCAAGAATTACTTTTATTTTTCTTTTTTCCAGAAATGACCTTCGACACAATATGGGTGATTTGGAAAATAAAGTAACTATGAAGCTGAAGGTTAACTTCTAAGTTCATAGTTTGTTTTGAATATTTAGTATTATAGTTGCGTTGGTATAATTGGGGAAATTGGAGAATTTACTCTTTTGCAAGAATTACTTTTATTTTTCTTTTTTCCAGAAATGACCTTCGACACAATATGGGTGATTTGGAAAATAAAGTAACTATGAGCTGAAGGTTAACTTTTAAGTTCATAGTTTGTTTTTGAATCTTAAGTATTATAGTTGAGTTGGTATAATTGGGGAAATTGGAGAATGTACTCTTTTGCAAGAATTACTTTTATTTTTCTTTTTTCCAGAAATGACCTTCGACACAATATGGGTGATTTGGAAAATAAAGTAACTATGAGCTGAAGGTTAACTTCTAAGTCCATAGTTTGTTTTGAATCTTAAGTATTATAGTTGCGTTGGTAAAATTGGGGAAATTGGAGAATTTACCCTTTTGCAAGAATTACTTTTATTTTTCTTTTTTCCAGAAATGACCTTCGACACAATATGGGTGATTTGGAAAATAAAGTAACTATGGAGCTGAAGGTTAACTTCTAAGTCCATAGTTTGTTTAAGTATATAGTTGCGTTGGTATAATTGGGGAAATTGGAAAATTTACTCTTTTGCAAGAATTACTTTTATTTTTCTTTTTTCCAGAAATGACCTTCGACACAATATGGGTGACTTGGAAAAGAAAGCAACTATAGAGCTGAATGTTGACTTAAGTAAACGGTTTGTTCTAACATCATGGTTGTCAATTTAGGATGCTACATTTTTTTAGCAGAGTTTGGGTCAATCAGCTTGTCACTTTAGGGCCAGATATTCGATGGAGGAGTTTCCACTGGAAAGGGAATATTATCATTTGAATATGATAAATGCAAAACATTGTAGCAGCAAAGCATTGTATAGCATTGGTAAAGCAGAAAATTTTGTACAATTTTGTTAATTCCTTCTATAAAAAAGCTTCTTTCAATATGCGAATTAAAAAAAAAAATGGTATCAAATAAATAATTTCCTTAAAGAGAAAAAGAAAATTAATAATAAATAAATTATATTATTGTTTAATTTTTGGGGGAGTAAACTCATATTTTTTTAAAAAAGAATAAGAAAATAAACTTCGTTTTCCTGAAAATTATCACATAACAATAAATTTCGATAATGAAGACTTTCAAATGTTAAAAATATTTTTCTTTAAGTTAATTTTTTTAAGATTATTTGAAGTTTAATATAAATATTTTGTAACAATATATTTAGAATCATTTGCACATTAGCAATGATAATTCCTCAGTTAAACTAGCTAATTTGGCTTCATCAGCTAAAAAAATGGATTTGAAAGGTAATAATGTAATAACATATAAACATATTTTAATAGATATAGTTGCATATTGTTACAATAACACTATTACATTAAACAGTTATATTAGTATCTAAGAATGGAAAAATTTATAATATTTAAAATATAAAAATTCATAATTTTAATTTACTTTTTGTGTGATGATTTTCAGAAAAGTGTTTCATTAGGTTCGCCAATGTTAGAGATTTTTTTTTAAGATCTTTTCTCTGGTTCTTGGCTTTTATTTCAAATATTATAGGATATCTTGAATTTTGGAGGAAATAAATACCTAAAAAAGTTATTATATTTTGAAAAAAATATATTTATACTCGAACAAAATATTTTCGTTAAATCGCAAAATTTGGCCTTTGGGATATAGCGCCAAAAATTCTTTTGGCCAATGTCTGCCAAGTAATGGGTTGAGACATTAGAGAGTTTTTGCATACCGAACGTTAGTTACCGTAGGACGTCCGTTAGCTTTTTCTCCCTAGCGCGCATGCTCATAGAAAACTGAGCATGCGCGCTAGGGAGAAAAAGCTAACGGACGTCCTACGGTTACTAACGTACGGTATGCAAAAACTTTCTATTAAGTGAAGTTAATTGCAAAAAGTGCAAGAAACTACGGTTATCACATATGGAAACATATCGCTAAATTGGTGCCCCAAAAAGTCGCCAAAGCTCAACGGCATCTATTTTGCGATTTAGCCAATAGTTTGACTACAGATTCTCCAAAGTCTAGTATTACGTTTTCTGCAATGTCCTCAGTTTGATTTTTGTATAAAATGAAAATATTTACGAGCATTTGGTAATCCGGATTCCACTTACTGCATCTGCTTCCATTAATTTACATTACTCTATTTCATGTTGTCATAAATATTTCTCATAAATATTATGGGTGAATAATTGTCTGAATATATATAATGGGTGAATGTATTTTAGCTATAATGTGTGAATAGGGGAATGTATTTCAATTACAATCAGGTGAACAAAATACAAAGAACCTTGAATAATACTCCCAGTGTTTCAAAGTGGAGTGACTAATTGAAACAATATTTCAAGATTGGTTTTAACAGAACAAAAACACGACAAGGATCCTATAGTTTCTGTTGTTGAGGGATTTAAAAATTCAAATAAAACCAAACAATCAAAACATAATGGCTCTATGAAGCAAAGAGTAATGGTTTTTTTTTTTAATGTAAACATTTAAATTAATAATTTTAAAGGGATATTTTTTTTTCTTGCAATACTTTTTGTTCAAAACTTGGCAATTTTAACACTCAGATTTTGAATTTTCTTAAATATTTCAATGTAGACCAGCATTTGACGCTTTACAGTTGGTTATCTTTTATGAAATTATTTTTATAAAGTCACATTATACGATTCTGAAAAAAAAAAGAATAGTTAAAACGGATGGTTACAATTTAAATGCAATTTTTGATTTCCAAATTGAAACCTTAATTAATTACAGTTAAGAACCTGAGTGGTTTCGATGAAAAAGTCAGATTAATTTGAGTTTAATGTAGTTAATTAGTAATTATCTAATTAGCAAGTTTTTCAAACGGTGATTACGAAATTCTAATTAACATATAAAAAACATTTTAAGAGAAAATTGCTCTGAGGAATATTTATAATGTTTAAGATCGGAATCATGTAACTGAGGAAAATGTAGATTTTTTTTTCATCATTTATTTTTACCACGATCTAAATTAGAAGTCCCAGACTGCTGCTCGCGGTTTGCGTCGTTACTATATATATTTTTTTTTTTTTTTTTGGGGGGGGTTAAGATTAGGACGAAAAATTAAAAACAGAACATTTTTAATTTAACAAACATTTCAACGTTTTAAATAATAGAAATTTTTTTATTCAATGCTTTCAATTCCATTGCAGACTAGACTGTCGGATTCTTAATCATACAAATCTGGACACAGGATATTCTCTTTCAAGTTTTTCTTTTATCTGTGAAATATTTATTCCTCTAACATAAATATTATTTATTCATTTATTTCTTATAATAATTCTATTTTATAATTTCGCTTAAAACAGATGTGTAACGCTCTGGCGTGCTGTGCCACATGCCACAGCCCCTAATGTGTCATAGATGCTTTTAGGGCTCCGAAATCCACTTTAAACCCTAGATCCCGGCCTAATATGACTGTGGAACGTTGGGCGTAGGGCTAACAGCCGTAACCCGTAAAAAGAAAGCATCACATGTTTCGAAATCTGCCGGTATTCCAAAGGCCTTAGCCCAACCAAGGACTTTGTACCAATGAAGAAGAAGAAATAGATGTAATTTTTGCTAAATAGTACAAGAAAATACTCCAAAATATGCATTGATGCCTGTTTTTATTAACATATGTTTGTTAATAGCACATTATTAAGCAAAATAATAATACATAAGTAAAAAATTTAAATATAAATCGCTTCAGTAATCATTCTTGTGATTTGCTATTACACATATATGTATATATATAGAGTTTTTTCGAGGTTTAAATTAAAATTGTTATGTAAATTTTCAATTTAGGTGTCTTCATTTAATTGAATTATAGAATAAAGGAAATAAAAGGAAAAAGCTATTGTTCAAGGAAATGAAAAAGCTATAGATAGTTTTTACTTCATTTTTGCTCATATTCTACAAAGTTACATTACGATCAATCCTCAAATAGGTGCGTAGAGTTATTTTTAGTCGCACTTTCCAGCTTTATTGCTTAGCATTGATCGGATGGATGAAGCTAGCAGACAATCCAATAAAACCAACACCCACATATACTATTACAATAGACAATCTCGTTCCTGAAAACATCATTGTCAAATGTTGCAGCGAATTGAAACCGGTGTCATCTTACCTTTTATCTTTTCCGCATTTGTACAGATCGAGGAAGAAAACGGGCTTCACAGGCAAAATAAAATCGACTGAAATTATAAAAAAACGACATGCCAAAACAAAATTTGTGGACTACTGTGAATTATGTTTGTATCATAATAATAAAATATGCTAGCAATGCTTGTAATATTTGTAATTTAAAATATGTTCATAAAATATGTTTGCGATATTCTACACAAAATATGTTTGCTATATATGTTTGGCAGTCAAAAAGCTTTAAAATTATTGATGAGATTTTCTTGAATTTCCATGAAACATGTTTGACTTAAAGATAACGAGTTTCAGATACATTTTCATTTTTACATTAGATTACCTCGGAAATGGTCATGGATAGTAACACATAAGACCCAACATTTTTTTTAAATAATACTACCTTTTCCTCCGGAAAAAAATAATTTTGAAGAATTTTTTACTTCAAAATTGGCTAATTAGGAGGAAAAAAAGGTTTTCATATCATAATATTCAAATTTTATTTTACTCATTATTATGTTGTTGTTGTTGTTGTTTCTTATCCCACTTGGCTGGCCAAGCCCACGAGCCCATATGGACTCATGATTGAAGGGGAAGGAAGCAGCTTCTGTTGTGATGGAGCACCCGTAGGTAGAAGCCTGACTTTTGCTCCGTGACGCTCTTACAGTCATAGAAGACCGGGACCTACGGCTTAAAGTGGATTCCGAACCACTACAAACATCCATGGCACCGCCGGGATTCGAACCCGAAACCTGTGGCACCGAGCGCCAGAGCGCTAGACACTCGGCCATTCAGGTCCCAAATTTGCCAACGGCACGCAGTGTTCCCAGGTGGTCACCCACCCAAGTACTGACCGCGCCCGATGATGCTTAACTTCGGTGATCTGACGAGAACCGGTATATTCAGCATGGACTCATTATTATAAATTAGAAAATTAGATTTAATATCCTAATTATGGAACTCAAAAATTCTTAAAAAATTCGTGATTTCAACTGTGAAATATAATCAAAAGCAAAAATTGAACAAAAATTGGCGACCTGGTGGCTAACAGTCTAGCGCTCTGGCATTTCGTACTTCAGGTTCAAAGCTTGGCGGTGTTATAAATATTTGTTAGTGGTTCAGATTACACGTTTAACCCGTTCTAGCTACCTAAAATTGTGTAAAAAAATTGTTTGTTGAGCGACACGCCAAATCAATATAACCTAAATTGTAGGATATGTTTTAATTCGTAATTTGAATTTTATAATCACTTTAAACTTATAAGAAAATTATTTTTATGTATTTTTTTTTGAAATACAATTTTAAATTCTTCGAATTATCGTCAATACCTAAAGATATATATAGGAACAGTAGTGCAAAATAAAATATAATAAATAATTTTAACTTTCAATTTTCATCCATGAATATATCAATATTTTTACCAAATAAATTTTATTTATTATTCCAAAATAGGTGCAAATCGAGTGTTTTTAATAAATGTATAATTGTAAATTAAGAACTTTTATTTATGAAAATAGTTAAAGTTAAGATTTTACAGGAGAAAAATAATGATTATTATAGGAATTTTTTATTCTAAAAAAATATATCTTCAAAATAAAATACATGCAATACTTTTAACAAAAAATTAACATTATCTTATGGATGGATGGGGGAAAACATTACTTTCACTTGCCTTTAGTTGCGTTTAATTACAAATTTATTATTATAAGTTAAATTTGTAGAGTTACCATTTCTAGGAAAAGAGAGATGATTAATGGCTTACAAAAAGGATATTTAGGATAATTACCTCACATTTAAGTGTCGCATTGCACCAAACATAAACTTCAATTAGTAATCTTATTTCTGATGTGAGACATTATATCACAAACATAGGAGAAGGTTTCTTTTAAAGAAGAACTGTCGTGCCACGAGTGTAAATCAAACCTACTATATCTTTACATCTTAACCATTTCTGATATCATGGTTAATTTAATAGTTGAACATTATATTTTACAATATGAAACTATGAGTTTAGACGTAATATAGGGTCATTCATAAAGTAATTTTTGATTCATTGAGATACTGACACCAATTATGGGTAAGTAAATAAAGAAAATGCAGGTTTCAAGTTAAACATGTTTTTCTATACCGTACATTTGAAACAATTTAAATAATTTTAAAAGAAACTTTTCTTTATGTTCAAATTTTCTGTCTTTCAATTTTTAGGCTGTAGTTATAACAATTCTGGATCTTGGTGTCACAGGTTTCAGTTCGAGTCCCTGCCCAGCTGTGCCATGCATGCTTATAGTGGTTCGAAGTCCACTTTAAGCTGTATGTCTCTCTCTATAATGGCTATAGAGGCGTATGGCTGAAGACCCTACCCTGTAAAAAGAAAACATCTTATGTTTCGGAATCTGTCAGTAGGTAGACGGATTTGGCCTACCATGAGGCTGTTGCGCCAATGAAGAAGATGTTATAGCAATACATATGTTCTATCTGAATAATCAGATATCGAGAAAGGTAATTATGTAAATTACCTTTCTCGATATCTTAGGGATATTATACACATAATATTTATGACCATAATAGTCACAAATATTGTGTATATAATATCATCATTACAATCATCCAATTATTATCATGGCAGTGTTTTCTGTGTGCCTTTTTTAAATATTATTCTATGGAATGCTAAGTTAATTTATTAATAAAGATGGTTTAAAGTACTAAAATAATTTTTTTTCTGATAAAATAATATATAATTAAACATAATATATATATATATATATATTAATTATTATATATATATATTTATATTTAATTATATATATATATATAATTAAATATAAAATATATTAATATTTCGTATATTCCTATTTTGTAATATATATACACAAGGTAAGCAACTTGAATGAACTAAAATACATTTCAATATACTATTGCAAGGTAAAATACATTTAATTAATTTACTTAAAATATTTTCTCTCGAAATGTCAGTTTGTATATATTTACAAAATAAGAGAAAGATTTTCAAAATCTTTATGATTTTTCTATCAAAATAGACTGAATTTGAATTGCTTTTAATATTTTGAAGTTAATTTGCAGGTTGATTTTATACTTTGTTAATTAACGTGAATCTGAACAGAAAGTTCTAACCTCAGTGAAATATTTCCCTTCAAACGTTAAATGGATTGAATGTCTGCAATAGTAATCCGGCTCATTTGACAAAATTTAATGAAATGTCTGATGCCAAACGTGCAACGTTGTCTAATGAAATGATTTCGGAAATTTCACTTGCAAATTAAAGACCAGTACAAAATGTTCCGAAACAGGCACTCATAATATATAGAAACTTCAAGTGTAATTAAGCAGAAATAAATATAAAAAACATCTTACAATTCATTGATTAAAAACAATAGAAATTATAAATTATTAAAGAAAAATGATACAAATTAACGATAAAAATTATAAATTATTAACGAAAAACGATAAAAATTGTAAATTATTTTATAAGAATTGATTTTAAAAATAATTTTGTTTTTATCCATTTGAAGTGTGCCTATATCATTTGTATATGTAAATGAAAACGAATTGATCATTGGAAAACAATTTGTTTTAAAAACAAACCAAAAGAAACTATAACATAAATTTATTTTTCATCTTCTCTTTCATTAATATGTTGTTAAATGTTTAATATGTATGTTTAAAATATAGCGTGAGCATTTAAAAAAAACAGTGAATTTTAGTATTTTTCAATAACTTGATGTAACTGTTTGAAAATATTGGTTTTAAAAGGCATTTTGAGTTGTTTTTTTAAAACACTGAGGAATATCAGGAATTATTAACGCATACCATTAAAATAATGTTATAAATACATTTATTTAAAATATAACGATGACATTAAAATAATAAGTATTATGAACAGAATAGTTTAGTGTTCTAATAGAGTTAGTAGTTTCATTTTTTTCTAAATTTATGATATATTTAAATTATATTTATAAAATATATTTAAAACTTAATCAGATAAATTTAATTTCATTTTTAACAATAAAATCAAGTTACTTCAATAATTCTTATAAGTAACTTATAATTAATTAAAATTAAAAAAAATAATATTAATTTTAAATTCTAAAATTTCATTTTAATTAATTCTTAATTAATTTGTTTTAATTTTTTTTATTTTAAAATTTAATTTTAATTAATTATTAAATTATTTATTTTAATTTTTAAATTTTTAAATTTTTTTAGTTAATTTTGAATTTCAAATTTTTAACATTAATTTCATCGACTATCAGATTACAGTACACCAAATTAAGAAATAACTTATGAATATAGTGGAAGAAAAGCCTCATAAGGACAAATGACAAAGAGGTATGAGAGGTGACAGAGAGCGAAGCTTTTGCTTTATATACTACTGTGTCCAAAAAGTAAAACCGATTTTCAATTTAAAATTCCCGGGCTTATGGAATTTCAATTTCTTTTTCAATTCCTTCTATTAGCTCACACTCTCCCTATCTATGTCTTGTACAAATTTTAAATCGTTAATAAAACACTTTTTATTCATCCACTCAAGTTCGAATACATTTTTTTCGAACTTGTTGTGAATGACACTTCATGTTAATACAGTTTTTTTCAAATATTAATTCAGTAATTTAATTTAATTAATTAGTTTTAGTTTTTTTAGATTTAAGTTGCATATATCTACCAATAGATGGTGCCAGATAGACTTAAAAAATGAATGAAAATTACTCATAAAGGACTATCTTCAATAGAGTGAAAAAGTAGGAATTGACTTTAAAAACATTTTTTTTTATACTACTTGTTTCTTTTTTTAGATTGCTGGTATCGTCTTTGACATTTGTGTGAAATTCCACGTCAAAATATTCATTAGTGTTTGAATTACGATTGACTTTGTGAGACGCTAAAACTGATTCCGGCGATTTTTGAATTAATTGAGCAAAGAACTTGCATTCAATTTTGTTTGCGGAAACGTATAGAATGGCGCAGTAGGCATTCGGTGAGTATTCCTATGTATTGGAAAGAAATGTTTAGAAGTGGTATCATCAGTTCAAAGAATGCAGAAAACGCGTTGAAGACGATGAGCCCTCTGGTCGACCATCCACCTCAACCGACTAAGCTCAAGTCCAAAAAATAAATATTCGGTGCTTGCAAACCTTACTGATGATGTTGGTGTTTCGAAATGTCAGTAAATTCCCTTTTGGCCTTCAAACGCGTGAAATCTCGATTGGAACCGAAAACACTAAATGCTCCAGCTCACACTGCATTGATTCTTCGTGAATTTTCGCTAAAAATGAAACCCATATCGTTCCACAACAACCGTATTTACACTGTGTGACTTCCGGTTTTCCCTAAACTGAAAAAAAAAACACTCCGGGCACACCGTTTTGAGTCGATTGAAGAGATTCAACGTGAATCGCTGCGCGCTTTGAAGGCCATCCCTGCCGATGACTTTTTAGCATGCTTTGAAGATTGGAAAAAAAGTTGGGGATTACATTGAAGGCTATGAAATAAATTTGGAAGAATAAATAAAGAGTTTTTGAAAAAAAAAAAAAATAATTGGTCTTACTTTTTGGGTACAGTAGTATCAATATTTTTTTAAACTCTTATATTAAATTATCTAAATATTTATAATTATGTTTTTAGAATAACTCTAAATGTTTAATTATGGGTGACAAATTGATTATTTTATTGTAAGGAATTTTCACAAGACTTACTGATACGTATTGAAAATTTATAAGTGCAATAATAAAATGAAAAACTCTGTATTTGAGCAAAAGTTATTCTGCCGCAAGGTACATTTCGATTAATGCACCCATCTATCTAATGGATGCATTATCAAGTGAACTAAAAGTGAAACAAATGTTTTAGAAGTTAATGCATCTAAATCAACTGACAAAATTTAAAATGTACTTCTCCATTAAGGAATCGATATTGATCTAGAAGTAATAACAGAAACCTATTAAGATGCTCGCTTTCCAAACAATACTTCATAAAACGCCTCAGAGAAAGCTGTTATAAATCCTATTCTCAGCAGTAAGTTTGCAATTCTTAAAAAAAATCTGTCATATGACAATTTAGAACTGTACAAAGCGCAATTGGCAATTTTGTGCAATTAAAACTTTTGTTTTCTTCATTTTTGTTACGATAATAAAATAAGTTTGTGAAGCCTTATAAAATATGCACAATATTTGAAAATTTCTTACAACATTAAACAATCCGTATGACTAATTTTTGGATACTATTTTTAAATTAAGGGTTTTTTTATTTTCTTGACAATTTTTTTTCTAATGCAGCTGGAAAACACTTAGACAATTGTCTTAGAGGCCTTAAGGCATGCGCCGCACCAACATTACTCACTGAATACTACCCAGAAGGTGCGTGTATCTTGCAGGTAAGCCACGGAGTAGCAATGTCCCCGCAACGCTCTACGATCCTATTAGACCGGGACCTACCTTTTAAAGTTGATTCCGAATCACTACAAACATCCAAGGCACCGCCGGGACTCGAACCCGATACCTGTGGTACCGAGCGCCAGAGCGCTAGCCACTCGGCCATTCAGGCCCCATTTTGAGAAACATTGGAATAACAATAAAATCAAACTATTTATAAATAACACTTCATATCGACATTTGTTTTAACATTTAATTTGTTTTAAATTGTCTTTTTATCTAGTTCAATATTCATTTCATGTAACTGAAATTTTTTAAATAAATGCTAATTAATATGCTGCAAATATTTTCCTGAAATATTTTTGTTATAAAATCACAATTTTATGTTTTGCACGAGAATCCGAATGAAACAACATATGGATCGTGTTTTCTTTATTTTCTCCCTATTTTCTATTTTTTATTTATTTATTTCATTGTTAATATGAAAAGAATTATGCAAGGAAATTTTAAACTTTGCAAAAAAAAAATCGGGAAGTTTGAGAAAGGCGAAATTTCCTCAATAAAATTTCTTCTTCATTAGCGCAACAGCCTCATCGTGGGCCAAGGCCATCTGTCTACTGGCAGATTTATAAACAGGGAATGGTTTCTGTTCGCAGGATAAGTTTATCAGCCCTGCGACCAACAGTCGTATTAGACCTGGACCTACGGTTTAAATTGGATTCCGAAAAACTACAAACATCCATGGGATTAGTGTGACACGAATCCGAAACCTGGGGCGCCGAGCACCGCAGCTCTAGTCGCTCTATCATCAGGATCATATATATATATATATATATATATATATATATAGATATATATATATATATATATATGCATATATAATACGACCGTATGAATATAGTATAAAAGTATAAATAATTTGGTATAAAAAACCTTTCATACACACACACCCATATATATATATATATATGCATAATATATGCGTGCTTATAAAATTTTTGTACTAATAAATCCTTTTGATCCTGATGGCCGAGTGATAGAGCTGAGGCACTCGGTGAAACATCTTTGGGGAGAATTTTGAGAGAATTTTGGATTTCTGGAATTTCGAATTTTTCGGTGATTTCTGGATTTTTGAATTTTACAGAAAGGTTTTTTAATAGGGGTTTATTTTCACTCCTGCAAATATGTCTTGATTGTTTAAAAAAAACAAAAAGAAAACATTTTGATAAATTGAGATAAAGCAACGTCGGCGATCATAAATATCAAAGACCAAGTCAAGTCAAGTTAAAAATGCTATTGTCGATTTGTTGTAATATATGATATTTGTAGTATGAGTATGTGTGTAGTTTTTCAAAGTATATCTGAACACCAATAAAATGTTTAACATTGTAAAGATTGGATTTCATCATTAATATTATTGAAACAATAATTCAAAAAAGAGAAATATTGTTGAACAATATAATTATTTCAATACTTTTCACTCCTTTTCTTCTTGTGTTAATTGTTGAGTTGTCAAAACTGGGAATTTCGATTGCGATTATACTTGGACCAATCCAATAAGGCTAGCTACAGTGAACAATCACCGTTCGTCAATCAGATTGTTCAACAGATTTATTTCCTAGTATCATTTCCTTCATAGCAACGGTGGAATGATCAGGCATTTACTTTTGTGTTGACCAAAATCTTATTTTAAAATCTTAGTGAAATTTTTATTTGGATATATGGAAACCAGCATTATTTAAAATTTAATTAAGGATGCTACGGTAGTGGATTTCTGCAGGGATTTGGAATAACAAGGTAAAATGGCAATTATTGAATGGTTTTTTTATTCTAAGGCAGCTGGCAAACACTTAGGTCACAATTGTCAAAATTTCAATTGTCACTTGGGTCACAACTTCAATTGTCTTCGACCCAGAAGGTGCGTGTAGCTTGACGATAAACTACGAATGCGGAATAACAATATCTCCGCAACGCTCTACGATCATGTTGGACCGGAACCTACGAATTAAAGTGTATTCCGAACCACTGCAAGCAGCCAAGGCACTGCCGGGACTCGAACCCGAAACTTATTCAATGATGTATGTTTGAAGGATTGATTGCTAAAAGTATTGTGTGCCCTACTTTCCTACGCAGTAAAAATCCAAGTCCAGCGTCGTGCCATTCATCAATATTGATAAGCCGAGGTAAGTAGATTTTCTTTTATAAAATTAAAGAAATTTTCAGGAATATTTCTTGATTTTCATTCAAATTCTACTTGCGCAAACGAGCTATCGTTGTAGAATTACAATTCGCACATTTTGGAGAAACTAATTTAAAATCAAATCCCAAAGGATTCATTATTTTGCGATGTTACAGTTTTTTAAAATTATGATTGGATTTATAATTAGACAAATAAGAAAGATACTTTGGAATTTAAGATAATTGTATTTTCAAAATTAATTCTATGGTTTCTACTCCTATGATATCTAAGAAACTATTAGGGACTTTTGTCGATTTGTTTTTACTTTGCATACAATTAAACTCAACAAAAAACGGAAATCAGAATGGTGAAAATTTTCTATGTTAAATTTGAATATCTAAAATTTGTTATGATAAATCTAATACAAAATCCTGATTGCATATTTTGATGTCAATATTTCAGATAAATTCCTTAACATATTTATGAAACGATTTATGCATTTCATTTTCTTTTTATAACATTTTAATTCAAATTAAAATGACAAAATTATATTTTGCAAATATTTTTAAACTAACGAAATTAATTGCATGTTTTATTTAATTTGTTTTTGTAATTAATTGTTCTTCAGATTATTTAATTTGATCCGATTGAATATGTTTAATATTTTAAATTAAATATGAGGAAAGTTAATTGTAAGTTAAAAATACAAATTATTCTAAATGGTAATAATTTGAAAAAAAAAATATTATACATGTAAAAAATGTTTAGGAATTAATCTGAAATATTTCTGATAAATCCCTTAACATATTTATTAAACGATTTATACATTTAATTTTCTTTTTATAGCTGCCTTTTAAATTCAAATTGAAATTCCAAAGATATTATATTATTTTGGAAATATTTTTAAAATAACACAATTTAAGTATATTTTTTTCCATTTAATTTTGTTTGTAATTATTTATTCTTTACATTATTTAATTTAATATTTTAAATATTTTAAATTAAATATGAGGAAATCTAATTGTAAGTTAAAAAATGCACATCCTCATAAATGGTAATAATTTGAATAAAAAAAATATTATGCTTGTAAAAAAAAATGTTAAGGAATTAATCTGAAATATTTCAGAAAAATTTCTTAGCATATTTATTAAACGATTTATGCATTAATTTTCTTTTTAAAGTTACATTTTAAATACAAATAAAAACTCAAAAGATATATTATATTGAAAATATTTTTTTTTTTAAATAACACGTGTAATTATATTTTTTCATTTAATTTCGTTTGTGATCATTTGTTTTTCAAAATATTTAATTGGATTTGATTTAATATTTAAATGGTTTAAAATAAATAAGAGGAAAGTTAATTGCAAAATAAATAAATTGCAAAATAAATGGTAACAATGTGGGAAAAAGTTTTTTGGAAGTAAAAAAAATGTTAAACAATTAATCTATAATATTTCAATCATAAATATTTCTGATAAATTCCTTAACATAATTATCAAACGTTTTATGCATTCAATTTTCTCATTCAATTCCTTCTATTAGCTCACACTCTCCCTATATATGTCTTGTTCAAATTTTCAATCGTTAAGAAAATACTTTTTATTCCTCCACTCTAGTTCAAATGCAAATTTTTTGAACTTGTAGTGGATGACACTGGATGTTAATACAGTTTTTTCAAATATTAATTCAGTAATTAAATTTAATGAATTAATTTTAGTTTTTTTTTAGTTTAAGTTTCATATATATACCAACAGATGGCGCCAGATAAATTTAAAAGAATGTATGAAAATTATTTATAAAGGACTTTCTGCAATATATTGAAAAAAAAGTAGGAATGACTTTAAAAGAAAAAATTTATATTACTTTTTATAACTGCAATTTAAATTCAGATTAAATCTCCAAAGTTATATTATTTTGGAAATATTTTTAAAATTACTCAATTATATTGTTTCAATTTTTATTAATTACATTTTTTAATTTTTTCTTTGTTTTTCAGATTATTTAGTTTTATATGATTTAATATTTTAAATTAAATATGAGAAAGTTAACTGCAAATTAAAAATACAAATCATTATAAATTGTAATAATTTAGAAAAAAAAATAATAATAGGCATTAAAAATATGTTAAGCAATTAATCAAATATTTCAGATGAATTCCGTAACATATTTATTAAACAAATTATTCATTTAATTTTCTTTTTGTAACTGCCTTTTAAATTCAAATTAAATTATTTTGGAAATATTTTTAAAATAACACAATCATTTAATTTTTTTTTTGTAATTATTTGTTCTTTATATTATTTAATTTGATCTGATTTAATATTTTAAACATTTTATTCTGTAAAAGTATCCCAAATACGCAATACATATGGCAGAAAATAAAAGAATGAATAAAGAAGTAAACATACAGACAAGACAGCAATATTGGATTATTGATTGTGTTAAGTAACGTTGGATAAAAGGTTACTTTAAAATATTAAAACGTCCGAGGCAATTATTAGCTTAATACATTCTTTGCAAGATAGAATGTTGCGATAACATTGGAAGTTGTCTTATAATATTAAGTAGCGGTTGGTTAGGGGAATCTTTTGCTGTTTGTAGATTTAGAATTTGACGTATGATTGTTAGATTTTATAATAGAATTCTGTTACTTTTTAAAATAAACTATGTTTTAATTTGTTGTATCAAATTCAGCACTCACAGAATTAAACTATCCTCTAATTTAACTACTATTTCATTACAATAGGCATATATTAATTATTATTACTTTAATAAACACCAAATTATTTAAATAAAATAAAACAGCATTTCTGAAATAAATTAAAGGAAAGAAATCATGCATCCAAAACAAAAAAAAATATTATTTTTATAGAAACTTTTAAAATTTTCACTTTTCATGGAAACCATACAAAAACAAATTAAAAACTACAACTAAACTAAAACTTCAAACTAGAAAAAGAAATCTATATTTAAACTATCAAAAAAGATCAAAATGATTATTTATAAAACAAGTAATATAATTTTTTTTAAAATCATTTCCCACTGTTTCTTCACTATATTGCAGAAAGTCCTTTATAAATAATTTTCATCATTTTTTTAAGTTTGTCTGGCGCCATCTATTGGTACATATATGCAACTGAAATCTAAAAAGAACTAATATTAATGAATTAAATTTAATTAATGAATTCATATTTGAAAAAACTGTATTAGCATCCAGTGTCATCCACTACAAGTTAAAAAAAAAGGTGTTTAAACTTGAGTGGATGAATAAAAAGTATTTTAGGAACGATTGAAAATTTGAGCAAAATATATATAGGGAGAGTGTGAGCTAATAGAAGGAATTGAAATAATTAAGAAAAGAAAGCACAAATTGGGGAGCTGAAAATTAAAAATATTTTTAATACATGGTATATTATCATTATCTTTAAAAGAGGATTATAATTCTACGTGATGCTATCTTTTGTTGAATTTTTTATTAATTCTATATTTTGATTTTGATATTTTTATTGTTGTTCTTTTGTATGGTTGTATTTCGAACAAATATTATTTTGGTTAAATACGTATATATTTAAAAATAGTTTGCAAATTTATATTTAGACTTTGCGATTTTCATTTATTTCGTTTGTTTGGTTTTATTTCAAATAAACATTATTTTGGTTAAATAAGTACATATTTAAAATATTTTTTCAAATTTATGTTAAAATTCCAAATACATTAAGATTGTTCAGATTTATTAATTTATTTTTTGTTCATTTTGAAAATATTTTTAATTTTTTTATATTTAATTATATTCTAATATTTTATTATACACCTCTTAAATTTGCTTTTTTTCATTCATAAAAATAGCTGAATATAATCAAGAAAATGTAATTCAACTCTTAAACATATCTCTAACATTAAATTGTTTATTTTACTTTATTCAAACTCCTTTATATTAAATATTCGACATTATTATTATATCATTAATTATGTCTCAAGTAAATATGTTTACAAAAATTATGTCATATTTAACTATAATTTCCATAAATATTATACTTTTTGTGTGGTGATCAACACATGCACGCAAAAAAAAAAACAAATACACTTTTTTCACTGTGTGATGCTGAAGTCTTATTTCCGATTGTAGTGTGAAGGTTGGGTAATCAGATTATAACTGCGTGTGGTTGTGTAGAGATACTTGAGATCCAGGTTGGAGAATTCGAAGCTTTATTTACATGCGCATAAACACAACACACATACAATCAGATAATTATAATATTTAAAACATTTAAATAAATATAATTATAGATTCGTGGAAAGACTCAGGATGCGTGATTTACACTTCCTCTCCAAGTGAGAGTCTGTAGGGAAAAAATACACAGGGCTGCGCTAGCTATATTTCCCCTCAGGTAAGAGTCTGTAGGCCTACATACCATTTCTACTGAGGGCCATAGAAGGTGCTCTTGTCAGTGTGCAGGAGGAAGCATGCGTACATCATTCAAAGATTGAACAGAATGCTATATTATTTCATAGCCGATCATTAAAAAATTTGACAAAAGGAATAACATAATATAACTTAAACAGTGTGTATATTTCGAAATATCGGGGTATCTGAAATATTTTTTTTATAATAATTTTCTTTGAATAATATCAAATTTAAAAAAAAAAAATATATATTTTTTTACTTTATTTTTCACGATTATCAAATTTATCGCATATTTTGTTATATATTCTTTTAAATATTCGACTGAAAAGATAAGGCCTCAAAATTTCATGCATTTCGCAAAATAAAAAAATAAAAAATTAAAAAATTAAAAAATTCTATAAGAAAATTAATTTTAACATAGATTCATTTCATAATATTAGAGTTAAAGCAAAACAAATTAAAAATTTCGTTTTATATTATTTTTTATCTGCAAGCATATACATGGACTCCAGCTGTTGCTTTTAACACACCGACCAACGCGGATGAAAAATAAATTTTTCAAATAATCTTCCCAAAATATTAGACTGAGATCTCATGTGGTAAATGTTACTATAATACGTCTGCATTGCATCTTCTTGCAACTATTAACTATAGTTAGTATCTCGTCACTTGTAAGCACATTAGTTTTAAAATTCTATAGGTTAATTATGTCAAGAGGAAGCACTTACTTCTGTTAGGACTTAAGAATTACGGCTTTCTTATCATGTAGAAAAAGGAATAAAACATTTCCTCTAGGGGATATCTTATTAACTTTATTATTATTTTTGTTTAAATGTGAATTTAACGTACTGTTTCATCTACTTAGGTTATTATTATTTTACACCTATTTTTATACAGATTTATATTTTGCTATATGACGCATATTTTACTTTTAATGTAATTTAAATATGTGTAGTAAGTTAATAGAGAGTTTTTGCATACCGTACGTTAGTTACCGTAGGACGTCCGTTAGCTTTTTCTCCCTAGCGCGCATGCTCAGTTTCCTATGAGCATGCGCGCTAGGGAGAAAAAGCTAACGGACGTCCTACGGTAACTAACGTACGGTATGCAAAAACTCTCTAATATTGCTGCATTTTTTATTCCCAAATTGATAACTTTTAATGCCCGACTCGCGGCTCAGTGGCATCGTGCACTGCTGGTAGCTTTGTTGTGGACACTGTTTCAAAAAACGAGCAGACTCGATGTCTTTTGAGAAGTTCAGCATATCATCTCGTGAGTCGGACTACCTGGTGGGAGATTTCCGGGTATTCTCCTATACGATAACCAAATGTGGGGTAGTTCTGCTAAACGTCCTACAGGAAGACACTGTGGTCCTTCTTCTTTAGCGTCACGGAGTCAAGTCAATAGTATTTGATAGACATATTCGTAAGGGATTTATATCATTGTGTTTTTAATGCAAATAAAATTTACCTTCATTTAATGTATGTAAGGTTAAATAATGTAGGAAAAAAAATGATTGAATTAAGTTACTTGAAAGAACGAAAATCTATATTTAGATTTAATTTATGGTCTTTATTTTTTATAAGTGTAGTGTGCAGGTTGTCAACCATACTGTAAATGGGTGTGATTGGGTTGAGATACTTGAGGCCCTGGTTTTAGAACTCGCAGCTTTATTTACACACGCACACACATACAATTAGAGGCAACGAATATTTAATACATTTAAAGCGATTCGCTTAAATGTGTTGAATATTGATAATGCAATAAAGATAGATTCGCAGAAGGATTTAACTCCGCAGCTGAAACCCCGATGCTCAGCTACGCGTTGGATGCGCAAAATACTCTTCCTCTCCGGGTGATAGTCTGTAGGTCAACTAATAGGCAGGGTTGCGCTAAATATATTTCCTCTCGGTGTGAGAGACTGTAAATTAAACATTTCTCAACAGAAGAGCATGGTTGTATTGTAATTCCTTTCGGGTGAGAGTCTCGATAACAACTGACCATTTCTTCTGAACGTCACAGAATGTGCTGTTACCACCGCGTAGGAGGAAGCAGAAATACATCATTCGAAAATTGAACAAAATGACAAAATATTTCATAGCCGATCATAAAATAATTTGACAAAAGGAATAACATAATTTAAATAGTGTGCCTTTTTTGAAATCACAAGATATCTGAAATATTATTTATAATAATTGTCTTTAAATAATATAAAGTAATTTCTTAAAAAGTTAATTATTCTTTTTATTTTCCATATTTTTTTATTAACGAATTTATCACATAGTACGGTATAATTTTTTTTTCTTTTTAAATATTCGATTGCAAATATACATTTGACAATTTCATGTCCTATATTTCGTTAAATATAAACAAAAAATGTTTCGATAAGATTAACATTTTAGCATACATTCCCTTAGATAATATTAGAGTATAAGTAAAACAATTAAAAATATCATTTTAATTTATTTTTTTGTTCTATTTTCGTCTTCAAGAAGACGCATGGACTCCATCAGTTGCTTTTAACATACCAGCCAACGCGGATGAAAAATAATTTTTTCAAATACGTTTTTAACAATATTAGACTGAGATCACACATGGTAAATGTTATTATAACGTGTCTGCATTGCATCATCTGGCAATTGTTATATATAGTTTCCATCTCATCCCTTGAAACCACATTAATTTTTAAATTCTTAGGTTTATTATCTACTTGCTTCTGTTAGGACTTAAGAATTAGGACTTTATTATAATGTAGAAAAATGAATAAAACATTTTTTTTCGGGATATCTTATTAACTATTTTATGCTTTCTATTTAAATATAAATTTATCGTGCTATTTCATCTATTTAGGTTATTATTACTTTATATCTATTTTTTATACAAATTATTATTTTGTTATTTAATATAAATTTTACATTTAATGTAATTCAAATACGGAAAGAAATGTTGCATTTTTATTTCCAAAATTTGAATGAATATATATATATATATATATATATTTATTAATTTTTAATATTGGATGACCATGTTCGTAAAGTAGTTATTTTATTCTGCTTTTTGATGTAAGTACAATTAAATTTCAATTTATGCATGTAAAGCTAAATACTGTATAAAAAATGACTGAATTAAGATTCTATAAAGAACGAAAGTCTACATTTAAATTTAATCCATTAAGTAGGAGAAAGATTTTTAAAAGAAGTCATTGGCCAGCATGTTGCAAAATTAAAACGCTCAGTTAACAAGAGGAATAAGGTTTCAAATATACTGTTTTGTAGAGTGAAAGTTTTATAACCAGATTGAAACTGTATGGGGTTGAGTTGAGATACTTTTTGACACAGGTCGGAGAACTCAGCTTTATTGACACACGCATATATACCACACACATGTAATTAAATACATACAATATTTAACACATTTAAACACATATAATTATAAATTCGTAGGAGGACTTTTCTACTAAGCCGAAATGCCGGAAACCGGATTCGCGCAGGTTGTGAGAAATATACTTTCTCTTGGGTGAGATTCTCCAGTGAGAGTCAAAAATCTACTGTCATATACTGTTGGCTACCAATAAATTTAGGCACGATAAATGTTGTAGGGCGAATAGTATTTTTGTTGTCCTTGCACTATTACCTGTAAACAGATGCTATACCTAAAATATTCACTCTAAATTATAGAATCACAATATGGGTGCAGTTTAATACGCATCGTACAGTGAAACTTGAGTAATGTTGAACCTGTTACATATTCATCGTTCTTTTCCTGAATGATTTTGCTATAACCTGCTCAGCCTATATGGCTGAGCTGGTCAATGATAATTTTTACGGGGGTAGGATTACGGGGTTACGGTTTTTTACGGGGTAGGGTTGTCCGCTCAACGCTCTACAGTCATATGAGACCACACCACTGTGCCTAGAGCTGAGTTGCCCCTATACAGTTTGGGAATGATGTGGAGAAGTCTGACTGGATTCTGAAGAACGCTCTACGATCATATGAGACCACGATCTACAACGTAAAGTGAATTCCGAACCACTACAAACATCCATGCCACCGCCGTGACTCGAACTCGAAACCTATGGCACTGAGCGCCATAGAGCTAGATACTCGGAGATTCAGGGCCGCCTTTAAATGTTTTTGAATATGTTGATAAGATGTTTTTAAAAAGAGAGAAATAGGAAAATACATATATTCTTTGTTTTAAACATTCACCTTTAAATTTTTATTGCTTTTATTTAATTTCGGAACAATAAAAGTGCCCGAAGAAACAAATTAACAAGGTTTCGAAAACAGTCCTTAAAAAAAATCACTGTATTCGAAGTTCATATCCAGAAATGAATTTTTCAACAGTTTCCGTTTCCACTCTGTTGCCATTCAGTCGAAATGTAACAAAAGCAAACTTCCTTTTGCTCGGACTGTAATTGCCTTGTCAGAAAACAGAAAACACATTAAATTTTTGTTTAGTGCGATAAGACAATGCGAGTTTATCCTCGCTTACTGCTGTGCAAAAAAACAAAAACAATATTCGATGAATATGAAATTGCAAAGCAATCCATGCATTGTCTAAAGGATATTAAAAATCGTCTGCATGCAAAAGATTGTTTTTATGTTTTTAAAAATAAGATTATTTTATCTAGTGAAATATTATTTTCTTTAAAAAGATGGCAATGAATTGTGTTTCTCTTTACAGAGGTGTAAGTTCGACATAATTAACAGTTTTTAATATATATTTTTTAAAAAATATACATAATTAAAAGAATATTTAACATAAATTTTAATTTTAGAATAAAAACATCCACAAATGTTTTATATTTGAATCAATTGGTTAAAAATACAAGTATAGTATGCCAAAACAAAAACAAAGGTAAGTAGGTTGACGATAAAACTTTTTAGTATATGTAAAAAGGATGTTATGGTATAAGCACTGATCAAATAAACAGTTAATTAACCGTGTGATTTTTGTGAACCGTGTGAAATTGACATGAAACATATGTTTAAAATACTAACCTTTTTGTCAGAATCTTGTCACGTGCCTGGCATTTTATTTTGAATTGTCTGGCTCTCAGAATGTAAATATATTTTTTCAATTTTCTGAAAATTTTGTCAAACTTTAAGCATTAATTACGTTTATTAAGGTTAATTTATTCATCATTTAGCATAATATACTCTTTCTGGGAGTTATATGTATAGCCATACCTTTTTCTTTGTCAGCTTTTTTAAAAATATTTTTATGACTTTAGTTAAATAAAGTCATTATAAAATGAGTGTAAATAGATTTATTTATAGAATAATTTTTATAGCTATCGCTATTTTTCCAACCATTTTGTTAACAGTTCGCTGTGATATTAACTCAGAAGTTTAGGCCTCCGTTTATTAAACGGTATCTCAAATTAATCAATGCCTAATAGATTATAATATTTCTTTGAATACAAACGGAAAGGCGCACAGAAAGAAAGATTAGCATTTATAATAAATAAATATACGATCCCAAGTATTACTACCAATAATTAAACAATGTGTTATTATAACTGCATCGTTTTAAATGCGGAAAGGTATCACTAAAATATATAATATTAATGTATGTTGCATTCAATGTAGTGAATATATATTATAAATATTAGTACACCAAAAAAATATTAGAACCCATTAATATTTTACATGTGTTTCTAATTTTGATTTAAGAAGGGTAATATAGTGTCTCGTTGGACAACTACTAGCAACGATGCAAAATGGTCGTGAATGAGACATGTAAGTTTCTTGTAGGGTCTTGCGATATATCATTCCATTATTGCTGCAAGCATGCCTAGATTTCTTGCAAACATCTACGCTGTCCAACTTGTCAACTCAGGCCATCTGTTCGTAAATGTCGTATCTGGGAATCTGTTTGTGACAATCTGGGAATCGAATGAGCCAAGTAAATGCGTCAATATTGAGGTGGCAATCTTCTGACACCTTTTCTGGGTCTGGTGGAACATTATCTTGTTGGAAAAGGAGTCGCTTTAAATCTACCATGAACCAAAACTTGTATTTGTGAAGGATGTCATGAATGTACAATTAGTATCTAACGATAATGCATATCTACCATGAGACTATACATTTATGGATTAAGGATATCATAAACCTACAACTGGTATCTAACGATACTACGTATCTACCCTGAGTCGAAACATAGATGGGTGAAGGATGTCATGAACGTACAACTGGAATTAAATGATACGTATCATTACAAGAAGAGATCGAGTGTCGTACGCATTGTTCAATCACAACTTGAATGGGCATGATGGGCCTTCAAAAAAAAAAGAAAAAAATATATAACATTAAAAAGTTTAAAATGAGGCTTTTGCAATTGCACTGTAAGTAGAATCCACATTAAATCATAATTCATCATTAAACACCATCTGTCTCCACCTTATCACAGTCCAATCAAACAAATCAAGGCACCATCCAAACGCAGATTATGGCAGGTGGCCGTCAAGTAGATAGCAAATGACGGTCAGCCAGCAAACTCGCATTGTTGCGGAGAAGTACAGATTGTGATTAGCATGTGCGAATGTTAGACAATAACGATGAGGTCCTCTTCTTTAATATTTTTATCATTCTAAGGTGCCCTAAGCTAGAATTTTAGGCGCAAACTCAATCTAGTCAATAGTCCCAACTTCTTTTTAAGGTACCTTCTAATCACCAACTCGCCGAGGTGACCACACAGCATCTTTTATGGTCATCAATTATGGTAAATTTTATGATAAAACACAAATACTGTCTTAAACTCTGTTTTTCTACCCTCTCTCATACTCTGCTTATATATAAGTTGAATAGGTTGCTAGGTTGAATTAATAATGGGATAAGTTGGATTATTTAAGGGATATGTTGAACGTAAATCAACGCCCTAACCTTATTTAATATAAAATCGCGCTGCTATTTTATTCATTTGCATATGTGCTTGACACAACTTTTCACGTAAAATTTCGTTTGGACTATTCTCAGCCCTATAATTTGTGGGTCAATAAGTATATATTTGTGACATTTTTAATGTTCCTCCATAGTTTGTATTAAATATAAGAATGCTTAGAAAGCAAATAGAATTAAACTAGTTTCTATATATTTCTTAAGAGGTAGAATATATATTTACTTTCTAATAAACAAATGAAGTTATTCGATTCATTTTGTTTTCGTTAATGATTAAAAATAAATAATTCATTATGTTTAACTTCTCACTATCTTAATAAAAACTTTTACCAATCTATTTCTCCATTAGTGAAAATAAAAATAGACAGTTAATTCTTCTTGCTCACTGGCGCAACAGCCCATGGGGCACCAAACCTGTTTGCCTGCTGGTGGATTTCGAGACAGTAGATGTTTTGTTTTTACGGGGTAGGATTGTCCAACTTATTAGCCATTTTGTCAATGTATTTTTCATCCCTACGATCAACACTCTACAGTCATATCAGACTGGGACCCAGGGTTTAAGTGGATAATGAACCACTACAAGCATATATGGTACCGCCAGGACTCGAACCTGAAATATGTGGCGCTGACTGCCAAAGACCAAGTCAATGAGCACATTAGAAATTTTAAATTAATATAAAATTAAAATAAAAATCTTAATAAAAAGTATAATAAGTATATCATAAGTATAATATGTATAAAACGTTTTATATAGTATAACAAAATGACTAAATGAAGGTGAAATTTACCGTTATAGTTTTTTTTCTAGGTGATTGTGTTTCTAACAGAATTTCATTATTGAGAAATCTATAAATGAAAGGACAAGTTTAAAAAATTCAATTTTTTTTTTCAATTTTGCTAATCATTATAATAAACTACATATCTATATATATTAAAATAAAAATGACTTTTACAAGAAAAAAATAGTACACGAAACTATTAACTCTCAAGTTACATTTCTATTTCCGCCATCCGATGCCTTATTTCTATGTTATTGACAACTACAAGAACTAAAATTGATTTCCAAAATCTCTATTGTTTCGTCAAGGTCGGCACGAATACAGTAAGCAGTAAGTTTTTTTTCTCATTTCGCATCTCTGTCTTACGCGAAAATGGCTGCCACCTACTGCTGAATTTGCAAACAAGAAAAAAAGGGGTATTTTCTTCTTAATGAAACATTCTGTAACTGCTTTTGTCGAGAATGAAAAGAAATCCATAATCCTCTCCGTAGCGAAACGAAATTGAAAAGACCTTCGTCGGAAGAATGGTTTCCTGAGATCTGGAAGGAGAAAGAACAAGAGTTTCATTTTGAATGGTAGAAATTCTTTGCTTCTTTTCCCTGCCAGAAAAGTAAAGCAAACTCTTGGTAGTTACATGTGCGGATTGTAATCTTTGTGACACGAGAGATTCGACGCTCCGACATTAAAAAACTGTTGTTTCTTCTATCCATTTGGAATTTTTGGGGTTTTTTTTAAAGAAAATAGCATTTTTTTCTTATAAATTGCTTTATTGGGGTACGGAACTGCCTACTAGGTGGAGTATTGAATTTCTGAACACTGATAGTTTGATCTAAAATATTAAAATTCAAAACTGCATTTTATGACAGTCTCCACATGCTGTCATGGATAATGATTAATCTGTGAGCCAGAAAGACCTTTTGAGCACCCACTCTCTTGGAACGAGCTATTCCATATCACCACTAAGGGTATTCTTTTCAATTTTTATAGATAGATGTGTTTTAACACATTCTAGCCCATTGGTCCCAATTACTTTTTATTTCACTTTCAGATTATAGTGAACACGCCGAGGTGACCGACCAACTTTTTTCATACCATGATTGTTTTCCTCACTGACAATTTTTTTTTCTCATATGGTGGTGTAATTGTTATCAATTATGGTAAAAGGATAAACCGCAAAAACTGTGTTATAATCTTATTCTCTAATCTATCTGACACTGTTTATATGCAAAGCAGATTATAGACTTTGTTGAATTATTAATAGGATAAGCTGAACTATTTATGGGCTAGGTTGAATTATTAATAGGATGAGTTGGACTATTTATGGTCTAGGTTCGACTATTACTGGGTGAGTTGGACAATTTATGGGCAGGGTTGGACGCACATCAACACCCTAATATTATGTAATATGCAATACGCTGTGATTTTAATCATTTTCCTATGTTCTTGACAAACAATTTTGAAAGTATACGACAATTCTTAATTTGTGTAACAGTGCACATTTTTGACATTTTTAATATACATCCATCATTAGATCCTCCCTAATTTGAATTATATTCAAGACTGTTTAGAAAGCTATTAAAATTAAATTAGTTTTGACCTATTTCCAAAGAGATAGAATATGTAAATTTATTTTCTAATCAGCAATTCAAGTAAATTCATTCATTTTGTTTTAGTTACTAAAATAAGAAAAAAGTAGTTAAATATAAGTTATTCTTATATTTAATAATATAAGAAACATTAGAAAATGTTAATTAATTAATATGGAATGAAAATAAAACTTTTAATAACAATGGAATTACAATAAGTAGTTAAGTATAATAAAATCACTAAATGAAAAAGGAATTTACCTTACAGTTTTTCTCTAGGTGACTGCATTTCAAGGAGAGTTTCATTGTTCAGAAAAAAAAGATTTTTTCAATTATAATTACACCTAAACTTTATAAAAAAGCATATATATAAATTAAAATAAATATGAGTTTTACAAAGTCATACGGAAAACAATTAACTCTTATGTTACATTTCTATTTCTCCCATCTGATGCGTCGTTTCTAAATTATTGACAACTACAAGAACTAATAATAACACAGCACTGCACAACTGCAACGCATAACACACAAAACACAATTATATAATAACTATTTACAAAATCATCTTAAAACCCAGTTCGTTTAAGGTAAGGTCTTGGTACTCTCCGTATCTGATTCATCGTTTCAAAGTTAAAGTCATTGACAACTGCAAGAACTAAAATTGATTTCCAAATCTCTATTGTTTCTTCAAGTTCGACACGAATGCAGTAAGCAGTAAGTTCCTTTTTTCTCATTTCGCATCTCTGTCTTACGCGAAAATGGCTTCCACCTACTGCTGAATTCCAAAATAAGAAAAAAAAAAACCATGCATTTCCTTCTTAATGAAACATTTTGTAACTGTTTTTGTCGAGAATGAAACGGAATCCATAAGCCTCTCCGCAGCGAAACGAAATTGAAAAGACCTTCTTCGGAAAAAGGGTTTCCTGAGATCTCTGGAAGGAGAAAGAACAAGAGTTTCATTTTGAATGGTGGAAATTGTTTGCTTTTTTTTCCTGCGAGAGAAATTAAAGCAGACTTTTGGTAGTTACATGTGCGGAATGTAATCTTTGTGACACGAGGGATTTCGAAGCTCCGACATTAAAAAACTGTTGTTTTTCTATCCATCTGAAATTAATTTTATTTATCTTAAGGAAATGTTAGATAAACAGTATGTATTTCTTATAAATTGCTTTGGTACGATACGCTTATGGTACGGAACTGTTTGCTAGAACGAATATTGAATTTCTTGACACTAATAATTTCATCTAAAATACTAAAATTCAAATTAAATTTACTGAAAACTTCCACATGCCATCATGGATCATGATTACTCTGAAATTAATCTGTACAACAGAAAGATCTTTCGAACAACCCTCCTTTTGGAACGATCTATTCCATATCAGCACTAAGGGTGCTCATTTCAATTTTTAGAGTGTTGTAGGTGAGCCCACTCTACCCCACTGGTACCAACTCGTTTTTACTGTATTTTCAAATCGTGGCCAACACGCTGAGGTGTCCACCAAATGATTTTTTTTTCCTTACAGACAATTGCTGTTATTTCCTACTATGGTGGCGTAAGGTCATCGATTATAGTAAACGTTATGATAAAACGCAAAAACCCCCTTATGATCTGCTCTACCTGATACTCTATTTATACATAACGCAAATTATGAGGTAGGTTAGATTATTAATGGAATTTTTCGGATTATTTATGTTCTAGATTGAACGTATATCAACTCCCTTATTTAAAATAAAATCGCTCTGCTATTTTAATCATTTGCATATGTGCTTGACTCAAGGTTTCATGCAGAATTTCGTAGTGGTAACTATTAGTGCTGTATTTTGTGTGACAATCAGTGTATATTATTCACATTTTTTAATATTCTTCCCTGATTTATCTTCCCTAGTTTGAATTAAATTCAATAATTCTTAGAAAGCAAATCAAATTAAACTTGTTTTATCTCTTTTAAAGCAGATAGTGTATACATATTCTTTTTCTAATAAAAGTATAAAGTAACTTGATTTATTTCGTTATAGTTAAGGATTAAAAATAAATAATTCATTTTGTTTATTTCTTGATTCCTCAATAATAGCATTTACCAATTTTTTTTCTCTATTAGTGTCAATAAAAAAAAGTTAATTTATTAATAAATTTAAAATTTAAAATTCTTATTGGAATTTTTTTAAGCTATTCATACATTTAAAATTATGAAAAAAAAATTTAGAAAATTTTAATTTATAGGGAATAAAAAAAAAATAATGAAAATGAAAATAACTAAATGAAAAAATAACTAAATGAAGGTTAAATTTACCATTGCAGGCTTTCTCTACGTGATTGCTATTCTTGAAAAATTTCTTTGCCATTGAAAAATATATACATCAAATAACAAATTTTAAAAAAATTAAGATAATTTCCATTTTTCATCATTGCTAATTATTATCGTAAGTATATATATACTAAAATAAATATGACTTCGACAAGAAAAAAGTAATACATGAATCTATTAACTCTTATATTACATTTCTATTTCTGCCAACTGATGCGCCGTTTCTATGTTATTGACAACTTCAAGAACTAAAATTGATTTCCAAATCTCTATTGTTTCGTCAAGTTCGACACAAATACAGTAAGCAGTAAGTTGTTTTTTTGATTTCGCGTCTCTGTCTTACGCGAAAATGGCTGCCACCTACTGCTGAATTTCAAAATAAAAGAAGAGGCATTTCCTTCTTAATGAAACATTTTGTAACTGTTTTTGTCAGGAATGAAAAGAAATCCATAATCCTCTATGTAGCGAAACGAAATTGAAAAGAACTTCGTCGGAAGAATGATTTCCTGAGACCTCTAGAAGCAAAAAGGAACAAGAGTTTCATTTTGAATGGTGGAAATTGTTCGCTTTTTTTCCCTTTGCGAGAGAAAGTAAAGCAAACTCTCAGTAGTTACATGTGCGGATTGTAATCTTTGTGACAAGAGGGATTCGACGCTCTGACATTAAAAAGCTGTTGTTTTGCTATTCATTTGGAATTTTCTTTTATTTGCATTTCGGAAATGTTAGATAAACAGCATGTGTTTCTTATAAATTGCTTCATAGTGGTACCTAACTGCATGCCAAATAGAATATCGAATTTCTATGATACGATACTTTTGTCTAAAATACCTAAAATTCAAACTAAATTTGCTGTAAACTTCCATATGGCGTCATGGGTCATGATTAATCTGTAAAAAAAAGAAAGAAAGAAACCAGAAAGACATTTCGGGCAACCCCTCTTGCTGAACGAACTATTCCAAATCGGATCTAATCAAATTGCGAAACGAACCCCCAATAAGGATACTTGTTTCAATAGCGTGGGATCACACTCTAGCTCAATGGCATCGATTACATTTTAAGGTGCTTTTAGACAAAATCGCGATGCAATTTTAAACATTTTTTTATGTGCTTTATGACACAAAATTTACGCAACATTTCGGAGGCATATGGCAACTCTTCCTTAGTGCTGTCACTAAGAAGTGTACTTGTTTCATTTTTTAGAGGGTTATGTTTGAACTCTCTCGAACCCACTGGTCCTAAGTCCATTTTACGGTACTTTCAGATGATGACCAACTCGTCGAGGTGGCCATCCAAACTCTGTTATTCCTATAACTGTTTCCCTGACAGACAATTTTGATATTTTCTTCTGTGGTGGCGTAAGGTCATCGATTATAGTAAACGTCATGATAAAACGCAAATACTCTTATAATCTGTTTGTCTGCTTTACCTGATTGCTTATATATATATATAACGCAGATTGTGGGCTAGGTTGGACTATTACTAACTTATGTTGTGCTATTTAAGGGCAAAGTTGGGAGCATATCAATGCCTAAACTTATTTAATATAAATTCAAGCTGTAATTTTAATCATTTGTAAATGTACTTGACTCAAATTTTCAAGTAAAATTTCGTAGATATAACATAATATATATAGATATATTATTTAAATAAATGACTTTTACAAGAAAAAAGTAATACACGAAACTACGAACTCTTTTGTTGCATTTCTATTTCTGCCATCTGATACATCGTTTCTATGTTATTGACAACTACAAGAGGTAAAATTGATTTCCAAATCTCTATTGTTTCGACACGAATGCAGTAAGCAGTAGGTTATTTTTCTCATTTCGCATCTTTTTCTTACGCGAAAATGGCTGCCACCTACTGTAGAATTCAAACATAAGAAAAAAAAGTATTTCTTTCCTAATGAAACATTTTGTAACTGTTTTTGTCGAGAATGAAAAGAAAGCCATAAGCCCCTCCGTAGCGAAACGAAATTGAAAAGACCTTCGTCGGAAGAATAATTTCCTGAGATCTCTGGAAGGAAAAAGGAACAAGAGTTTCATTTTGAATGGTGGAAATTGCTTGCTTCTTTTCCCTGCCAGAAAAGTAAAGCAAACTCTTAGTAGTTACATGTGCGGATTGTAATCTTTGTGACACGAGAGATTCGACGCTCCGACATTAAAAAGCTATTGTTTTTCTATCTATTTGGAATTTATTTTATTTCTCTATAGGGAATGTTAGATAGACAGCGTGTAGTATTTCTTATAAATTGCTCTATTGTGGTGCTTAACTACCTGCCAGATGGAGTATCGAATCATTGGTCACAAATAGTTTTATCTAAAATAAATAGATTCAAATTATATTTGCTGAAAACTTCTACATGCTGTCATGGATCATGATTCATCTGTAAGCCAGAAACGCTTTTCGAACAACCTCTCTTTTGGAACGAATTATCGCATATCACCATTAAGGATGTTCATGAAACATTAGAGCATTGTATGTGAACTCACTCTATCCCAATGGCCCCAACAACTTTTCATGGTACTTTAAGATGGTGTCCAACAAGCCGAGGTGACCGTCCAATTTTTTTTTCCAGTTTATTCTATCAATTTGTAATTTCTTTTTTCATTTCTCTTTGGGAAATGTTAGATAAACAGCATTTTTTTCTTATAAATTGCTTTATTGTGGTACGGAACTGCCTGCCAGATGGGGCATCGGATTTTAGAACACTAATAGTTTCATCTAAAATATTTAAATTCAAATTAAATTCGCTGAAACCTTCTACTTGCCATCATGGAGCATGATTAATCTGAAAGCCAGAAAGGCCTTTCAAACAACCCTTCTTTTGGAAATTGCTATTCCATATCACCACTACGGTTGCTCGTTTCAATTTTTAGAGAGTTGTGTATAAACTCGCTCTGCCCCCCTGGTCCTAAATCGTTTTTACTGTACTTTCAAATCGTGGTCAACTCGCCGAGGTGTCCACCAAATGATTTTCCAATTCCTACTATTAGCTCACACTCTCCCTATATATATCTTGTTCAAATTTTCAGTCGTTAATAAATACTTTTTATTCATCCGCTCAAGTTCAAGTATATTTTTTTTTGAATTTGTAGTGGATGATACTTTTTTGTAGTATGTGGATTGATTGATTTATATGATTTGTAGTGGATGATTTCTTTTCATTCTGGACAAAAACAGTTGCAAAATGTTTCATTAAGAAGGAAATACCTCTTTTTTTCTTGTTTTGAAATTCAGCAGTAGGTGGCAGTCATTTTCGTTTAAGACAAAGATGCGAAATGAGAAAAAAACTTACTGCTTACTGTATTCGTGCAGAACTTCACGAAACAATAGAGGTTTAAAAATTAATTTTAGTTCTCGTAGTTGTCAATAACATAGAAATGGCGCCTCAGATGACAGAAATAGAAATATAACATAAGATTTACTAGTTTATGTATTATTTTTTTTTGTAAAAGCCATATTTATTTTAATAGGTACGATATTGATTAATGGTGATGAAAAATGGAAAAAAATTATGTTTTGCCATTCCATTTATTGATCTTTCAATGGCAAAAAAATTCTCCAAGAAGCACAATCACCTACAGACAAATTTTCTTGGTACATTGCACCTTCATTTAGTGATTTCTATTAATTAAAATTAGTCCTAATTATTTAAGAATTTTATTATTCTATTATTCTTCTATTATTCTTAATTTTTTATTTTAGTTTCATTTTTATTGAAATTTATGTTTCCATTTTATATTAATTATTTAAAATTTTCTAATTTTAAATAAAAGTAACTTAAAAATTCCATTGTTTACTTTAGTACTTAACTTTAATAATAAATTAAAATTTAACTTTATAAACACTAGAGGTTACACTAATTTTAATGTTAATAATTTAAAATTATTAACACTAATTTAAAATTATTAACATTAATTTAAATTTATTAACACTAAAATTAATTTTTATTAGCACTAATGGGGAAAACGATTTCTAAGCGTTTTTATTAAGGGAATAAAAAAGTAAAGAAAATAAATTATTTATTTTTAATCATACTAAAACTAAATGAATCAAGCTACTAGATATATTTGATAAAAAATTAATATATATAGTATCTGTGTGGAAAAAGATAAAACAAGTTTAATTTTATTTGCTTTCTAAGAATTCTTGAATTTAATTCCAACTAGTGAAGATAAATGATGGATTAATATTAAAAATGTGAATAATATACCTTGAATATCACACAAAGTACAGTGCTAATAATTATATCTACGAAATTCTGCGGGAAACCTTGAGTCAAGCACCTATGCAAATGATTAAAATAGCAGCGCGATTTTATTTTAAATAAGGTTAGGGAGTTGATATGCGTTCAATGTAGAATTTAAATAATCCATCATATCCCATTAATAATCTAACCTACCCTATAATTTGCGTTATATATATACAGAGTATCAGGAAGATCAGATAAGCAGATTATGAGAGAGTATTTGCGTTATATCATAACGTTTACTATAATCGATGACATTACGCCCCTATTGAAGAAAATATTAGCAATTGTCTCTAAGGAAAACAAGTAATATAAAAAAAAAATTAAAGTCAATTCCTACTTAGGTCAACAAAGAAAAATTTTATTTTAGTTACTTTTTAATAAATAATTACAATTAATATAAATACGTATATACATATGACAGAATCACAATATTAATTAAATTTAATTAATTAATTAATATTTCAAAAAACTATATTAACATTTTTTGCCAGTGAAAGATCAATAAATGGAATGGCAAAATATAATTTTTTTCCATGTTTCATCACCATTAATCATTATCGTACGTATTAAAATAAATATGGCTTTTACAAAAGAAATAATACAGAAACTATTAACTCTTGTGTTATATTTCTATTTCTGTCATCTGAGGCGCCATTTCTATGTTATTGACAACTACGAGAACTAAAATTAATTTTTAAACCTCTATTGTTTCGTCAAGGTCGGCACGAATACAGTAAGCAGTAAGTTTTTTTTCTCATTTCGCATCTCTGTCTTAAGCGAAAATGACTGCCACCTACTGCTGAATTTCAAAACAAGAAAAAAAGAGGCATTTCCTTCTTAATGAAACATTTTGCAACTGTTTTTGTCCAGAATGAAAAGAAATCCATAAGCCTCTCCGTAGCAAAACGAAATTGAAAAGACCTT
Source organism: Caerostris darwini (assembly GCA_021605075.1). NCBI lineage: Eukaryota > Metazoa > Arthropoda > Arachnida > Araneae > Araneidae > Caerostris > Caerostris darwini. The sequence goes on along the minus strand of BPLQ01007287.1, from coordinate 197,956 downwards.
CGTCGGAAGAATGGTTTCCTGAGATCTCTGGAAGCAAAAAGGAACAAGAGTTTCATTTTGAATGGTGGAAATTGTTTGCTTCTTTTCCAAGAGAGAAAGTAAAGCAAACTCTTGGTAGTTACATGTGCGGATTGTAATCTTTGTGACACGAGGGATTCGACGCTCCGACATTAAAAAGCTGTTGTTTTTCTATCCATTCGGAATTTATTTTATTTCTATCTAGGAAATGTTAGATAAACAGCATGTGTTTCTTATGAATTGCTTTGTTGTCGTACGGAACTGCATGCCAGACAGAGTATCGAATTTCTGGACATATATTTTCATCTAAATTACTAAAATTGAAGCTGAATTTCTTGAAAACTTCTACATGGCGTCAGGAATCATGATTAATCTGTAAACCAGAAAGGCATTTCAAGCAAACGTGGATGTGGAACTAAAATGTGGTTAAATAAATTTTTTCAATTTTATACTTATTTTATTATTGTTTAGAAATTCAAAGCCAGCTTTAATTGAAATCTTTAATATTTCAAATCTCCTGATAGTAATTAAGGAATCACTATCATGTGATCAGGAATATTTAAGAATATATTTTTGACGTATATATAATAATTTTGTAAGAAATAAAATAGTTAACATATAAATGATGTCTGATGCAAATAACATGATTTATTAAAAGAAACAAACAACAAAATTCATCAATTACAATTTCAATTTCTATCATGCAGTTTAGACAGCTTTAAGTGCACTTCAATGTTACTAGAGCCATAAATTTATTAGCAAGAATTATGAAATATATTACTAATTATTACACATATATGAGCTGCATAATGTTTCTATCAATAACAGAAGAGAAATATATCATCCGAGTCAAATGAAACGAATAATGTTGTGCGTCGTCGTAGCTGTCTGAAAAGCTGAAGACAGGTTTCAAAACAACTTTTTGGTAAGATTTTCCTTTCAGGCTATTTGGATATCAGAGATTGGAGAGAGTTTGAAGGTAATTGAGACATGTTTTGAAATACAGCCATTTTCGTAAGAGAGCAGAATCTCTTAAATTCGCAAATATTATCGAAAAATGTTTTGAGAATGAAATGGAAAAAGCAGACGTATGTGAATTTATTCTTGAAATGATTAAATAATTTGACTGTAAACATTACTTAACTAAAATTATATTTTTAAAAAATATTTTAAAATAAATAAATAAAAATTTTTAACATATTATTTATATATTTTTGGCATCCACTACAAAATATAGTGGATTTTTTAATGGATTTTAGAAGATATAAAGAAATGACTATTGTCTAGTGATGTGATGTTTTGACTTCACTTTAATATTCAAAAGTACTTCAAATTATTTTATTCTTTAAATACATCCTGGCATAGAAAATGGTACACCATAAAAACATATGTTGAATGGGATAAAAATTGATACTCATTCTGTTGAAAATTGATACTCAGACTCACAAATTAATTGAAAAACTGAACTAATTAATAAACTAAAATTGACTCAAAAATTAATACTCAGAATTTATATGCATATAAGGAATGTGATTTACAGGAATATAACTTTTGTAATTTGCCTGTAATAACTTTTAATTTAATTAATTTGCCTGTAATGTAATATACAGGCAGATCATTAGGAAGTAGGACAACTCTCTTGGTGATGCAAGCAGCAATCCCAAGTATAAATTCAATTAGCTTGTATTAGCTGAAGGATTAAAGTCCACATGCTTACATTCATCCTCCACAAGTTATTCTTCGATTGAGGATGGGGGTAGAGCATATAAATATTGGCCAATCACCTCTCAGATATACTTGATCAGTGACAGATCAGGAGACATTGCAAGCCAAGAAGCGACTGGAAATGCTACAAGTCTTGTACGAGGAATGAAACTAAATTAAATCCTTCCGGAATATATCATTTTTTATCCGCTAAATGTAAGGTAACATAATTGATTAGAACCTATCATCAACGTTTCGTTCTGCTATGAATGGACTTCTGATGTGTACCATGGGCCTCTGATGCATACCTATCATGCTAGAGGCGACCTACTATCGTGTCTGATGGCAGCAAAACCCTTATTCTACATTGACGATCGTTATGGCGACCAATAGAAGTCATATTTCTTCAATGTATCCGGGCTGGCACCTGATCTAATATAATCAGATAAACAGGATTGAGACTCGTTGCTGAAGACCATATTGTACCATTCAATCATACTAATGGCTAGTGCCCGACACAAACAAAATATTTCGCGTCTGTAGATTGGCGACAGTTGCAGTCTTCGCAAAGGTCAGATTGTATACAAGTCGCTTTCAGCCAATCCCCGCGAAATTGTTCTTTTAGATATAGAAATATCCAAAGTTCCTGCACATTCCAGCAGAATGCCAAGACTACTTGACTGCGGGGCTGCCACTACTTCCCTTGGGATACTTGTTCGTCGTCCCATGAGTTCTGCTTTACATTTTGCTGGACGCGACGATTCACATTTCGTTCATCAATCCATCTAATCCAAATTCTTTGACAGAGGACTTCTCTATGTATTTCAGCAGCGATGCAATGTTAAGACGAAGAGCCGTTTATAAACATCGGAAAGCCATCCGATTGGAAGAAACTACCTTCAATGTCGTCGTTCAGGCATCTCTTAACCCACCCATGTATTCTGAAAAGTATAACTTTGGATTCTGTAAGCAACTGTTAGTTCCTATGCCGATAGTTTAATTCTATCCCATCTCTATAATCACTTGACAAACTTGTATTTCAGATCATTTGCATAACCTGTTCAGCTTATACGGCCTTCATTTTCCATGTCGTGGACTATATTTACTAATAATTCATACTTGATTTTACTTAACAAAAGATGAAAAAAATTTGTGTTTAGTTTTTAACAGCAGAAACCTGTTTAGTTCTATTTTAAACAATACTGAGACTCGTTGCTAAACGCCACATTTTGCCAATCCCGGTTGTTGTGAAACTTGATCCAAGGTTAATGAGCAAAAATGCGCCGGATATGCAAGACTCATCAGTACGCAATTTTCACATACCATGCTACAGACTATAGTTACAGAAGCGTATGATGCGATCTAGCCTAAGTTATGCCATCTATTGTAAATCCCTCAAAATTAATTCAGTAATCTAATATATATAATATGCATAACTAGTAAAATATCGTTAAATTGAAATTAACTTAAATTGAACTTTTGAAAAAAATTCTAAGGACTCGTTTAATTTGCAATTCACAAGTTATTACAACATTATTTACTTTCTAAACAATCATAATGATTATCTATTTCTTCATTCCTTTTGAAGTACCAAGGTTCTCATGGAATTCAGATCACGCGAAGAAAGAAATTACAAACATTTTGCCAACTTTTATTATTGGTGACAAAAGAGATCACAGCTAAAAGCACTAAAACTCAGCACTCAAAACGCTTTTTTTGTCAACTTCGTCGTCTATTGGAAAGGTCTTCCATCCACGTCAGCAATCTTTTACAGTAGAGTGGATGATAGGATGAGTGTTCTTTCAATAGCAGTTTCTCTAACAAGGGGCATATTGATCTTGAAAGGAATGGTTAGGGTAAGCGCCAGCAATTTGCTCAAAAGTACTCGATATTCTTTATCTGTAACTGGCGGTTTATATAGCATTTTTTTATCAGCAGTGTGAAACATTGTCGAACAGCTTCCTATTTTACTTGTGTTAATAAAATAATTTTTTTTCGGATTTATATAAAGAACTGTAGTCTTTTAGTCGTATACCTCTAAATTTTTAAAACACCCTTAGAAATAATTAGTTTTAAGTATTTCAAGTATTTAAGTATTTTACAGTATTTCTTTGAATTATTTTTGAGAAAAATAAATTAAATATTAATGGGAACAACACTGTCATTGGAAGACTGAGTTTATTAATGAAGTGCATCAATCATACACAATCGTAACTCAGGACAATTATCTGTGATCAATAATACCCTTGCCAGCAACTATTCAGTTCCAGTTATGAGTTAATCACGCTGCCAATGCGTCTACTGCTTCTGAATAACTTTCATCGCGCGATATATTTATTTATTTGTTATTGTTATATTATTCTCTTTCACAGAGAAAAGTTTATTCGTTCTTTCCAAATATGAATACAATATTTCTGACTTAAGAAATCGAAAAGAAAACTCATATTAAAGTCAGATTTCCCAACCCCGAGATTATATTTCCTTATATGAAAACCCCGTTTAATGTATATTTTTCTAAACTCTTTCAATGCATGTTTCTGATTTTCTTAATTATTTCATTTTGAATCATTTTTTTAATTTCTCACATTATTCTATAGCAAGAATGTTTTTTTCTTAATAAATATTAATAAATGGCATATTATATGTAATAAACATCAAGCATATATAAATATTGATGGGAGGTTATTTCGGTACAATTTTAATGATTTATGAATGAAACTCTACTGAATGTTCCTGCTCATTTTTAAATATTTATTTTAAGAAACTCCTTATTTCGCTATTTCTTTTAAATTGAAGTAAAAGAAGTTCTAAACAAATGATTTTTATTTATTGTGAAATAATATGGAGAATTTCAACATTTAATTGAAGAAGTAAAATTGCTTAAAATCGTATTTATTCTATCAAAAATAATATTAAGAATCTAAGAATATAATTCCATACTTCTTATTACATATTTTCCAATTCCAACCAAAATATCACTGATAAGTTAATATCTTCAAATTCGTAAAATAATTATTCTAAATATTAAAATGTTGTATTCATTGTCATTTAACAATGACCTTTATAACATATTATTTACTATTAATTAATAGGAAATAATGAAATATAAAAGTCGTTAATAATTAATTAGTTTTAAATTATAATGAAAACTTTCTAATGGTTAACATAATTAAGTAAAACATTCCAATTAAGATAAAATTTTGTAAGCGCAATTACACTATTTTTTAATTTTCTAACCGTAATAACTCTTAGTTACACATACAAGCACTCTACACACACGAACAAAAAGCAAAAAATGAACCATTAAGTAATTTTCTATTAAATTACTTTTTACTCGGGTAATACAATCCAAAACGGATCTAAACAGACTTATATAATTACTCTATTAGACCAATCAACGGTAATTAGTTAATCGACAAGTAATTAAGAGAATTAACAATTTTTAAACTCATTTTATCACACCTGGACGAATCTATGAGAATGAGTTTGGTAATTTGATTTTTTTTTTTTTCGTTTTTGCTACTCAGGAAAACAGAAAAATGTACACTTAAAATAAAATTTTTAAATCTTTACTGTATAAGTATTAACTTACTTATAATACATTTTAAAGTTAATTGAATAAATATAAAGTGCCCTTTCTTAAATCACTTAATTAAACTAAAAGAAAGAAAAACACCCAAAAAAATTAGTTTAAAGAAAAAATATTAATTTGTTTATTTAAATAGTTTTTTTTTGGAAAAAATCTTTGTGGTTTAACATGAGAAATGCAATTTTTCCCCTTCCATTTCGTTGATAAAACGTTAAGATAAAAATTATTTCTGAGGGCAACACGGGGAACTTGTTTTATTTATTTTCTCCCATCATATTAATATGAAAATAATTATGTAATGAAATATTAAACTTTTTATAAAAAAAACGAGATAGTTACGAAAGGCGTATGAAATTCAAAACTTCCTGAATTAAAATTTACCAAATTAAAATATGTATGTCGCTTTAAAAAAGACGACAACGTTAGATAATATATTCTTCTCTTCTTCATTGGCGCAACAACCCCATAGTGAGCCAAGGCCGTCTGCTTAATGGCAGATTTCGAGACAGGAGATATATTCTTTTTACGGGGTAGGGTCGACTCCCAACGCTCTGCAGTCATATTAGACCGGGAGTAAAGTTAAAAGTGGATTTCGAACCACTAGAAACATCTCTCTATACATATACTATCTATACATATAATAAACATCTAGGGACTAGAACCCTGTGGCAATGAGCTAATCACTCGGCCATCAGGCCCATTTTTTTCTTTTTAGCTTTTGAAAACAATTTAGTGAAATTTTTATTAGTTAAATTAATTTATTTAAAATTGTATTAAATTCCGGTACAAAATATAATTATTTCATTTTTCATTATTGTTTATTTATTGATTTCGTAAAAATATTTGTAAATGTTTCCCACTGTAAAAGATTATAAGTAAATATAGAGCACCAGAGCACCAGAGCACCATCAGGCACCATAATGTATTCAGCTATGTAAAAATTAAAAAATATTTATTAATTTGTTTCTTAATATTTTGGAATTGATTAATTATTTCGTCAATTTTCTAAACATTATCATGAAGTTTTCAAATTGAAATTCCTCGATTCGAAACCGGAAAAGCGAATGGTTAGCCTGATCTCATCTTTCTGTTGAACCTGAGGAAAGCGGAAGAATTTGTCACCTTTAAATACCTTTTTGACTGCATTTGTTCCAAAGAGTGATCAAGAATTTTTGTAAGTATATCTCTGGTGGCGCATTCTTGGCATGCTGAAACTCCTACTTATCAGTCGTTCAAGTAGAATGTAACAAAGTGCCGCAAATAAAAAAAACAATAACAGTGGATTACTAAAAAAAGGCTAAAATTGTTCTTAGCTAAACAATAAGCAAAACATTTACTGTTTGTTTGACTTGCTAAACAGTGAGCAACAAATAATTACTCTTGTGTTGCTTATTGTTTTTTGTACGTAACTGAAAGCAAACAAAGTATACAGACATACTGATATAGAAACCAAAAAAAAATGTAAATTCCGTATTTAACTTCCTTCAGTGGTTCAGTAACTTCCTAAGTGGTAGGTGCAGCAAATTCCCCAATTCCCAATGACACAGCTGCAAATACTTCGATGTCACCAACTCGGCAAACCGTTTGAGTTTTACATTAGAGATAACGGATAATCGATTTGTTTGTTGAGATAATTGTCATCATATCCCGATTCTCCAAATATAAAGCGATGATGATGGCTCACCCGAGTACTTCAGGGAATATGTTTTGAGGAAATCTTCATCAAAGACTTAAGTGCTGAAAGCTAATATCGAAATTATTTGTATGAATCGTGATTAATTAGCATTATATAAATATTCATATATGAGATTTCACCTTTAGATTGTGAATCTGTAGTTTTTGTTTAATGCTCTTTGTTCTGTCTCATGCTATTTGCACTATGATTATGGATATATCGGGTAAATGTCTTATTTGTTTTATCAGAAGCCATAAATAAATTTGTTATATTTTTGTAATTAACATGAGGAAAAATTAATCTTTGTTTTCATTTTGATCACATTCATTGATAACATTCTTTGTTTTCATTTTGTATAATAGAATCATCCACTACATTATTTTTGGAAAATTAAACTACTTAAATTATTGTAAAACAGCTTAGATTTCAGATATGTTAGATGATGAAGGAATGATGACATACCAAGAAAATGTTAACTTATTGTAACGAATTATAATAAATATATCCTTTTTTATTCACCATGTACATGGCTACATTTTAATTACCAATAATTTAAGAGATAGAGCTTTAAACTATTATATTGAGATGTTGATAAAAAAGAAGACATTTCAATGTTTAGACATAACTTTGGCAATTTATTTCAGACTATTCACTTTGAATATACCAATTTCTCATAAATGGGTTTCCAAGCAATCTGAACATATATCGCAACGCTGGACACTTTTCGAATAAAAATTGATTTATTCGATCCATTTCTTTACGATAAAGGTCTTCATTCGTAATTTGTTGGTTTTCAGCACTTCAAAATGGACTATTCCGCGAATACTCCACCAGATGAAGAAAAGCACTTTTTTTGGGATGTAAATCTGGTTTATTAGGAGAGAATCACTGCTATTTGCTTTTTGGATTGTCATAGAAGACTCATTTTTCATCTACGGTTTATCAAGCGATTATAAAACGCTTCTGTACTGTACCGTTGAAGCAATATGTTACAAGTGGTAAATCGGTTAGCTTTGTTTTCTTCGGACAGATGCGAGAGACCAAACATACTATTCTGCATATTTTGGCAATCTGCTGTAAATGTTTTTGGATGGTCGACCAAGATTGGTAAAAGTGTTCGACACTCGATTGTCTGGACGGATTTGCTTCTACTTCTACTCGTAAAACGTTGTTGTCTAAACGTGTTGGAATTCCTATTCGACACTAGTCGCAAAGATGAAAATTACGTGATTTGAACTTAGAAAATCATCTTTGACATTTATGTACGTCTATTCAATTTGGATAAGCATCGCAAATGTTTTGAGTAGCAACTGTTGCGTTACAACCCTATCAAACTCAAAAACCATCAATGTCCGATATGTACTTCTGGTTTTAGACTTTCCATTAAACCGAAAATCGCAAAAAGTAAATAAATAAATGAAATAAAATGAGACATTTAATTCTTTGCAAGTAAAAAATTCACTTAAAACTTAAAATATCTGGAAGACTTTGGAAGTGCACAATGAGCTAATAAAGGATAAACAAGAGTAGAAACTATATTATTTCCGGTATCCATAAATAAGATGTATTTATATTAAAAATGATTACTCTTATTTAATGCATAATTTACTTATTCTTCTTTTGAATTTAAATAAGGAATTTCATGAATGAAATTGAAATATTTTAATTTCGTCTTTGAATGAACTTTGGAGTTAATAGTAACAAAAAAAGTGAAAACAAATATCATTACTGAAGTCCTTGGTATTAAATAAATTTCTCCCATTATTAATGACAATGATTTTAACATTAATGAAAAGATAGAATGTATTGAGGAATGTAAAGTGGAGTTTGAGTATTAAGGAAAAAATTCTTTATTATTATTACCGTATCACTTTACGATAGAAGATTTATTATCAGAAATGAAATTATATGATTCTATACATCAAAAGGAACTTGGCTGTTCGCAGACAATCGGTTATAGATTCTGAAGTAATTTATTAAAGGGTCAAATAGAAACCAAAAAAAAATATTCTTTTTCTTCTATTGTGAAACAAAAGGATTTTTTGATGTTCCTTATCCCACTTGGTTGAGAACAAAATCTAGATCAAGTCCATCAAGGTAAAAAATGCATATTTTTTGCCCTGGAATTTACAGCGAAAAGGCATGAGGCTGGGGCAAAGAGAGAAGTCTGACTTTACCCCAGGACACTGTGTACCCATTTTAGTTGCCTCTTACGACATGCATGGGCATCAATGGGGCTAATCTAACCTGGAGCCACACGGGGTACAAACGTATTTAAATAATTGAAGCAATTGTTATACTGGAAATATAATCCTTTAAGATTTTTTTTTGCATTAATTGACATATTGTTTATACATTTTATCCTATGGATACTGCATATATACTCAAAATAAGATTCCTTTCCCTTTCTTTGATTTCATTGCAAAATGTAGGGGTGGTCATAATGTTTTGGCTCTTGAGTGTATATATAATGGCTTTTTTTCCCTTCCTTCAATTAAAATTTGAAGAAAAATAATACGGTAAATAATTTTTAATCTAATATAGAAAACGAACATAATACCTGTTGCCTATTCTGTTTTGTGCGAAACATATGAAACGATCACCTACTCGATTGCAAAATAAAAAAATATTATATCATAAATAAATTACACTAAATGTTTTCATGCCTTAATTTTGTCATATTTTACATTTGTTAATCTGATATTATATAAATAATCAAACTATAAATTCTTTCCGATTCTTTGATTAAAATGGGAATAAAACTATTTCTTTTATTAGTTTTAGTCAAATACAGAAAACAAAGTATTATCAGTTAGATAATCGATGTTTGTGTCATAAAAAGATCGTAAATAATAGAAATGCAACCGACAAATGCAGGAACAAAAGATTCTAAATGTTGAATAGCCTACAGAACTAAACTATTTCACACCTTACCACAGAGAGACGACTTCTATTCCCCTATTCCCCCGCGACACAGCTGCAAACACTTGTGTGTCAGCCACTCGACAAATCGTTTGACTTCCGCATTATCTGGTTTGAGGAGAACGGAAAGTGTGGTGAAACCCTTGCGGACCGAGGGGTGTGATGGGAACTCATTGTCTTCTTAATCCAATTCTTCGGGAATGAACGGAGGTGATCGCTGCCGATGGAACTTAAGGGAATACGGTCATGGGAAATCGGATTACCTAAATTCCCCGTCGCTTCACAAAGGCCTGATTGTTGAGAACAGAAATGGAAATTTTTCTTATCGGTGTAGGTTAATTAGGCTTTTGTGAATATTCATAAGATGGGAGGATTCTTTCTACTTCAGATTTTTGATCCTTTTGTTTGGTTATTTAGTTCTCTCCCAACTTTTGTGCAATATGCTTGGATTATAACACTATCGGATGAACTTGTTCGGTTGATAACCGTGAATTAATTTGTTTTATTTTAAAGATTATATCTAATTTAGCATATTAGGAATTTATCTGACTAAGGAATTAAGTTTTAGATGAGCTTTCAGTAATATCAAATAAGTATCTTAAATCATAGATAGATTGCTAAATGTGTTAATCATTTGAAATTTACTAAATGTTTAAACCATTTACTGTAGTTTAAAAAGAAATTGCTAAGTTTTTAATTCAATTCTCCTGTGATAAAAATCAAAATCATATTCTTCTTTTTTTTAAAATAAGAGCTTATGTATTGAAAAGAGTTATTACCTTTGCAAAGATGTTTTAATTAAATTTTTAATTAAGCTTAGTCCTAATAACAAAAACAATCATTCAAAAAAATAATTAGAGTAAATATAACGTGTTACAATTTTTCCAATTTTTTCAGTTTGTAATATTACAAATAAATATACCTTTTTCTGTGTCTGCCTCGTGTTTAACTTGTGTATATCCTATAAGACGGTTGAAAAAGTAGGGCATTGCCTACTGGAAGGACGTTTTTGGTAAATGGCACACATTTTGTCCCATATGGCAGGAAACCAGGAAATTGCCTTCCATGAATTTGGATTGTCTATGCAAGATGTATGTATGTTATACTGTATAATAAGCGGCTGCAATGATCATGGATAGCAGATTTGTACATGGATAGGGTTTGCGTTTAATAATATTCTAATCGTAATCTCCTTTAATTCACTCTCATACTGCAAAATTTATAAATAATTAAAATCTAATAAAAATAATTATTTTAATCTCTATTAATTATCATTTTTATATTAATGGATATGGGTTTTAATAGTTACAAAATATCATATATCAATAGGCAAATAATATATTTTTTAACATTGTCATTTTTTTGTCTTGTCTTAGCTGGAGTGAAATGTATCATTCACATACATAAATAATTATTTTTAATACTCCTACAGTTATATTACAATAGTTTAATTAGTCTTTTAAAGCAATATATGCTACAAGTGGACACTTGCCTTACCACTTAATAATTACGTGCGAAAGAAAAATTATGATTTAAGTTTGAAGTAGATTTTCTAAAGAGGAATTTTACATTTCTTTCAATTAAATTTTACCATTTTAACCCAAATCTTCGTTTCTAAAGATCATTTTTTTCATTTCTGTAGAAATCAATACTTTAATGTATTTATGTAGCAGAGATTTAAAAAGGAAAGGAAATTTTTTTTTTGTTCTAAAAGTAGATGAGTTCACTTTGAAATCACTCTAATGCGAAAATCGGTTATTGAAAATTTATTTCACGTGATGAACTTCCTCTTATTTTAAAACTTTATAATATGAAAAATAATTGTTTTAAGTTTATAATTTACTTGAAAGGATAATTTAAACTTATCGCCTTTTACGCACAGAATAAAAATGACTTATGAAGTTTGGAAAACACGAACAGTTAAATGATATACATTTTTTTTTTTTCTTGAATCTGAGTATTTTGCTGAATCTGAGTATTTTCTGAATCTTTAATGCCCGTAAAACTACAAAAAGCATTACGAATGGTAAAAGTTAAAAGCACTCAGTAAGTGCATATTCGATCTTAATCTGTTCTTGTTCGGGAAAATAAAGCATATTTTCAAAATTTAAAGTACTTTGTACTAATGTCTTAGTCAGGCAGAATTATTTCGTTTATCAATCCATCTAGTTCAAATTCTATGCGCAGAGGATACTCCTAGGTGCATTTCAGCAGCGATACAATGTTAAGACGAATCATTCACTCGTAAGCCTCGGAAAGCCATCCAAATGCCGGAACTGCTTTCAATGTCGTCCTCCAAGCATCACGTAATCCACCCTTGCCTTCTGAAACATAGTACCCGAAATTTTTGATCATTTAAGCGACTGTTAGTTCATATGCCCATCTTTTAATTCTATCCCATCTCTATAATCACGTGACAAACTTGCTTTTCAGATCATTTTCATAACTTCCATACGGCCTAATCTTCATAAAGTTACATTTTTTCTTGTAGTGCACTGTATTTACTAATAACTCATTCTTGATTTTACTTAACAAAAGATAAAAAAAATTATTTATTTAATTTTTAACAGCGGACACTTATTTAGTTTTATTTTAAACGCCATTCTAAACTTAGTATTGTTTAGAATGGCGTTTAAAATAGAACTAAATAGTCTTAGTATTGACTCCAGATTGTGCTATCCAGGTTGCTGTGTGCAATCTGATCGTAGGTCATTCAACAAAAGTACACATATATATATGTCTGTGTGTGTGCGTTACACAGACATATATATATATATATATATATGTCTGTGTAACTAGTGACGTATCATTGGATTAAAATCAACTTGAATTGAGCGTTTGTAAAAAAAAAATCTATAGACTTATTTAACTTGCAATTTAGAAATTATTACATCATCATTGACATTCTAAACAACTACAATGATTCCCTATTTCTTCATTTCCTTTGAAGTAGGTGAGTTCACATCGAATTCAGATCATGCGAAGAAAGAAATTACAAACATTTTGCCAACTTTTATTATTGGTGACAAAAGAAATCACAGCTAAAAGCACTGAAATTCGCTTTTTTTTTCAACTTCGACGTCTATTGGAAAGGTCTTGCATCCACGTCAGCAATCTTCTATAGTAGAGTGGATGATAGGATGAGTGTTCTTTCAATAGCAGTTTCTCTAACAAAGGAGCATATTCATATTGAAAGGAATGGTTAGGGTAAGCAGCAGCAATTTGTTCAAAAGTACTGGGTATTCTTTATCTATAACTAGCGGTATTTATAGCAATTTTTTAACAGCATTTTGTGTGAAAAATTGTTGAACAATATCATACTTTTCTTGTTTTTTTCAATATCATAATTTTTTTCCCTTCTCCGATTTATAAAAAGAACTGCAGACTTTTAGTCGTCTACCTCTAAATTTTCAAAACACATTTGGAAGTGATCAGTTTTAATATAATTATCTTAATATAATATTTTTAATAAATTATTTTTTTTCAAATTAATTCCTGAAGGAAAATATATATATAAAGTAGAAACCCAGTTATATTCAAATTGTCAACATTTATATTTACACATCTCACTCAAACCTGGTTTTTGGGCGGTAGATTCTGTACTAGTATTTTTGTGCGATGCCTTTATGCGATCTACGAAAAAGTCCATCAAAATTACAAGATAAGAATAAAAAGGTCAGAAATCACTACATTAAGCTCCGTTATTTTGCTAGACTACCACACAAAAACAGGTTTGAGTGTAACATTGTTTTATTACTTGTAATATTCCGCTATTATTACATTTTATTTCACTTGATTCTGCTGTTATTTCAAAAATTCGATGATATGTATAAACAAGCCATTGCGCAACATCGCAATACCAGGCTATAAGGCATTATCTGGAAATAGCTACCAGCAAATAGCAGATATTTAAAAACATTTTATTAAGGCTAATATTTGTATCTGTAATTTAAAGTAGTTTTCGATCAAGTAAATCTCTGTTGTACGGCTTATCAGAAAATCTTTTGCTTATTTTATTAATCAGGCTATTTTGCAGGATTATGTCAAACAAATATTTTTTCATTGAATACATCTTTTTTTCAATATGGGTTAAGGTACAATATCATAAGTAACAATATCATTGGAAGACTGTGCTTATTAATGATGTACATCATTCATACACGATCATAACTCAAGACAATTATCTTTGGTCAATAGTACCCTTGCCAGCAACTATTCAGTTCCAGTTGTAAGTTTATCACGCTGCCAATGCGTCAACTGCTTCAGAATAACTTTCATCGCGTGATATATTTCTTTATTTGCTGTTATCATATTTTTCTCTTTCACAAGGAAATGTTTTTTCGTTCCTTCGAATCGTAAATAGAACATTTCTTCCTTAATAAATCGAAAAGAAAACTCATATTAAGTCACATTCCTCAACGCTGAGATTAGATTTTTCTTATCTAAAAAAACACCTTTTAATGTATGTTTTTCTACACATTCGATGCATATTTCTGATTTTTTTTATTTCATTTTGAATATTTTTTTTATTATTTCCGCAATATTCTATAGTAAGAATGTTTTTTCTTAATAAATACTAAAAGGTGGCATATGTAGAAAATTTCGAGTGCATATAAAAATTGATTAAATATTATTTTGATACATTTTTAATTATTTATGAATGAAAAGCAGCAGAATATTCGTGTTCATGCTTTATTTTAAATATTTATTTTTAAGAAACTCATTATTTCGCGAATTCTTGTACTTATTCTACACTCATGTCCATAAATTAAGGATAATGAAGTTCAGGCAAAGAAAGAGACAGAAGCAAAACAAATTTGACTTATTTGTAAAGTCTATTTATTAAACAAAAGGTAAAGAGCAAAAAAGATGCTATATGTTTGACATAATTAATAAAAATTGCGATTTTTACTCCCTGGAGCAAATTTCAAAAAAGAACCTATTTACAAAAAACAGTATAACATGGTTAGTATGATAGTTAATATGGAGTATGTCTCCCGGACGATGCAATACAGGCCTTACAACGCCTAGGCATGCTGAGTATAAAATTATCAATCTGATCTTGGGGAATATTACACCACTCATCAAGCAATGCCCTCCGAAGTTCCGGTTGACAGGTGGGAGGGGGTTGACGGGCTGCAATTCGTCGGCCAAGCATATCCCACACATGCTCTATTGGATTCAAGTCCGGTGAGTATGCTGGCCAATCCATTCGGGTGATATCCTCCAATTGAAGGCATTCGTCTACAATGTTTGCACGGTGAGGACGGGCGTTGTCATCCATAAACAGAAATTCAGCACCCATGGCGCCCCGAAACAAACATACATGTTGTTCCAGAATGACATCCCGATAGATGTGGCCTGTCATCGTTACACTCTGAACATGCAGGTCAGTTCTGGAACCAAGAATAATTCCTCCCCAAACGAGCCATCCTGCATCACCGTAACGGTGTCGTTCAATGGTGTTTTCTTGGTGGTAACGGGTACCTGGCGCTCTCCATATGAAAGTCCGGCGAGAATCAGACTGCAAACGAAACCTGGATTCGTCGGGAAACATCACACCAGACCACTGTTACGGTGTCCACAATGCATGCTCTCTACTCCAGGTTAATCGCAGGCGACAATGAGTTGCGGTAAGTGGAACACATCTGACAGGCCTACGAACATATAGACGAATGTGCCCTAAGCGTCTGTACACGGTCTGCCTTGAAACTGTTGTACCGGTAGCTGAAGAGAGCTGATGAGACAGGTCTGATGCTATGCTCCGTCTGTTTCTTTTGGCAGTAACTGCTAAATACCGGTCCTCATTCGGCATTGTAACTCGGGGGCGACCTGTGCTGTAACATCTACTCACATTACCAACATCTTGGAATTTTTGCCAAAGCCTGGAAATGACACTCTGGGCGATTCCAAGTTCCTCGGATACTTCCAGCTGGGTACGTCCACATTCCAGTCGTCCGATAATTCTACCACGTAAAAATCATCCAGATGCTTCTTTTGTGCCATAACTATGCGATTATTGCACTGAAAGGCTTTTAAAGCACTTGTGAACAATTTTACTTCTTTGTCACCATTCCTTATATACCCCTCTCTTACACTCTCGTCATTGTGACGTACTATCCGCGCAATCTGGTGGTTTCCTGTAATTTGCATATTCTTCTTCAAGATGTGTGTGATAATTCTACAGGTGAAATTTTTATTTCAGAGTTCAATTTCAGTGTGATTCTGAATTATCCTTAATTTATGGACATGAGTGTATCAAAAATAATGGTTAGAATCTAAGAATATTATTCCTTGCATCATATTGCATATTTTTAAATTATAACTAAAATATCGATGATAAACTAAATATCTTCAAATTCATAAAATAGTTATTCTAGATATTAAAATGTTACATTCATTGTCATTTAACAATGATCTTTATATTAAAATATTTCCTATTTAATATTCTTTAATTTTAAATGGCATTGTAAACAGGCTAGTAGTTAAAATTCTTAAATAATACAATTCAATTAAGGTATAATTTTATAACCAAAATTACATTATTTCTTAATTGTCTAAGCGACAATTCTTAGTTACATAGACATGCATTGTACACACACGAACAAAAAGTAGAAAACATGATCTCTTAAGTAATTTTCTATTTAATTATTTTTACTGGGGTAATACAATCCAAAAAAGGATCTAAACAAACTTAGAAAATTACTCGACCAATCAACTGTAATTAGTTAATTGACAAGTAATTAAGTGAATTAACAACTTTTAAATTTATTTTGTCATACATGGACGAATTTGTGAGATTGAGTTTGGTAATTTTGTTATTTTTTGCTACTCAGGAAAACGGAAATATGTACACTTTAAAGGAAAAAAATGTTAAATCTTTACTGTATAGGTATTAGATTACATATAGTATATTTTAAACTTAATTAAATAAATATAAAGTGCCCTTCCTTAAACCTCTTAAATAAACTAAGAAGGAAAAAAATACTTAGGAAATTAGTTTAAAGAAAAAATATTATTTTTTTAATTACATTTAACTTTAATAACTTTTTCTTAAAATAAAATTTTTGTAGTTTATCATTAGAAGTGTAATTTTTGAATTCCATTTCATTGAGAAAAGTTAAGTTAAACACTATTTTGAGTACAACTTGGGGAATGTAGTTTATTTATTTTTTTCCCCATCAAATTAATATGAAAAGAATTATGTAATGAAATATTAAACTTTGATTAAAAATACGTGAAGGTTCAGAAAGGCATATGAAATTCAAAACTTCCTCAACAAAATTCGCCACAGTAAAATAAGTATGTTGTTCTTAAAGAAGACGACAACGTTGGATAGCATATGCTTCTCCTTTTTCATTGGCGCAACAACACCATGGTGAGACAAGGGCTTCTGCCTGCTGGCAGATTTCGTGACAGGAGATGTTTAATGGGTAGGGCTGTTAGCTTTATGTCCAACGCTCTACAGTCACATTAGACCAGAACATACGATTTAAAATGTATTCCGAACCACTACAAATATCCATGGCACGGAGCGCCAAAGGGTAGTCACTCGGTCATCAGGTTCGGTAATATATGCTGTTACGTTAAAATTAGAAAATATTGAAATCATTTTAGTTTCTTAATATTCTAGGATTGATTAATTATTTTATTAATTCTCTTATTATTATCATGAAGTTTTGAAACTAGAACTTCTAGATTCGAAACCGGAGAAGTAAATGGTGAACCGGAAGCTCCCATCTTTCTGTTGAACCTTAGAAAATAGGAAGAGTTTGTTACCTTAAAGTATCTCTTTGGGTGCATTTGTTCCAAAGAGCGATACGAGTATGATGTAAGCATATCTCTTGTGGTACATTCTTGGCCTGCTGAAACTGCTACTTGTCAGTCGTTATAGTAGAGACTGACTTAAAATCAAAGTGCCGAAAATCAAAAACCAAAAACACTGGATTAAAACAAATGTACTAAACAAAGGCTAAAATCGTTGTTAGCTAAACAATAAGCAAAATATTTACTTTTTGTTTGACTTGGTAAACAATGAGCAACAAATAAATACTCGTGTGTTGCTTATTGGTTTTTTTCTACGTAACTGAAAGCAAAGAAAGTATACAGACATACTGATATAGAAACAAAAAATATATATATATAAATTCGTATTTAACTTCCTTCAGCACACTACTAAGTGGCAGGTGCAGCAATTCCCCTATTCCCAATGACACAGCTGCAAATACTTCGATGTCACCAACTCGGCAAACCGTTTGAGATAACGGAGAATCGATTTGTCTGTTGAAATAATTGTCATCAAATCTCAATTCTTCAAATATAAAACGATGATGATTGCTCCCCCAAGTACTTCAGGGAATATGTTTTGGGGAAATCTGCATCAAAGACTTAAGTGTTGAAAGCTAATATCGAAATTATTTTTATGAATGTTGGTTAATTAGCATGATATAAATATTCATATATGAGATTTCACCTTTTGGTTGTGAATCTGAAGTTTTTGTTTGATGATTTTTATTTTGTCTCATGTTATGTGCAATGTGATTATGGATATATCGGGTAAATGTCTTGCTTGTTTTATCAGGAATCCTAAATGAATTTGTTAAAGTATTTTTGTAATTAGCATGAGGAAAAAATAATCTTTGTTTTCATTTTGAGAACTAATAAATAAAAAAGAATCATCCCCTACATTATTTTTTGAAAACTAAACTTCTTAAATTATTGTAAAACAGCTTAGATTTCAGATATGTTAGATGACATACCAAGAAAATGTTAATTTATTGTAACGAATTAAAATAAATATATAATTTTTATATTCACCATGCACATGGTTACATTTTGATTTCCAATAATTTAAGAAATAGAGCTTTAAACTATTGTATTGAGAGGTTGATCAAAAAGAAGACATTTCAATGTTTAGACATAGCTTTGCCAATTTGTTTTCGCCTATTCACTTCGAATATATAAATCCCTCGTAATTGGGTTCCCAAATAATATGATCATACATCGCACTCGCTGGACACTTTTCAAATAAAGATTGATTTATTCGATCTAACTATCCACAGTAAAGGTCTGTATTCACAGTTTGTCCGGATTTCAGCACTTCAAAAGGAACGATTCCCCGAATACACCGCTATACGCACTAAAGCACCTTTTTGGGACATAAATCTGGCATATTAGTAGAGAAGGACTGCTTTTTCTGTTTTGGATTATCGTAGAGGGCTCATTTTTCATCTCTAGTGAACCAGAAATAAAAAAAAACCGTTTCTTTATTGTACTGTTGAAGCAATATATTACATGTGGTGGATAGGTTAGCTTTGTTTTCTTCAGACAGATGCGAGGGACGAAACATAGTGTTCTGCATATTTTGGCAATCTGTTGCAAATGTTCTTGGATGGTCGATCAAGATGGTTTAAAAGTGTTTGACAGTACCTCAATATCTGACACCGATTTGCTTCTACTTCTGCCCTTAACCCATCTTTGAGAAAAGATGTTGGTCTTCCTGATGGATACGAGTCGGAAAGATCAAAATTGCAGGATTTGAACTTAGAAAATCATCTTTGGTATTTACGAATGTCTAATGCATACGAATAAGTTTCGCAAATGTTTTGGATAGCGACTGTTGCGTTATAACCCTTTTGACACTCAAAAACCGTACAATGTCGTATATATACTTCTGCTATTTGGCTGCCCATTTAACCCAAAATTCTAATAAATAAATAAAAAAATCTTTACTAGTAAAAAATTCTCTTTAAACTTAAAATGGTGTTAGCTCGAGTTTGAAGTACACAAATAACTAATATAAGTTAAAAAGAGCTGAATATAGAATTTTTTGAGGAATGTAAAGTGGAGTTTAAGTATCAAGGACCAAAATCATTATTATTTTGATCATATTACTTTACAATAGAAATTTCGTTATCAAAAATGAATTCATAGCATCAAGTATATTAAAATAAGTTTGGCTGTTCTCAACAATCTGACTATACGTTCTGAAATAATTTATTAAACAATATTCCATAAAAATAAAGTCAATTTAATTTAATTTAATTTTTAAAAAAAAATATTAAATTTAATTTAGTAAAAAAATAATCCCTAAGCAAAAAAAATTCCTTGCCTTCTACAGTAAAACAAAATGTTTAAATAATTGAAACAATTGGTATATTGGAAATAACAACTTTTATATTGGGTTTTTCATTGATTGCTATGATGTGGTTTATGTATTTTATTCTTACATACTTATTTTATCCTTACATATATATATATCCTTACATATCCTTACATATATTTATCCATACATACTCGTATGTGTTCAAAATACGATTTATTTCATTTTCTTTCATTACAACTTGAAATAATAACGTAATAGTGAAAAATAATACAGTTAATAGTTTTTAATAAAATATAGAAACAAACATAACACCAAATGCAATTTATTTTATTTTTGCAATAACATGTAAAGTTAACACCTACTCGATTAAAAAAAAAATATTTTTTCATGAATAAAATATTTTTTATACTATAAATAAACTCCACTAAAAGTTTTCTTTTCCAGAATTTTTTATGTTATGCTTTATGACGATCTTCGAATACTTAATATATAAATAAGGAAAATAAAAATTATTTTCCTTTCTTTGATTTAAATGTGAATAAAAATATTAATTTAATAGTTTTAGTCAAATATAAAAATCAAATATAGTGTCCTCAGCCATATATTCTATTTCTATACAAGAAAAAGATCATAAATAATCGAAATGGAACCTTCAAATGCCGGAACAAAAGATTATAAATGTTGAATAGCTTACGGAACTAAATTATTCCACACCTTACCACTTCTGACGACTTATATTCCCCTATTCCCCGCGACACAGCTGCAAACACTGCTATTCCAGAAATTCGACAAATCGTTTGACTTCCGCATTATCTAGTTTGGGGAGAGAACAGAAAAGTATGGTGAAATCCCAGCGGACCGAGGGGTGTGACGGGACTCATTGTCTTCTTAATCCAATTCTTGAGGAATGAACGGAGGTGATCGCTGCTCACGAAACCTTGGGGAACACGGTTATGAAAAATCGGATTACCCAAATTCCCCCGTCGCTTCACAAAGGCCTGATTGTTGAGAGCAAAACTAGAAAGTGTTCTTATCGCCGTCGGTTAATTAGGCTTTTGTGAATATTCATAAGATGGGAGGATTCTTTCTTCTTCAGATTTTTGATCCCTGGTTTGTCTTTTGTTTGGTTATTTAGTTCTCTTCCAACTTTTGTGCGAAGGAATTGGATTATGACACTATCGGATGAACATGTTGGGTTGCTAACTGTGAATTAATTTATTTTTTATTTTAAAGATTATATCATAATTAGCATATTGGAAATTTATCTCAGTAAGGAATTAACTTTTAGATGAGCCTTTATTAATGTGAAACAATCATCTTAAACTGTTAATAGATTTGCTAAATATGTTAAACATTTATAATTTACCTAAGTTTTTGAATCATTTACTGCAGTTTCAAAAGAAATTGTTTTTCAGTTCAATTCTCCCGTGATAAAAATAAACATATCATAGCGCATATCTTAGAGCCAAAATATACCATATCTATTGTCATTTTTTGTATACACTAGGCTAATTAGACCGGGACCTACCGTTTAACGTGTATTTCTACCCTTATAAACACCCATGCCACATCCAGGATTCGAATTTAAAAAGCCTGTGGTAGCAAACGCCAGAGCGGTAGGAAATTGGCCATCATTCCACCTTTTGAAGAGGGAAATGTATCATTCACATAAATACTTATTTTTAACTCTTCTACAGTTATATTACAATAGATTAATTAGTTTTTTATAACATTTCATTCTACACTAAATAAATGGAGACACGCTTTACCATTTAAAAATTACGTGCAAAAGGAAAATAACTAATGATTTGCTCTTGAAGCAGATTTTCTAAAAAGGAAATGTACATTTCTTTCAATTAAATTTTAATCCAAATCTTCATTTCTAATGTTGATTTTTTTTCCTGTTTTGCGAAAATCAATACTTTAATGTATTTAACTAGCAGAGATTTAAAAATGAAAAGCCTGATTTAATTCAATCATCACTTTAATGCGAAAGGCGGTTATTGAAAGTTTATTTCAAAGTGATGAACTTTCTCTTATTTTAAAACTAAAACTTAAGTTAAGACTTTGTAATATGAAAAACAATTTTTTTAATTTTATAATTTACTTGAAAAAATTCTTCAAACCTATCGTTTTATAAGCATAAAATAGAAAGGAATTTGGAAAACACGAACAGTTGAAGTAGAAAAAAAATTATTTTGCTGAATCTGAGTATTTTCTGAATCTTTAATGCACGTGAAACTACAAAAGCATTACGAATGGTAAAACTTAAAAGCACTCAGTAAATGGATATTTGAATTTAATCTGTTCTTGTTCGGGAAAATATAGCATATTTTAAAATGTTAAAGTACTTTGGACTAATGTCTTAGTCAGGCAGAATTGCTTATTATCGAACATGGCGATCTAATTGAATTTTATAAAGTATGAATCTTTCTTGGACTTTAAAGAAAACATTCCAAAGTTTAGGAAGAGCCGAAAATGTTGATGAAAAGTTATTTCGTTTAATTTTAAGGAACTCGAAATGTTATCATTAATTAAATTTTCGAAACGTGGATTTTGAAAATTCTTTCTTCTGAGAAGAAAAAATTGAAGTACATTTTAAAACTGCTAAATGAATTTTGTAGTTCGAGGGAAAAACTGGAATGAAATTCTAGAAATTTGAAATTATCATGGATTAATTATTATACTTCCCAAATAAATACATAAATGAAAGATATTGGATGTTAAAATAATTAATATATTCAAAGGGTATCTTGCTTCAATCCTGTTACCTTTAAAATATTCAAATATTAAAAAAAAAGCATGGACAATACAAAAATTATTAATTTCTATGAACCTCTTTAATTACAATTTTTCTTTTAAGATTTTCAATTAATTAAATTCTGAATACTTGAGAACTACAAAATCTCTAGACAATAAAAATAATAAACCTGTAATACACAATCACTGATCATACTTTATTTTGAATGGTAAGTTATTTTTTAAATTGCAAAAGCACTTGATTTTACTTCATTGGCTCCCATCATCACACATGCATACGATTGGAGCATAAAAATGAAATATAAAATAATAAAGCAGTAACTCAAAATAATGGCTATAATTACATCAAAACTGTGACTACGTAAAGATAAAAATAAACTAGTCGCTGGAGACATAAAGTTGGAATACGAAATAGCAAAACAGTAACTCATAAAAATGACATTAATTACATCGAAACGGTGACTACATTAAGATAAAAGAAAACTAGTCGCTGGATGACAATTGTATCAACTCATTAGACCGCCAATTTTTGCTGTATAATTTTTCTTCGTTCAATGAAAAACAACTCATCAAATGATCTTGGTCCATCTCGAAGTTCTGGTTGCACAAAGGACTATTATGTATACCTATGGACGTGATTGTTTTGCTAAACATCTACCAGCAATCTCCAGGCGGAAGATGGATCTAGGGAGTCTGGGATTTTACAAATCCAATCCATCCATTTCCTTTTTCTTAGTTTCTTATAATAATTTGATGTCATAATTTTTCCACATTGTATTTTTAACAATTTTTTGTAATTGATGAAAATGGCACTTCGCCATTATTTCACTGTGAAATTTTAGTATCGTTTTTAGCTAATTTACCAGCCCATTCATTTCTCTCCCCATTTTGAATGGCAAGGTTGATTTCCAAAAATTACAACATTATATGCGATAGATAGAAATGTTATATAAAAAAATGACAATCGAAATTCAAAATGTCATGACATATATTCGACCGTAGAAAAATTTGCTTTACTTAGTAAAAAAGTTTAAAAAAAATATGATAAGCTTTGAACACATCAAATCTTTTTATTTATTTTTTGTATGCTTTTAAGGCAACATGTATGTGATTATTATCTTAATAAAAATATTTACCATTTTGTTTTTATATCTTACATATATATTTTTTTTTTCTCAGAATTGATCTATATAAGATAGAAAAAAAATTGAACTAAATTTAATCCTTCCCACCTTTAAAAAGGATAAAAAGATTTCAAATTCGGCTTCATTTAGTTTAGTAAAATTCGATTTCATTTAGTTTTAAAATAGTGTTCATATTTAAAAAAAGTAATAGCAAATTCATTATTTCGACTTTTAGATGACACTATATACAATATATACATTATAGTTATGGAGTGTTACTTTTACACATATTTTAACTGGAATATATTTCTCTAAATACACTACCGCCTATTATTGGATATTAGCTTCTTTAAAAAAGAAGATGAAATGATGGCTGTAAAACTTTTGAAAGCAAGACAACCTGCACATTTTGTAGAAAGGAGGCGAGAAATTTCCAATGATTGATGAAGACGATTATGAGGGGTTTGGAAGAAAAAAAAGCGATGTTGAAGCCAATCTTTACAATTTGATGGGAAGGATTACAAGTTCAAGAAGGTGTTAAAAATAAATTTCTAAAGCTGTAAAAAAAAACGAAAATAAGTCCAACGGCTTTTAAAAACAGGAAATATATTCTCTTTCATCTTTTTGACGGATAGGATAACTATCGCAATTAAAAATTATTAAACTCCTCGAGTCTTACAAGTTTTTCATTAGTTCTTATTTCTACAAATATATTGAAAAGTAAATACAGTTTTATTTAAAGGCGTTTCTTAAATTGAAATTAATGTTCAACTTTTGTTAAAGACTGAAAAATTCAGTATAATTCATTCATTTCCGTACACACACACACACACAAAAAATTAATCAATTACAGCTCGAATTTGTTTCTGAATCAGATATTCTTAGCATGATTATTTAAGCAATAATCACTAAATTTCCTCTTAGTGTTGCGTTATAGAGTGCTTTCAATTAGTAAAAATAGTTTTTGTTATTTGCATGAAACAAAAATATAATTTAGATAATAAAATTCAGTTTCTTTAATTATAATATATGTAACAAGTAAAGTTTTCCTAATATTCTTATTTAAATTATTTAATACATGTTCAAGTTTCTACAATATAATAACGATCTTCATACATTTTGTTGTCCATACTTCAGTTTTCAATTAAAATTATATATACACTGAAGTGACAAAAGTCATGGGATAGCAATATGCAAATTTTCAGATGGCAGTAGCATCGCGTAGAACAGGTATAAATGCGCAGTGCTTTCGCAGAGCTTTCATTTTTGTTCAAGTTATTCATGTGAAGAGGTTTTGACGTGATGATGACCGCACGACGGGAATTAACAGACTTTGAACGCGGAATGTTAGTTGGTGCTAGACGCATGGGTCATGCCATTTCGGAAATCGTTAGGGAATTCAACATTCCCAGATCCACTGTGTCAAGAGTGTGCCGATAGTATGAAATTTCAGGCATAACATCCTACCATGGACAGCGCAGTGGTCGACCGCCTGCACTTAACGACCGAGACCGGCGACGTCTGCAAAGAGTCGTAAATTCTAACAGACAAGCAACACTGCGTCAAATAACCGCAGAAATCAATGTGGGACGTACAAGGGACTTGTCTGTTAGAACTGTGCGGAGAAATTTGGCTTTCTTGGACTATTCTAGCAGAAGACCGACTAGAGTGTCTTTACTGACAGAACGACATCGCTTGCAGCGACTCTCGTGGGCACGTGAGCATATCGGTTGGTCCCTAGATGAATGGAAAACCGTGGCCTGGTCCGATGAGTCACGATTTCAGTTGGTAAGAGCTGATGGTAAGGTTCGAGTGTGGCGCAGACCCCACGAAGCCATGGACCCAAACTGTCAGCAAGGCACTGTTCAAGCTGGTCGTGGCTCCGTAATGGTGTGGGCTGTTTTTTCATGGCATGGACTTGGTCCTCTGGTGCGACTGGACTGAACATTGACTGGAAATGCTTATGTTCAGCTTCTTGGAGATCACTTGCAGCCATTTATGGACTTCATGTACCCAAACAACGATGGGATTTTTATGGATGACAATGCGCCATGTCACCGGGCCACAACCGTTCGCGATTGGTTTGAAGAACATTCTGGACAATTCCAACGAATGATCTGGCCACCTAGATCGCCCAACAGGAACATCATCGAGCATTTATGGGACATCATCGAGAGGTCTGTTCATGCCCAAAATCCTGCACCATCAACACTTTCACAATTATGGACGTCTATCGAGACAGCATGGCTCAATATTCCTGCAGAAGACTTCCAACGACTTGTTGAGTCCATGCCACGTCGAGTTGCTGCACTTCGCCGGGCGAAAGGAGGGCCGACACGATATTAAGAGGTATCCCATGACTTTTGTCACTTCAGTGTGTGTATATATATATATATATAGCTTTGAGTACATTGTTGTGTACCATTTGAATATAAATAATTTAAAATGATATATGTAAAAATTTCTACACTCAAAAGCATATGTCCATATTTTACTTTTCGATTATATATATATATATATATCGCAATGTACATCAGGTACATTACGATATACTATTTTGAATATAAAGCGATTATCCCAGTAAGGAAAATAACATGTAGTCTGTCCAATATTGGTGTATCGTAGTAAAGAAACCCTGGAGCGCTTCCACCAAACATCTTAGTTGACAATGTCAGATAAATATGAGTTCTGTCATAGTCGTCAACGAACTTTCGCGTGTTAGATAGCAGTGACACTCAGATTCAAGACTTTAGCAATTAATGAGAGATTAATTAATTTCATGCGAGATTAGAACTTCATTATTGGACAGGAGTCAAGGATAAATAAATATTAAAATATCATTTAGACTAAACCCGTACAAAATCAAATTATAGAACTTGTATGTAGCGTATCATAGTACCAAATAATTTTAAAACATTCATGTAATTGCAAATCCATAAAAGAATCTATCATCCTACCTCGATCTAAAAAAATAAAGTGTATCTTTAAATTATTTTATACTTGACAAAATTTGCAAAACATTTAAAAATCTGTCTTGAACTTTAGTAATTCGTTTAATTTATTGAATAATTCACGTGCATTTTATAAACGTATTAAGTATCAACCCAAATTCGACATCCAATAAACCGCGAGAGATTTTCTTTCTGCAATGGAAGCGATATTGAGTGGACAAAAATCGCCTGCTCTCTTACATAATTTTGATGAATGCAGGCCATGAGCTAACCGAATAAATAAAATTATCTCGGGAAATAGAGAATGCGTTCACTGTGGGCGCACTGAGCAGACACACCGGGTCTCTGACAGCCGGCGTTTTGCAAATATTTGCTATCCGGGCAAATACAGCTATCCGGGAAATTAATAGAGAGTTTTTGCATACCATACGTTAGTTACCGTATGACGTCCGTTAGCTTTTTCTCCCTAGCGCGCATGCTCATAGGAAACATAATTTCCTATGAGCATGGGCGCTAGGGAGAAAAAGCTAACGGACGTCCTACGGTAACTAACGTACGGTATGCAAAAACTCTCTAATGTCACCAAGACAGAGGTGGGTTTATTCATAATTGAATCTGTCTCGATATTCTCCCCGTGTCGACACTCAAAACGTGTTAATCATTCACCTCCAGAGGCTATCCAGGGCTGAGTGACGTCTTCTCAACTTTTAACCTTCGCTCTTAAAAAGGATGCGGTTTTTTCGGGTAATAAGAGTATTCAATGTAGACAAGGCTTAAATATGTATTATTTGTTTTAGTGTTGCTGTCTTGGGTTACGATACAATTCGGTAATGGTATAATATTAAATTGAAATTCTGTATTTTAAAGCTAACTTATTGTTGTGAATATAAACATTGAAAATATTTTTCGTATCAGTGATTCATTCTGTAAACACCTTTATGAGAAGAAATAGTTATAATATTATAATAGAATTTTTAGGTGCTACTATTATACATTTATTTTTCATATGGAAAGACAAAAAAAAAAAATTGTTTTGCTACAATTTGGTAAGAATATAATATTAAATTAATTCCGGATTTTAAAGCTTACTTACGCATGAAGATACACACAACGAAACTATTTTTTGAATTATGGATTACGTGCTTCATTCTATGAACATCATGAAAGGAAGAGGTTTAATAATATTCTAAAATATCCTTCAGGGCTTACTATTCTTCCTTCATTTTCATATGGGAGGACAGATGATAAACGTTTTAGTACAATTAGGCAATTATATAGTTTTAAATTAAGTTCTAGATTTTAAAGTTCTCTTACTAATTAGGATATATTCAGAGAAATTAATTTTTTTGCATCGTGAATCTCGTGATTCATGCTATGAATACCTCATGGATACAGAAGTTTATGAATTTCAAAGATGCAGTTAATTTATTAGAATTATAACAGGACTATAAGTGGAGAAAAAATTGATTTTGTTTTATTGTAAAATGTTTCACTGAAATAGCAGATGATACATCAATAATGGTCCAGTATAAGTACGTAAGCTAAATCTCCCTCTTGAATGAAATTGAAAATTAGGTAGTTTCCATTCCAAAGCTATGCCTCTTAGAAGCATATTAAAATGTGAACATAAGCCAGAAAGTTAATTGTGAGTGTTTGAAGAAAAAGTTCATGTTCCTTAAAAATGTTGTTTGAAATAATGGACAAATAAAATTTCTCATAAAAGTAAATTCATTCAATTTGTAAATACACAAATAACTTGTTTGGGTAAACTAATTGTTCGTTGATTGATAAATTTATGGTAGAGAAAATAACGTCTGGTACATTTACAAAAAAAAAAGAATACCTACATACAGATTTGAATGATTAATTAGTTTAAAAATTGTCATTTTTCAAATATTAAAGGTTTAATGCAAATTATTAGTTTATGGCGGATGATTCAGAACAATAATTTTCCTAACTTGTTGTAAATATTAAACAAAACTGAAAATACTAGTGCAGGTTTAATCTGAAATATTTACTCTCTTTTTTAATATAATATTTATATTAAGTTGTTCCTATTTGAAATTCAGATTTAACTAAAAGTATATTTTAAGCTTGCTGCGATTATAACTTAAGTTAAGTTGCGATTATCTGTAAATTTTGCGTTCAATATACCTTTTGTCAACGGCAAATCAATCTATAGAAGTAGTTGCACAGTAATTTTAATTTGCGCAGTAGTTGCTATGTTGCTACTTATCGCTCTTAATAATAAACATAGTGATTTGGTTTGATCACTTTTATTTTAGGACTTTTAATAATAACAATATTGATTTGATTTGGGCTTTAATTTTCGCATTGTTAATATTAAACATATTGTTTTGATTTGAACTCTTTTATTTTAGGACTCTTAATAATAATATTGATTTTATAAAATATATTTTAAAAAAAAAGAATGCAACAACGTATTTTTTTCCATAAAAGAAGTTCCAAGACAATATTTTCCCCAGAAATACAAAAAAATATCTCTATTTGAATTATTGATGTCAGTTTCACATTATTAAAGCAAATAATTATCTGCTTATGAATAGAATTTGTATGAGTACTTGCAAAAATGCAGAATAAAATACGTTAGCAAAATAAAGCCTTCTGCTAAGGTTAAAAAATCGCATTTAAATTCCTGTGCTTTTAAAAAGATTTTGTTTCATAGAACTGATAAAATATAAGAGATATTTGATAGGCTTAAAAATCAGCATGTTTTGCGTTAGTAGCAAACAGAACACAAACCAAAGCAGTTAATCTAAATAACAGCGTTTTTTATCATTTTTACTTCCCTTTCAAAAGTATTGGATCTAGATTTAAAACAGCGCATGTCATTAAGAATTGAACGCTTTATAAACTAGTCAAAGTCGAGAAGTGTAAAAAAATAGTAAATCGGTTCACTAATACGTTTTTCTTCATGTACCTTTTCAAATATTATTTTTCTTTAATCTCTTCAACTAATTAAATAAATTAAATGCTACTTTTTTTTAACTAAAAAAAACTGAAATTTTCTTCGCCGCTTGGCATAGAAGTCAAATACATATTTCCCCTTAAAAAATTGTTTTAATCAGCACTGCTCTTCAAGAAAATTAAATCTTAAAAAAAGCAGCAATAATTAAAAGGCTATCGTCTTCCAATTTCTTTGAAAACGTGAGAGGAAAAAATGGCTTTAATTTGGGCAATTACGGAGCTTACATTTTTATATCTTCGAGAAAATAAAACTGTTAGTGGGCGTGGTGATAGAAAGTAAATAATAATAAAAAAAAGTTGTTACCTGATCAGATTCTTCTATTTTTTTTCCTTCATTATAGAAGTTCTTCTATTTTAAAGAACATTAATGATGAAAAGTAGTCTCTGTTTGATGGGTTTCTAATTTGTTTCTTTTATTAATTCTAATGTTTTTGAAGCTTGGAGGTTTTGCTGTTTTTTTTGCAAAGAAAGCATGTTTAATTATGTCTTTTATGACGAATATAATAATTGATAAATTTCTGGAAGAAGATTTTTTTATACATTTGGAAATACATTGTATATTGATCAAAGGATTGTTATAAATAAAAAAACATTAAAGAGAAAATCCTATCTTTGTACCGGGTTTTAAAAAAATGTGTCAAGTTGTTTAGCTTCTTCGAAAACATTTTCCTTTCGCTATTGATTATTTTGAACTAGAAAAGAGGTTTATGGAATAAAAAATAATTAAGGACTTACAAATGTAGCACATCAATAGATAAATGATTTTTTTTAAGATTATCGTAAGAGTAAGTTTTATTTAGATTTTTTTTAATTTAATTTTATTTAAACCTTAAAGGATATATATGTTACATTTCCTAGAATTTTAAATATTTTTTAAGAATCATAAATAGTTTCTTGGTCTAAATTTTTAAGTCGCAATAGTTGAATGATTTCTAACTAAAATATGTTTTTCACAATTATTATATTAATTTTTATTGCACCCTAAGTATTTTAATTTATCCTTATGGTCATAATTCATATGCATACATATATATATACCAGTAAAAAGAATCATTTTTTCTATTTCTTTAAAATATTTTCGTTAGATATTAAAAAAGTATTCCAGGGTTACATTTTATGATCATTATAATTATTTAAAAAATGATTATAATAACACTATCATGTTTAATAATGTGGAAAGTAAAATTAAAATAAGATTTCTTTAAATTTTGAAGCTTAACATAGTTTTTTGCATCTGATGAAATACTATGCATAATACATAGTTGCTGTTTAAAGATCTTAAAAGCATTTCAAATATTAAATTAAAAAATAAATTATAATTTAATTTCACTATTATAAAAATTTCACTATTTTGCCACCTGTTAATAGTATAATTATTTATCATATTGATAATTCATAATCACTTTAAAATCATAACTGTAAACATTTCAATAACTGTTTCGTACTCTGAATATTTTCTCTCAGTTTCGAGAAAGGTCAATCCATTAAAATAACCATGACTTACCAATTATATGGTATTTTTGTTTTTCTGTCTTGAAGAATTGACTATTTAGGCCATTTAAAAATAAAGTCAACATTTAACAAAGTAGATAAAATATACTTACAATTATGATTTACAAATAATGAAACAATATACTCAAATAATTTATTTATTTGCAAAGTTTTTTTTTATTAATATTAAAATAACTTGCGGAAATGTATAGCTCGTCGTAAGGAAATGTAAAGTTGCTTATCATTTGTTTAAATAATATCTTGAACCCTTTGATACATTAAAATTCTTTACGCTAAAATCTTATTATAAAGCAAAGTTTACTGCTGCAATAAATTGCTTTCCTTCGGATAAGATTATAAATAAAAACAGATACAAATAAGAAAATTGAATCTCCAGTTCAACTTCAGATTTCTAATAAATTATTTTTAATTGTTTTTCTTGTTTTATTATTGTTGGTATTGAATCTAATTCAATTTCGTATTCAAATTTTTCAAAAAAGTAGTTAAAGGATAAAAAAAAAATATATTATATTTATGAATATTATACGTATAATTAAAAATTTTGGAAAAGCAAAATCAAATTATTTTTATTATTTATTAGTTTAATTCAACAAATATAGACTAGAGGAAAATTTTAATTCTAGAAGAAAATTTTCTTTTGAAATAATTAATCAAATTTGTAGAAGCATAGAAAAGAAATAATAATAATCAGGTATATACGTAATTCGTCCTTATTTTATTTATGTTTCTTACTTACACAGCATTCGTTACTCATAAGAAATGTAATTCGTGCATGTAAATAAATGAATTTGCGCATACACATGTAAAATTAGATCTCCTTTCATGAATTATGAAGACGATGTATTAAAAGTCACAAAACCGAATTTATTTGATTCATAGTATCCGCAAATAGAAAGCCTCTCGAATGAGAAATTCAAATTAAAACTATTGCGAACAGCTTGCTTTAACGGAAATAAATTGAATCTTAAATAAATGGAAGGAGTATCGCAACAAATGGAAATTGAAACCACTTTTACTTCCAGACATAATGAAGGAAAAATTAATGATATGAGATTCAGAGAGAAATCCATTCATTTTAAAAAAGAAATATAAAAATAAATTAAGTGAATCATACATTTCAGACAGAAATTAATTTATTTTAAAAATAACATACGATAAAAACAAATTAAATAAAACATGCATGAAGTCATTATGTTTATTTATGAATGTAACCTCTAAAATTAATCTACTTTGTTCATCAAAAGAAAAAAATTTTAATGAATTTGATAGATCTGCATGTTATTGTTATTTTTCAATTCCGGGGATATAAATAAAACCGTACTTATACAGTTATAGATTAGCGAATTCAGCTGTCTGGCCCTCCTATCAAAGATGTCGGGTTCGAGTCTTGACGGTGCCATGTTTTTTGTGTAGTGGTTCGAAATCCATTTTAAACCGTACGACTCGGTCTAATAGGATCGTAGAGCTTTGTGGGGGTAGTATTACTCGCGTCCGTAGCATATCTTCAAGCTAAACGTACCCTCTATGTAGTGCTAAATGTGTAACAACGATGCAGTCCATGCCTAAGGCATTAAGGTTAACTGCCTCTGCATTGCTAGTTATATTAGAACAACAACGACTAGGTGCATTATATGAGCTCCACTACCCAGTAACCATATTTGACCACAACAAAGTGAGACGCCCGATTCCTGGCTACGCTGGTAATTTAGAGAAAAGATGTCTGAGGAATTTTAAAGATGATGTAATGATGTAAACTAATGGAATCTCTTTAGTTACCATCTGAAGTGCCCCACGCACTTTACACTTTACATGGCAACTGAAGCACACATGCTTATTTTAAATCTCTATTTTTTTATTAACAAACTTGCTCTACGCGCATTACATCATTCCCCATCGGAAAACATTTGATGTGTTTTAAACTAAAATATAATTTTTTTTATAAATTTTCAATGAATACTACCTTTAATGATAGTAAATAATATTGTTTGAGACAAAATAGTTTTATTTTTTTTCCTTATTAACTAACAGAAATGATGGCTGGGGACATTTAAAAAGATCATCTATTATTAAGAGCCCATTCTTCTTCATTAGCAAAAGAAGTATAAACGTTCCTTTGAATTTGAACTATAATTCTTATTGACAAACTTTATTTAAGTGATTTAACTTTTCAAAAAAAAATTGCTGAAATTTCCCAGTTATTTGCTGTTTGATGCAAAAAAAAATTGAACTGTAGTGTTCCTGGAAATAAGAAAATGCAACTGGTTTAAAAACTCGTTAGTAGCTGTATTATGGTAATAAAGTCTAAAAAAATAAGTTGACAAAAGTTGCTTTAATTCTCATGATGTCTATTTTCATGTAGTAAGTTGACAACGCTCGTGTTATTCCACATTTATTGTTTAGTAAGTTGACCAAGTTGAATTTATTTTCCATTTATTATTTATTAAGTTGCCAAAACCCTTTTTATTTTCTTTTTATTTAGTAAGTTTACAAAGCCAGTTTTATTTCCTTTTATTTAATTAGTTGACAAAGCCCCTTTTATTCCCCACTTATTATTTGGTATGCTGACAAAATATATTCGTTAATCAAACTGCAATTCATATGCAAACTATCCACCAAGATGTAGTTAAATACATTTTTTTATTTCAATTTCGTATTTATTTTATCATGGTTTACAGATTTAAAGACTGCTTTATTTAAATTTTAATATTGCATGAAAATATAAATGTTCCTTATATGTAAGTTTTTAGGAATATTTAAGAATATTTTTAACGTGTATAATAATTTTGTAAGAAACAAAATAATTAACATGTAAATTATGTCTGATGCATTACCGTGATTTATTAAAATTAACCGAAAACAAAAAGACTTCAATTTCTATCATGAAATCACAACAACTTTAAGTGTACTTCAAAGTTAAGAGATATAAATTTATTAGCAATAATTAAGAAATATATTACCAAAGCATGAACTGGATGATGTTTCTATCAATAACAGATGAACATTTAAAGTGAAAGCTCAGATGATAAAAATATTACCCTAGTCAAATGGAACGAATAATAGTGTGCGTCGGCATAACTGTCTGAAAGGTTGAAGACAGATTTCAAAACAACTCTTTTGTAAGATTTTCCTTTCAGTTTATTTGGATATTAGAGATTGGTGAGAGTTAGAAGGTTATTGAGACATGTTTTTAAACGCAGCCATTTTCATTAGAGAAGCAGAATCCCTAAATTTGCAAATATTATCGACTAATGTATTAAGAACGAAATGTAGTAAGTAGACGCATGTGAATTTATTTGTGAAATGATTGAATAGTTTGAACTTAATAGTTTTAAATTATATTTTTTTAAGTTATATTTAAGTTTTATTCATAGTTTTAAAAAAATTAAGAAAGGAATTTTTCTAACATATTATTCATATATTTTTGGCTTACCTTACAAAAGCTAATGCATATCTTTATTAGAATTTAGAAGTTAAAATTAATTATTAATGGTGTGCTATTGACTAGTGATGTGATATTTTCACTTCACTTCACTTCACTTCAATATCAAAATTTTTTTAAGCTTTAAATGCACTGCTCGACATAGAAAGTTACACCACAAAAAATGGGCAGAATGGGATAAAAGGTGATACGCATTTAGAGAATTCCTTTGCAAATAAGTGATGCTGTTTACGATAAGATAATTGTATACAGCAAAAAAAATATGTAGGGGGATCATTAGGAAGTATAACTATTTTTCCTAGTGATGCAAGCAGTAACCCTACCAAGTATAAATTCAATTAGCGAGCGGTTAGTATCTTGAGGGATGAAAACTCGCATGCTCTCACCCATACTCCACAATTTATTCTTCGAATGAGTCTGTAGTAGCTTGACAAATGTCGGCCAATCACGTCCCGTATATTGATCAGTGATAGATCAGGAGGCATTGCAAGTCAATTAAGCAATTAAACATGTGTCAAGGCTCATATGAGGAATGACGAGAGCAGTCTAGCATTGCCCTGCTAGAAAATACCATTTTTATCAGATGTATGGAAGGTAGCATAATCGCTAGGGAACCTCATCTACTATGTATCATTGTGCCATCAGTGTGCCACTGATGCGCACCACGGATGACCTACTATCATGTTTGATGGCAGCCAAGCTATTACGCTAAGTTGACTAGTATGACTTTCACCAATAAATGCCGGATTGACCATTTCCTCAACACTTCCAGATTCTGAATTGCTAACTATCATCAAGCAAACAGGATTGAGATTCATTGCTGAATACCACATTCAACATCCAAACGTGCCATTCAATCATCCAAATGACTCCTTCCCGACACTATCGAAATCTTTTACGTCTGTGGGTTGGAGTCAAATGCAGTGTTCGCAAAGGACAGGCTGTGTGCAAAACGCTTTCAGCCAATTTTCGTGAAAGAGGTTAGAAAGATATTAGAGTATACAAAGTTCTGAGCACATACGAGCGAAGAATGCCTAGAGTAGTTGGGGTCTGTCACAGCTTCCCTTCTGATGCGTCTTTCCATGCGTTCTGTTTTACAAATTGCTAGACCTTAAACATTACTTTTTATTAAAACACAAACATTTCGCGACGATTCACATTTCGTTCATAAATCCATTTGGTCCAAATTCTATGCACAGAGGATACAGCTCTGTGCATTTCAGCTGCGATAGAATACAGCAGTTCATACTCCTCGAAAAGTCATCCGATTGCTGGAACTGCCTTCATTGTCGTCGTCCAGGCATCTCTAAATCCATCCTTGCCATCTGAAAGTAGAACTTCTCAAAATTCTGCATTCTGTAAGCTACTGTTAGTTCATATGCCGATCTTTTTATTCTATCCCGTCTCTATAATCACGTAACAAACATACATTTCAGATCATTTGCATAACTTGCTCATTTTATATGCCCTAATCTTCATGAAGTTGCATTTTTTATGTCTTTCACTGTATTTACAAATGAATCACACTTGAATTTACTTAACAAAGTATAAAAATATTTACTTAATTTTTAACAGCATAAAGTTGTTTAGTTCTATTTTAAACACTATTCTAAACAATGCTGAGATTCCACATTTTTCAAATCAGATTGCTGTGCAATCTGATCCATGGTCCTTCAGCAAAAGTATGGTTATGCCATCTATTGTAAATCCCTCAAAATTAATTCACATACATAATATATGTATGTATCCCTAACTAGTAAAATATCGTTACATTAAAATTAATTTGAAATGAGCTTCCTTGAAAATCTAAAAACTCGTTTAACTTACAATTTATTTTCTAAACAACCAGAATGATTCTCTATTTCTTCATTTCTTTCCAAGTACCAAAGTCCATATCGAATTCAGATCACGCGATGGAAGAAGTTACAAACATTTTGCTAACTTTTATTATTGGTGACAAAAGAAATCACAGCTAAGAGCACTAAAACTCGCTTTTTTCCAACTTCGACGTCTATTGGAAAGGTCTTGCATCCACGTCAACAATCTTTTACAGCAGAGTGGACGATAGGATGAGTGTTCCTTTCAATAGCAGTTTCTCTAACAAAGGAGCATATTGATCTTGAAAGGAATGGTTAGGGTGAGCGACATCAATTTGTTCAAAAGTACCGGATATTCTTTATCTAGAACTAGCGGTTTTTATAACATTTTTTATCAACATTTTGTGTGAAAAGTGGTGAACAATTTCTTACTTTTCTTGTGTAAATATTTTTTTTTGTGGAGGTAATTTATAAAAGAACTGCAGACTTTTAGTCGCCCACGTCTAAATTTTCAAAACACTTTTGGCAATTATCAGTTTTAGTACGTAATATTTAAAATATTTTTTTTCAAAATACTAACGGAAAATTTTATATATATGAAATAGAAACCGAGTTCTGTTCAAAAAGTCAAAATTTACATTTATACAGTATTTTCAAATAGTATTTAGCATTTAGAATAGTAAATAGTATTTTCGAATTTTTAATAGAATAATATAAGAAATAATATTTAGAAAAATTGTATTTTCTAAAATAATTTCTAACTATATATATACGTAAAATTTCCTTTTTGTACTACTGTTATTATGCAATTTGTTTCTAAAATCGCATAAAACTATTGTTTATTTATTGTTTTTATGCGAATTTCATCAAAGGTACATGATATGAATAAAAAGCCAAAAATTAGTATATTAAGATTCATTATTTGGGCTCCGCAATGTAACAAAAGCAGGTTTCAATTTTGAATATGTGTTTCAGTTTGAAACAATGAGACATTATTTCATTACTTCTAATATTTGCTATTTTATTTTAGTTGACTCAACTGTTATTTTATTTCACTTAATTTTATTTGTTCAAAAGATTCGAGAATGTGTATAAATAAACCATTCCTACGTAAGAACCTGTGACAAAAAAAACCCATCACAATAGCAGGTTATAACGCATTATCTGGGACATATTCACCACAAGTCTAAGATGTGAGACATACTTTGCAGCAAGTGGCAGATATTTAAAAACATTTTATTAAACTAATGTGTGCATCTTTTATTTAAAATAGCTTCTTTTCCTTCTTATTATTCAAAGGCGCAACAGCCCCATGGTTTATCAAGTCCGTCTGCCTACTGGAAGATTTTGAAACGTGAGTATTTTTCTTTTGAGGGGTATGGTTGTCAGCCGTACGCCCAAAATAGCTTCTGTTCCAGTAAATCTGTGCTCTACCGTTTATCAGAATTTTTAAATGTATGTAGGTTAGAGCGTAATGGTGAATAGTACTTGATCATTTAGAGGTATGTCTTCTGTATTGAGGACCTGGATTCGAATTGCTATACTTACATTGGACTTACTAAATCCGTAGTCCAGTGGTAAATAAAATCTTTCCATAGGGATGAAGGGTTCAAAACCCAAATGTTTCTTTTAGGAATATTCATTGAAAATTTTCGTAGTATACTGCCTATATTCCGCGGTTTATATGCTAAAAGAAAATTAGAATTTTCTAGTGTGGTCTATTTGTTTCCGAATAAAGTGGATTTTTTTCCCTTTGAAATTTTCAGATAAAATTAATTTAAAAAATTCACTGTCAAAAAGAGGTTAGAGAGCAAATGGAATAAAAATAAAAGATAAATTTAAATGAAAAACTAATTAGAATTGCTAACGTTGAATAATGGCCCTACTTTAGCTTATAATAAAGTCCAGAATAGATTCTCATCAAATGTTAATATATGCAAGTAGATAGAATATGATATCTGATTTTATATCACTAATATTGATTCTTACAATCTCGGATGAATTTTTTGTTTACTTTATTTATTAGGTAATTTTGGTGGAATAAGTGAAATAATTTTTTTAAAGGGATACAACTTTTCTTAATATTTATGCTAAGGTTTCATAGTTTTATGCCATGGAAAATGCTAAAAAAATCGATAATACTATGGTTGGGTAAGATTTCAGTATCAATATAAACTAAACTTTTTTGATGCAATACATGCCAAAGAAAATGATTGAATAACAGAGTTGAATGCTTGTGATTTATATCAGAAAATTATATTTATGCCGCCAAATATTACGACTATAGGTCATATGTCATTGCAGTAAACAGGCAAAAAATAATGATAAAAAAAAACACAAGAAGCATGAATAACCTACCGAGATCCTTACCTCTTTTACATAGCCGTGATTAGACTTAGAAGATTAAGACTTTCGACATGTACTGATTTCGTTGTGTAAAATATCTTTATTATTTCTATGCAATCTTGGGATATCGTTTATATACCAAAATGCTTTCCAAAATTGGTTGATTTTTTGATACTCAATCATTCGCTCTGACTTCCAAAATGCCCAATATATTTGGTGGTTTAAGGTAAATAAAAAAATGTATTTGGTTTTTGACTACATTTCGCTGCAGCCTCGGGCTTACAACATATATGCATTTTATGTTAGAAAGTGTAACAAAAATATTTTCATCTAAGTTAAGAGTCACAATTAATTAATGTTACAGAATGTCTTTTAATTCTTTTCTGAGAAAAATAGCTTAAATGTTAATGAGAACCACAACATCATTGTAAGACTGTGTTTATTAAGGATGTACATCAATCATACACGATCTTTACTCAGGACAACTATCTTTCATCAATAATACCCTTGCCAGAAACTATTCAGTTTCAGTTATGAGTTTATCACGATGCCAATACGTCTACTATATCTGAATAACTATCATCGCGTGATATATTTCTTTATTTGTTATTATCATATTTTTATCTTTCTCAATGAAAAGTTTCCTCATTACTTTGGAACATAAATAGAACACTTCTTCCTTAATAAATCGGAAAGAAAAGTCGCATTCCCCAACGCCGAGATAAGATTTTCTTGTATAAAAAACTCTTTCACTGTGTATTTCTGATCTTTTCTAATTACTTCGTTTTGAATCACTTCCTTATTTTTTCTATTTCCCACTATATTCTAAAACAGAAATTTTTTCGTAATAAATATTAATAAATGTTATAATATGTGTAGTGAATTTCAAGTACATATAAATGTTGGGATATTATTTTGATACAATTTTAATGATTTACGAAGGAAATTCTGTTCAATATGTTTTTATGTTCAATATGTTCATGTTTTTTTAAAACATTTATTTTAAAAAAACTCATTATTTCACCTTTTCTTTTAAATTGAATAAAATGAAGTTCTAAATAAATGTGCTTAATTATTGTGAAATAATGTGGGAAATTTTCCAAATTTATTTGATAAAATGAAATTACTTCAAAATAATATTTATTTTATTATAATAATATTTAGTTCTCTGGCGTTCGGTGCCACAGGTTTCGGGTTCGAGTCCTGACACCTCCATGGATATTTGTAGTGGCTCGGAATGCTTTTAAAACCATAGATATCAGTCTCATTTAACTATAGAGCGTTGGGCGTAGAGCTGAAAACCCTACCATGTAAAAAGCAAGAAAGAAATCTGCCTCTCTCTAGAAATCTGCCAGCGAGCAGACGACCTTGTCCCACCATGGGGTTGTTGCGCCAATAATAATGATGATGATAATGAAAAATGTTAAGAACTTAATTATATAATTCTTTAAGAATATGATTCTTTATTTCATATTACACGTTTCTAAATTAAAACTAAAGTATCACTGATACATTATATATCTTCAAATTCGTAAATAGTTATTGTAGATATGTAAAAGTTATATTCATTGTAATTTAATAATGACCTTTATATGAATTATTTGCCATTTATTATTCTTCACATTTAAATTACACTGGAATCATGCTAATGGTTAAATCTTTAAATAAAACCATTCAATTCAATTATAATTTTATAACCGCAAGTTTTTAATTTTCTAGCAATAACCACTCTTAATTACATATACAAGCACTGTACAGACACGAACTAAAAGCACATAAATGAACTCTTAAGTAATTTTCTATTAAGTTATTTTTTACTGAGGTAATACAATCCAAAAAGGTTCTAAACAAACTTAGATAATTACTCTATTAACCAATCAACGGTAATTAGTTAATTGACAAGCAAATAAGTGAATTAACAACTTTTAAATTTATTTTATCATTCATGGGCAAATCTATGAGATTGAGTTTGGTAATTTAGTTATTTCTTGCTACTCAGAATAACAGAAAAATGTACATTTTTATTAAAAAAATATTAAATTTTTACTGTATAAGTATTAGATTACTTATAGTATAATTTAAAGTTAATTAAATAAATATAAAGTGCTCTTTCTTGAACCTCTTAATTAAACTAAAAGAAAGAAAATACCCATAAAATTAGTTTAAAGAAAAATTATTATTTTTTATATTTAAACAACTTTTTTTGGGATAAAATCTTTGTGGTTTAACATTATAAACGTAATTCCTGTATTCCATTTCATTGATAAAAAGGTTAAGACTAAAAATACTTCTGAGCATAACATGGGGAACGAGTTTTATTTATTTTCTCCCATCAAACTAATATGAAAATAATTATGTAATGAAATATTAAATTTTGTAATAAAAAGCTCGTGAAAATTAAGAAATGCATATGATATACAAAATTTTCTCGCTAGAATTTATCTAAGTAAAATGTGTATGTTGTTTTAAAGATGTCGAAAATGTTGGATAGCATATGATCCTCCCACTTCATTAGCGCAACAGACCTTCTGCGTACTGGCAGATTTCGAAACAGAAGATATTTATTTTTTACGGGGTAGGGTTGTCAGCTCTACGCCCAACAGTCATATTAAATCGAAACATACGGCTTAAAGTGGATTTTGAGCCACTGCAAACATCCATGGCAACGCTGGGAGTCGAGCGAAAACCTGTGGCACCGAGCCCTAGAGTGCTAGTCAATGGGCCATCAGATCTTGTGATATAAAAAAAAATTAGAAAATTTTGAAAAAAATGTTAATCTTGATATTTAAGGATTGATTTATTATTTTATTAATATTATCGTGAAGTGTTCGAATTGAAATTCCTTGATTCTAAACTGGAAAAGCTGATGATGAACTGCAAGTTCCTATCTCATCTTTCTGTTCTACCAGAAGAAAAACGCTACTTATCCTTATCAGTTCAAGTAGGCTGTGACTTAAAATCAAAGTGCCGAACAATAGAAAACAATAAAATTTGATTAGAACAAATGAACTAAAAAAAATGACTTGAATAGTTAAACAAAAAAACATTTACTAAATTGTTTGGCTTATTAAACAGTAAGGAACAAACATTTACTTGTTTGCTGTCTATTGGATTTTGTACATAACCTAAAGCAAACTAAATATACATACATACTGATATCGAAACAAAAAGAATTATAAATTCCATATTTAACTTCTTTCGGCACAATGCTAAGTTGCGGGTGCCGCTATTCCCCCTATTCCCCATGACACAGCTGCAAATACTTTGATGTCAGCAACTCGGCAAATCAACTGAGTTTTGCAT
This sequence comes from Caerostris darwini, assembly GCA_021605075.1. Taxonomy (NCBI): domain Eukaryota; kingdom Metazoa; phylum Arthropoda; class Arachnida; order Araneae; family Araneidae; genus Caerostris; species Caerostris darwini. Next base: position 155,703 of record BPLQ01007287.1, on the reverse strand, counting down.
TATCTGTTTTGCGATCATGGGAATAGCATGCAAACTGATTGTGTGTTCAGATAATTGTCATCAAACCCCAATTTTTTAAGAATATTGATCATCGAATTACTCCAGGGAATATGTTTGGAGAAATTTCCGTCAAAGAATTAAATATCGAAAGCTTTTTTTTTGTTTTAATGTAGCTGGCGAACACTTAGATAGTTGTCTTGGATGCATTAAGGCAAGCGTTGCACAGACGTTAATCACTTTGCATTACCCAGGGGGCTCCCGTTAAGTGGGCGGAAGTGGAGTAACAATGCCCACGCAACTCTCTACGATCCTATTAGACCGGACCGACGGTTCAATGTGGATTCCGAACTACTACAAATATCCATTGCACCGCCGGAAATCGTACCCGAAACCTGTGGTACCGACCGGCTATTCAAGCCCAAATGCCAAAAACTAATATTGAAATTATTTTTATGAATGTTGATTAATTAGCATTATATAAATATTCATCATAATAAGGAAATATCATATAAGATTTCCTCTTTTGATCTTGAGTCTGTAGGTCTTTTTTCTGTCTGTCTCATGTTATGTGCAATGTGATTATTGATATATCGAGTAAATGTCTCACTGGTGTCATCAGAAGACATAAATTTTGTAAAAATGTTTTCTTAAATTATGTAAGGAAGTTTCTTCAGTTGTCTAATTTATATATTGTGTTTTATGTTTATTAATCTTCGCATTTTACATAAATAATCAAAATATGAATTATTTCCCTTTCTTTGATTAAAATGGGAGTAAATTATTATTTAATTAGTTTTTAGTCAAATACTGAAAACAAATATAGTACCCTCAGCCACATATTATATTTTTGTGTCATAAAAAGATCATAAATGAAACCCTCAAATGCAGGAACAAAAGACACTAAATGTTTAATAGCCTACAGAAAACTAAATTATTTCACACATTTACCACACAGAGATGACTTGTATTCCCCTATTCCCCGCGACACAGCTGCAAACACTTCTGTGTCAGCAACTCAACAAATCGTTTGACTGCCGCATTATCTGGTTTGTGGAGAGAAGAAAGTGTGGTGAGATAGATCCTTGCGGGCCGAGGGGTGTGATGGGACTCATTATCTTCTTAATCCCATTCTTCAGGAATGAACGCAGGTGATCGCTGCTCAGAAGAACTTGAGGGAACACGGTTATGGGAAATCGGATTACCCAAATTCCCCTTTTGCTTCACTAACGCCTTGATTGCTGAGAGCAGAAATGGAAATTGTTCTAATCGGGGTCGGTTAATTAGGTTTTTGTGAATATTCATAAGACGGGAGGATTCTTTCTTCTTCAGATTTTTGATCCTAGGTTGTTTTTTGTTTGATTATTTAGTTCTCTTCCGAATTTTCTGAGGCAGGATTGGATTATAACACCCGTCGGATGAACTTGTTGAGTTGCTAACCGGGAATTAATTTATGTTTTATTTTAAAGATTATATCTTAATTAGCATATTGGGAATTTATTTGAGTAAGGAATTAACTTACCCTGGATTACCTGGATTCCCTTTTAGATGAGCCTTTATTAATGTCAAACAAATGTCTTAAATTTCTAAACATGTTAATCATTTGTAATTTATTTAAGTTTTTAAACAATTTACTGCAGTTTCAAAATAAATTGTTTTTCAGTTCCTTTCTTCTGTGATGAAAAAATGCAAAAAAAAAAATTAAAATTAGGAATTTACAAGAGTTATTATTTCTGCAAAGATGTTTTAATTGAGTTTTTAAATAATCTACCCCCTAATCACTAAAAATTACCGATAAAAATATTTTAGAGTAATTATAAAGTGCTTCAATCTTTCATAGTTTCAGTTTGCAATATTACAAAAAAATGTACTTTTTTTTGGTCTTGTGTTTTACTTATGTATAACATGTACGACGGATTAAAAATGTGAAAATTGCATTATGGATGCCTTATTGGAGTAACTGGTTCCCATTTAAGTCTCGTAGGGTAGCAAACGATGAAATTTTTTCCATGAAGTTGGAATTTCTATGCAAAATTCATATATTTGTCTAAATCACCAACGAATCTTCTCGTTATTGAAAGAAGCGGCTGCAACGGTCATGAATAGTACATTCGGATCTGAGTGCTTATGGTCGATACTACTCTAATTGTAGTTCCACTTAATTAGCAGTCCTACCACGAAATTTAGGAATCAATTAAAAACTAATACAAGTAGTAATTATTGTACTCGCTTTTAATTAATATTTTTTATCTTTTGGATATTTTTACTGTTTCATAATCAAATAAATTTAAATTCAGAATGTCCGACTTGTTTTACCTTGTAGCTCAGTGGTAATGTACGCCGTAGTTCAGCATTAGGGTTCATGTTCAATTAGCTGGTGGAACTGTTGTAGACACTGTTTCAAAACCGAGAAGATGACGATGGTGGTGTCCAGCATCTTGCTTCGTTATACAGACTACTTGGCAGGACTTTCCCGGATTCCTCTCCCAAGATTTGCAAATGTGGATGAGATCACCATAAAAGTCCTCCCGGAAGGAACTGCCCTTCTTCAGCGACTCGGAACCACGTTTGACTTCTATATAAAGGCGCTCAATCACAACAGAAGCTACCCCTCACCCACATTTTACGTCCCTGAAGTCCATTCTGCGCTTCCGGACACTAGGTATAAGGCACAACCACCGGTCATAATAATTTTTTTAACATTTCAATTTAGTAGTATATTTTAATTTGTAGTAGTTTGAAATCAAAAGGGCAAATAACAGATTTTCTACACATTGCCATTTTTGTGTTTTGTCGTCCTAGCAGGAGGGAAATGTATCCTTTCTATAAATAATTACTTTTAATTCTTCTACAGTTATATTAAATATTAGCAGTTAATTACTTTTTTATAACAATAATTTTTTTCTACACTCAATAAGTAGAGATATGCTTTACCATTTAATAATTGCATCCAAAAGAAAAATGTTGTTTTACGTTTGAAGTAGATTTTCTAGAAAAATTTTTTTATATTTCTTTTAATTAAATTTTACCATTTTAATCCAAATCTACATTTCTAATGTCGATATTTTTTTTTCTTTTTTAAAAATCAATACATTAATTCATTTATGTAGCAGAGATTTAAAAATGAAACACATGATTTAATCCTTTTTGTTGTAAAAAGAGTTTAGTTCATTCTGAAATCACTCTAATGCGAAAGGCGGTTATTGAAAACTTATTTCACATGATGAGTTTCCTTTTATTTTAAAACTAAAACTTAAGTTAAGACTTTGTAATGTGAAAAAGAATTGTTTTAAACTTATAATTTACTTGAAAGAATACTTCAAACTTATCGTCTTATACGCATAAAATGGAAATGATTTATAAAATTTGGAAAACACGAACAGTTGAAGAAAAAAAATATTTTGTTGAATCTGAGTATTTTCTGGTTCTGGTGTTTCTGAATCTTTGATGCACGTAAAATTACAAAAAACATTACGAATGGTAAAAGTTAAAAGCAATCTGTAAGTGGATTTTCGAAATTAATTTGCTCTTGTTCAGGAAAATATAGCATATTTTCAAGTTGTAAAATAATTTGGTCTAATGTCTTAGTTAGGCAGAATTGCTTATTGTCGAACATGGCGATCTAATTGAATTTTATAAAGCACGAATCTTTCTCAGATTTTAAAGAAAACATTCCAAAGTTTCGAAAGTGCAGAAAATATTGCTGAGAAGTTATTTCGTTTAATTTAAGGAACTCGAAATGTTATCATTAATTAAATTTTCGAAACGTGGATTCTGAAAATTCTTTCTTGTGAAAAGAAAGTTAATTGAAAATAAATTTTAAAACTGTTAAATGAATTTTGAAGTTTCGAGGTAAAAACTGGGATGAAATTCTAGAAGTTTGAAAGTATCATGGATTAATTATTGTACTTCTTAAATAAATACATAGGATATTGGATGCGATAGTAGTTAATATCTTCAAAGACTATCTTGCTTTAATCCTGTTACCTTTAAAATATTCAAATATTCAAAAATAAAAGGCAAGAATATAATAAAAAATTGTTGAGTTCTAGAAATCTATTTAATTGCATGTGTTCTTTCACGATTTTTAATTAATTATATTCTAAATATTTGAGAACTACAAAATGTCTAGAGAATAAAGTTCCAGTCCTCCGTACTGGGACCTCATTTAAATATTATAGTTTAAAAACACTAGAAAACAAGCTTTTAGAGTTAATCAAACTTAAAAGTAAAAAATAATTGTTAACATAAGAATAAAATTACTGACGAGAAAAGTAATGTCACTGTTCTACAAGCGTGGGGTGCTTGGTATTACACTTTTAAACTAACTCTGCATTTCGGAATGATACTAGTGAAAAGTTTATAACGATTGATATCGAGCACAACACGCTTTTAGAACAGTGACATTCATTTTCTCGTCAGTAATTTTATTCTTATGTTAACAATTACTTTTTAGTTTGATTAACTCTAAAAGCGTGTTTTTAAACTATAATATTTAAATGAGGTCCCAGTACGGAGGACTGGAACTATATTTCTTACAATAATTTAATTGTGAGTAAAACAAAGGCTAAATGCGAATATGTCGAGCCAGCCAGGATTCGAACAGGGAATCTCCTGATCCGTAGTCAGGCGCGTTATCCGTCGTGCTACAGCCCCACGTAGGTTTGAATTTCTTTACTGAATACTTTCATTCTATATGGGTGAAATTGCTCTTCAAAAGTTAAAATAAAATCACTAATCCTGGCTATCCTAATCATGATGAGATAATAAACTTATCAAAATATTTTATTGTCGTCGTCCTTGATAAGTCTACAACGTTTAAATACAGGTGAAATTAATAAAAGCGTGTTAATAAAAACAACGCATTTCAGATATACAATCACGGATTATACTTTATTTTAAATGGCAAAGCTTTTCTTATAGCAAACATATATAAGCATATAACATTTCTTATAGCAAACATTTATTTCTTATTTTACATTATTGGCTCCCATGCATCACAGATGCATGAGAGCCAATAATGTAAAATACAGTGAAGAAATAAGCGAAAGATGAAAATTAGTAAATACATTTAATAAAGCTGGCACTGTTAAGGACTGGTCTCAAAGTGGAATAAATAACTGCAGAAATTTTTAAGGAATCTGACCTGATATCATCAATTTTCTGCAAATTTAAAGCAACCCATATTTATATATAACTCCTACTTTATTGAGAAACTTTGGTATATATTCAATTTGAAGTTGATGATACTTCACAAGACATGCTGCAGTGTGTTTCTACCAATATGTGGCACCTAATTATTTTATGTAAAAATAATTGCTCCCCCTTCGGGTAATGGGCGTTTGTTAGTCATTCGGAATCCACGTTAAATTTAAGGTCCCGGTCTGATTTGCCTAAAGTGTGCAAAGAGTGCCTGCAGAGTGACAAACACCATGATTTCATAATGTAATATTTATACCGAACGTATCCATTATATACCCATCCATAATTTCAATAATGTGCCTTCATTTAAAAAAGGTATTGATAAATTCATTATTTGGATTTTTGAATCATAATATATTCAATGTACATATTGCAGCTATGAAGTAAGCCATGAAGCTAAGTAAGCTATGAAGTATTTAAACATACTTTAACAGGAATATTTTTCTCTAAAGACAATATATCTTATCATTGGATATAAGCTGTCTTTTTTTTTAAAAATGACGAAAAGATGGCTGTAAAACTTTTGAAAGCAAGACATCCTGCACATTCCCTCGAAAGGTAGTGAGAAAATTCCAATGATTGATGAAGACGATTATGAGGGGTTTGGAGAATAAAAAAGTGATGCTGAAGCCAATCTTTACAATATGATAGGAAGGATTACGAGTTCAAGAAGGTGTTAAAAATAAATTTCTAAAGCAGCCAAAAAGAATGAAAAAAAGTCCAACGGCTTTTATAAACAGAGAATCTATTCTCTTTCCTCTTTTTTGACGGATAGGATAACTCCTGTAATTAAAAATTAAACTTCTCGTGTTTTACTAGAAGTTCCTAGTTTCTTTATTAGAAGTTTTTATTTCTACAAATATATTAAAAATAAATACAGCTTTATTTAATTGCAACAGATTCATTTCAGTCATTTGTTAAATTGCAATTAATTTACAAGTTCTTTTAAGGACTCAATGATTCAATATAATTTTTGAGGGAATCATTTCAGTACAAAAAAAAAAAAAAAAAAAGATTACACCTCAGAATTCTCTCTGAATCAAATAGTCTTCCATGATTATTGGTTAAATAATTACTAATTTTCTTATTTTAGTGTTGCGATATACACAGTCCAGTCACGTTAATGTGACTACCACTTACTTGAAATAACCAATCACGAAAGGTAAGTGGCAGCACATTGCATTGGAGTGTATATAAAGGATGCCCTAGGGCATCTTTTATACACTTCTGCTAAATCCTTACTAATCCTAAATCATTTATATACTAATGGAGTATTAAAAGCTTATGGCTTTTGAGTATTAAAAGTACTTATGGAGTATTAAAAGCTTATGGCTTTTGAGTATTAAAAGTACTTATGGAGTATTAAAAGCTTATGGCTTTTGAGTATTAAAAGTACTTATGGAGTATTAAAAGCTTATGGCTTTTGAGTATTAAAAAGTACTTATGGAGTATTAAAAGCTTATGGCTTTTGAGTATTAAAAGTATTTATGGAGTATTAAAAGCTTATGGCTTTTGAGTATTAAAAGTACTTATGGAGTATTAAAAGCTTATGGCTTTTTAGTATTAAAAGTACTTATGGAGTATTAAAAGCTTATGGCTTTTGAGTATTAAAAGTACTTATGGAGTATTAAAAGCTTATGGCTTTTGAGTATTAAAAGTACTTATGGAGTATTAAAAGCTTATGGCTTTTTGAGTATTAAAAGTACTTATGGAGTATTAAAAGCACTTATGGCTTTTGAGTATTAAAAGTACTTATGGAGTATTAAAAGCTTATGGCTTTTGAGTATTAAAAGTACTTATGGAGTATTAAAAGCTTATGGCTTTTGAGTATTAAAAGTACTTATGGAGTATTAAAAGCTTATGGCTTTTGAGTATTAAAAGTACTTATGGAGTATTAAAAGCTTATGGCTTTTGAGTATTAAAAGTATTTATGGAGTATTAAAAGCTTATGGCTTTTGAGTATTAAAAGTACTTATGGAGTATTAAAAGCTTATGGCTTTTGAGTATTAAAAGTACTTATGGAGTATTAAAAGCTTATGGCTTTTGAGTATTAAAAGTACTTATGGAGTATTAAAAGCTTATGGCTTTTGAGTATTAAAAGTACTTATGGAGTATTAAAAGCTTATGGCTTTTGAGTATTAAAAGTACTTATGGAGTATTAAAAGCACTTATGGCTTTTGAGTATTAAAAGTACTTATGGAGTATTAAAAGCTTATGGCTTTTGAGTATTAAAAGTACTTATGGAGTATTAAAAGCTTTTATGGCTTTTGAGTATTAAAAGTACTTATGGAGTATTAAAAACTTATGGCTTTTGAGTATTAAAAGTACTTATGGAGTATTAAAAGTACTTATGGCTTTTGAGTATTAAAAGTACTTATGGAGTATTAAAAGCTTATGGCTTTTGACAGGTGGTCACATTAATGTGACTGGACTGTGTAGAATGCTTACTCTTAGTAGATATAATTTGTATTGTTATCTAATTGAAACATAAATATAATTTAGATTATAAAATGAAGATTTTTTTTTTTTTTTTTATAATATTATATATGTAACAATTAACGTTTACTAATATTCTGATTTAATGTTTTAAAATAATAAATAAGCAAGTTTCTAGAAGCAAAAGGTTTGCATGCGTCTTCACGTCCGTATTTTACTTTTCAATTAATATATGTACATAGAACTAGGTATACATTGGGGTGTGTCATTTTGAAAATAAATAATTTAAAATAATGCATATACAAGTGTCTACAATCATAAGGTTTACATGCATCTTCACAGTCCTATGTTACTTTTCAATATATATATATATATATATATATAGCTTGGTGTACATTGTGTTATACTCTTTTGAATATAAACAATTTTAAGGAATACATATACAAGTTTCTATAATCAAGGGGTTTGCATGCGTCTTAACGTCCGCAATTTTTTTTTTCAATTAATATATAACTTGATGTACATTGTGATATTGCCTAAATCAATATAAAATCAACTTATATGAATTGTATTTAGCTCACAGTACTACTAAAAAATTCTAAATAACACATGCAATTGCAAATCTATAGAAGAATTTTATCATGCCATGTCACTTTTCCAAGAAAATAAGTGTACCTTTAAATTTTTTCTTACTTTACAAAGTGTGCGAAACATTTAAAAATCTGCCTTGAATTTTAGTAATTCACTTAATTGATTGAATAATTCACTTGCATTTTATAAAATCATTAATTGTCAACCTAAATTCGACTTCCAATAAACCGCGAAAAAATTTTTCTTTCTTGAATGGAGCAATGTCGAGTGGATACATCGCGCGCTCTCTTACAGAATTCTGATTAATGCGTGCAATGAGCCGACCGACTAAACTAAAATTATCTCTGGAAATAGAGAATGCGTTCACTGTGGGCGCACTGAGCACACACACTGGATCTCTGACAGCCAGCGTTTTGCAAATATTTGCCCAGCTATCCGGGGAAATTAATTTCGCCATGACAGCGGTGGGTTTATTTATTATTGAATCCGTTTCGATATTTTCCACGTCTCGCCACTCAAAACTGGATAATCATTCACTTCCATGAGCCATCCAGGGCTAAGGAAAGTCTTCTCGACTTTTAACCTTCGCTCTTATAAATGGATGCGTTTTTTTCGGGCCCTAGGAGTATTTAGTGTTGTCAAGGCTTAAGTATGTATTTTTTGAGAATCTGTAGTTTCGGAGTATGATACAATTAGGCAAAGGTATAATATTAAATTGAAATTCTGAATTTTAAGGCCTTTAATGCCTCTTAATTTAAGGCATCTTAATGACTTGAATACACATGTTAAAAATAATTTCGTCTTACTAATCATGTGTTCTATACTGTGAATACCCTAATGGGAAGAAAGAGTTATAATATTAGAAAAGATCTTTCAGGGAAAGATTTCTTTAGTTAATATTCTGCATTTATTTTTCTCGTGGGATCCAAAAAATTGCTCCGATTTGGCAAGAGTAAAATTTTAAATTAAATTCTGAATTTTAAGACTCTCTTAATTATGAAAATACACTCAGTGAAAATGTAGTTTTGCATTAAGAATCTCGTTCTTCATTATGAATAATCATTATGTATGCAATGAGGTAGGTAGATGGATAATAACTTTCGAGAAAATATTTCAGTGGTTACTATTCTATATATATTTTTCATATATGAGGACAAATAAAAAAACGTTTTGCTACAATTTGGCAATAGTATAATTCTAAAGCTCTGTTACTCAGTGAAATATTTTTTTTAAAATATATCAGTAAAACTATTTTTTGCCTCGCGGATCTCATGTTTTCTTCTTCAATCTTTGTTAAATTTCATAAACGACATGTCAATTAATAAGAATTATCAAAGGACAACTTGAACAAAGAGGGATTTTGATTCACTAAAAACCGCGATAAAACATCATTAATTTTCCAGAATATGTACGTCATTTCCATCCATATTTGTATCAGATCTTTCCTCACTGTAATATCAAAACTATTTCCCTTAGAAGCGTAGTAAAATATGAACTTAAGAAATAAAGTTGATTGTGAGAGATAATAAATTGAGTTCAGATATGATTATATGTAAATTTTGGGTTCAATACACCTATTGTCAAAAGCAAAGCAATCTGTAGAAGTACATGTATATATATTTTTTAATTTTATAATTTACTTTTATTTGCTCAGTAGTTGCAATATTGCTATTTAGGACTATTAATAATAAACATATTGATTTTTTTATATTAGTATTCTTATTATTAAACATATTGATTTGAATTGGACTCTTTTCTTTTTGGACCCTTAATAATAAGCATCTTGATTTGGAGTCTTTCATTTTAGGATTCTTAATAAAAATATTATTGGTTTGATTTAGATTTCTTTACTTTAGGATTCTTATTAATAATACTGATTTTATAAATTACATTTAAAAAAAAAACATGTAACATTGCATGTTTTAATAAAAATATTCCAACCATGTATTTTCCCCAGAAATGCAAAAGATTTCTCTTTTTGAATTATTGATGTCTGTTTCATGCGATTGACAAAGAATTATTTGCTTATAAATATAATTTGTATATCCTTGAATGCATACAGAATAAAATACATTAGCAAAATAAAGCCTTGTGCCAAGGTGAAAAAAATCTCATTTAAATTCTTGTGCTTTTCAAAAGATTTTACTTCATAGAACTGCTAAAGTATAAGAAATATTTGATAGGCTTAAGAGCACATTAGGAGCTGAGTTAGTAACAAACGGAACAAAAACCAAAGCAGTTACTAAACGACTGCGTTTTTATCATTTTTAATTCCCTTTTCAAAAGTATTAGATTTAGATTTAAAACAGCACGTGAGAATTAAGAATTGAACAATTTATAAACCAGTCAAAAGTGAGACATGTAAAAAAAATAGTAAATCGTTTAACTAATAAGTTTTTTTTTTTTTTCTGCATCTTTTTTAATCTTATCTATATTTAATCTTTTCAAACTAATTAAATAAATTAAATGTTATTTTTTTTCTTCACAGAAAAAAAATCGAAATCTTCTTCACCGTTTGGCTTCGAAGTCAAATACATATTTCCCCATAAAATTCCGTTTTAATCAACACTGCTATTCGAGACAAAATTAAGGCTGAAAAAAGCAGCCATAATTAAAAGGCTATCGTGTTCCAATTTCTTTGAAAACGTGAGATGAAAAAATGGCTTTAATTGAGGCAATTACGGAGCTTAAATTTTTATATCTTCAAGAAGATGAAACTGTTAGTGGGCGTGGTGAAAGAAAGTGAAATAGTAATAATAAAAAATTTTTACCTGATCAGATTCTTTTCTTTTCATTCATTACCTGAGTGTTTGTATTTTAAAGAACGTTAATGATAAAAAGTAGTCGCTGTTTGTTGGGTTTCTAATTTGTTTGTTTTATTAATTCGTGTGTTTTTAAAGCCGCGAGGTTTGCTGTTTTCTGGAAAGAAAACATGTTCAATTATACCTTTTATGACGAATACAATAATTGATAAATTTCAGAAAAAGAGATTTTCTTTTGCATTGGGAAATATTGTAGTGATCAAAGGATTATTTTACATAAAAAACATTAAATTCAAAAGTCTATTTTTGTATTTATTTGTATAAAAATGTGCTTAGTTGTTTTACGTTTTCGAAAGCATTTTACTTTTCCGCGTCTTTCGTTATTCATTATTTTGAACTAGAAAAAAAGTTTTATTGGATAAAAAAATAATTATTTTGTAATAAAGACTTGCAAGAGTATAATTCCAATGGATAATTTTTTTTTAAATTATCGTAAGGCATTTTACATTTCAACATTACATTACATTTTACATTTTAACATTACATTACATTTTACATTTTTTAAATTTCATTAACATTTTCATTTTAGCATTTTTAAAAATATTTAAACCTTAAAGGGGTGTTACTTTTACATTATGTTACGTTACTTACTATATGTTACCTTTTCTGGAATTTTAAGATTTTTTCTCAAGAATGATATACAATTTCATGGTCTAAATTTTTAAGTTGCAGTAGTTAAATGTTTACTGACCAAAATATTTTTTCTCAAAAATTATATTAATTGAACTGATTCCGGCAATTTTTGAAGTGTCTGAATTAATTGAGCAAAGAATTTGCATTAAATGTTTTTGCATAATAGAATGTTACGTATAGAATGTTGTAGAAGGCATTCAGTGAGCATTCCTGTACCGGAAATAATTGTTTAGAAGTGGTATAAATAGTTCAAAGAAGGCGGAGAATGCGTTGAAGACGATGAAACCTCTGTTCGACCATCAACCCCAACCGACAAAGCTCATATTCAAAAACTAAAGATATGGTGCTTGCAAACCGTCCATTTGCAATTAGAGACCTTATTGATGATGTTGGAATTTCAAAAGTATCGATCAATTCCATTTTTGTATCAAGCGCGTCAAATCTCGATTGGTACCGAAAATACTGAATGCGCCAGCTCACACTGCATTGACTCTTCGTGACTTTTTTGCCAAAAATGAAATCCATATCGTTCCACAGCCAACGTATTCACACGGTGCGACTTCTGGCTATTCCTTAAACTTAAAAAACCACTTCGGGCACACCGTTTTGAGTGGATTTAACATTTCCACGTGAATCGCCGCACGCTTTAAAGGCCATCCCTGGCGATGAGTTTTTAGCATGCATTGAGGATTGGAAGAAGTTGGCATAAGTGCAAATAAGTTTGGAATAATAAATAAAGAGTTTTTGAAAAAATAATTGGTCTTACTTTTTCGGCACAGTAGTATAGTAGTTTATTTTTTGATCCTAATTCTTGGTATATATATATATATATGTTTTGAAAAAAGGATCATTTTTTCAATTTCTTTTAATTATTTTCTTTAGGTAGTATCTCCGGGTTTCATTTTATTATCATTATAATTATTTAAAACAATTAATATAATAGTACTATATCATATTTAATAACGTGGGAAGTAAAATTAAAACATATTTTAAATTTTAAAGTTTACCATAATTTCTCTGCATCTAATGAAATGGTACTAGTACGGATTTGATGTTTAACGATTTTAAAAACTTTTCAAATATTAAATTAAAAGGTAAGTTATAATTTGTTTTCACTATTAAAAAATTTCACTATTTTGCGACCTGATAATATAACTATTTATCATAATGATAATTTATCATCACTTTAAAATGATAACTGTAATATTCCAATAACTATTTCGTGCTCTTCGAATACTTTCGCGTAGATTCGAGAAAGGTCGATCCATTAAAATCATCATGATTTACCAGTTAGGTGGTATTTTTATTCTTCTGTCTTGAAGAATTGGTTGTTTAGGACATTTAAAGGAAAGTCAACATTTCATACAATAGATAAGATATATTTACAAGTATGAATTACAAATAATGAGAAATATACTAAAAAAAAAAAAAAAAAAAGTTTATTTATTTCCAAAAGGTTTGATATTAATATTAAAGGCAGCCAGATGAAATGAATAGTTGTAAGTCGTTTATCAATTTTTAAATAACATCTTCAGCCCTTTGATACATTAAAAAAAATTACGTTGAAATCTTGTTTAAAAATAAAAACTGATTATGCACTAATTTTTTTTTTTTTGGGGGGTATGATTATAAATGAAAACAAATACAAATAGGAAAATTGAATCTCTAATTCAATTAAGTTTCCTAATAAATAATTTTTACTTGTTTTTGTTGTTTTATTGTTGTTGGTATTGAATCAAATTTAATTTTGCGTTTAAATTTTTCCGAAAAGTTGTTAAGGATAAAAAAAAATATATTTTATGTTATACGTATAATTAAAAATTTCAGAAAAGCTAAATCAAATTATTTTTACTGTTTATTTTAATTCGATAAATATAGACTAGAAGAGAATTCTAATTCTAGAAGAAAATTTTCTTTTGAACTGATTAATCAAATTTGTAAAAACATAGAAAATAAATAATAATTAGGTACATAGGTAATTCGTCCTTACTTTATTTATATTTCTTATTTATGCAGCATTCCTTATTCTTAAGAAAAGAAAATCGTGCATGTAAATAAATGAATTTGCGCATACACATGTAAAATTAGATCTCCTTTAATGAATTATGAAGACGATGTATTAAAAGTAACAAAACCAAATTTATTTGATTCATGGCATCCAATAAAAGAAAGTTTCTCGAATGAGAAATTCAAATTAAAACAGTTACGAACGGCTTGCTTTAACGGAAGTAATTGGAATCTTAAATAAATGGAAGCAGTATCGTAAAAAATGGAAATTGAAACTACTTTTACTTAAAGACATAACGTAGGAAAAATTAATGATATAGGATTCAAAGAGAAATTCATTTGCTTAAAAAAAAAAACGTAAGATAAAAACAAATTAAATGAAACATGCATTCAGTCACTATGCTAATATATGAATGAAACCACTAAAATTAATCTATGTAGTTCCTCATTGAAGAAAAATTATTATTCATGAATTTGATAGAGTTGAATGTTATTGTTATATCCCAATTGCAGGTATATAAATTAAACGGCACCCATAAAAGTTACAGATTAATGAATTCAGCATATTTTACGGGGGCTCCGCTACCCAGTACCCATATTTTCCCACCATAAAATGAAAAACCCCACTTTCGGCTAGGAGAGCGTTAGGAGCGCGTTCTATCCGCAGACATTGTTTCAAAAACAAGGAGACTCGATGGCGTTTGTGATGTTCAGCATCTTGCCTCGTTATTCGGACTACCTGGCAGGAGTTTTACGGGTTATCTTCTATATGATATTACTAAAATGTTAAAATATTACTTTTAATATTTTTTTACTCAAATATAGACGACAAATATAGTATTATAAGCCATATATTCAATTTTTGTGTTATAAAAAGATCATAAATAAGCGAAATGCACATTCAAATGCAGGGACAAAAGATTCTAAAGGTTGAATAGTTTACAGAAAACTAAATTATTCCACATCTTACTTCTACTCCCCTATTCCCCGCGACACAGCTGCAAACACTTCTGTGTCAGTAACCCGACAAATCGTTTGACTTCCGCATTATCTGGTTTGGGGAGAACAGAGAGTGTGGTGAAACCTCTTGCGGACCGGGGGGTGCGTTGGGAACTCATTGTCTTCTTAATCCAATTCTTCGGGAATGAACGGAGGTGATCGCTGCTCGGAGGAATTTGAGGGAATACGGTTACGGGAAATCGGATTACCTGAATTCCCCTTTCGCGTCACAAAGGCTTTGAATGTTGAGAGCAGAAATGGAAATTGTTCTTATCGGGGTCGGTTAATTAGGCATTTGTGAATATTCATAAGATGGGAGCATTCTTTCTTCTTCAGATTTTTGATCCCTGGTTGTCTTTTGTTTGGTTATTTAGTTCTTCCAACTTTTGAGCGAGGGCATTGGATTATGACACTATCGGTTGAACTTGTTGGTTCCTAACCGTGAATTAATTTATGTTTTATTTTAAGGTTTATATCTTAATTAGCATGTTGGGAATTTATTTGAATAAAGGAATTAAATTTTAGATGTGCTTTGATTAATATGAAATAATTATCTTACACTATAAATTGATTCTTCACTATGTTAATTATATGCTATTTACCCACGTTTTTTAACAGGTTACTGCAATTTCAAAAGAAAATGCAATTATTTTCATTTTAATTTTCGTGTGATAAAAAAACGCATGTATTTCTTTCTTTTTTTTTTAATTTTATGTATCGATAAGTATGTGTGCATAGATGTTTTAATTAAGTTAAATAAGCCTGAATAAGCTTCTTGAATGTTACATCTTTCCATAGTTTCAGTTTGCATTATTACAAACAATTATACTTTTTTTTCGAGAACAGGAGGGTTTCGTATACGACCGATGTAAAAGGATGACATTGACTTCTGGATGCCTTTTTGTAGTAAGTGGAACGCATTTATGTCTTCTATGGTAGGAACTTAGGAAATGCAATACTTCTATGCAAGACGTTATACTTCCTCTAAATCACCAACGAAATTTCTCGTTTCTGAAAGAAACTCCTGCAATGGTCATGGATAGCAGATTCGGACCTGAGTGCTTATGGTTGATAGAACTCTAAGAGTAATCCCCTTAATTCGTCATCAAACCAAGAAATTAAAAAATAATTTTAAAAAACAAACTTATAAAACTAATCATTTTAATTGCAATTAATTATCAGTATCATAGGTTAATTCATATTTTTATTATGTTTCATACTCAAATTTAAGTTCAGAATCCTGACATGCGGTTCAGTGGTAACGTGCGCCACTGGTGAGCATCAGGGCTGAGACTCAACACGTTCGAGGAATTGCTGCATATACGGTTTCAAAAAACGAGCAAATTCGATGGCGTTTATGATATTCAACATCTTGCCTCGTTAGTCGGACGACCTGGCAAGAATTTTTCGGGTTTCCTACCCTACGATTCGCAAATGGGGATTTTATCCCCATACAAAACCTTCCGGAAGGCACTATCTTTCTACTTCAGTGATTCAGAGCCAAGTCTGACTACTACCTACAGTACTTTCACCTCACTCCACTCATGAGTAGACTGGGGTATGACTGGGGTAAGTACACATGGGGTATATTATCGCACGCTTACAGACACTGAGAATTAGTCACAACAACAACAGCAGTTCAGAATGATTTTTTTACATTTCAATTATGGTTTTAGTAGATCCAATCTATTATACACCATGTGAGAAAATAACAAAGTTTCTATACATTGTCATTTTTGTGTATTGTCTTCTTAAGTGGACTGAAATATATCATTCACATACATAAAAAATTGTTTTTAATTATCCTACAGTTATATTACAATAGTTTAATTAGTTTTTTAAAACAATTTATACTACGATAACTAAGTGGCGACATGCTATATATACAAAAGGAAAATAAAGATTTGCTCTTGAAGTAAATTTTCTAAAAAAGAATTTTACATTTCTTCCAATTAAATTTTAACAGTTTAATCCAAATCTTCATTTCTATTGGGGAATTTTTTTTTTTTAATTTATTTTTCAAAAATCAATACTTTAATGCATTTATGTAGAAAAGATTTAAAAATGAAACACGTGATTTAATCATTTTTGTTGTAAATGGAGATGAGTCCACTTTGAAA
The DNA here is from genome assembly GCA_021605075.1 of Caerostris darwini. NCBI lineage: Eukaryota > Metazoa > Arthropoda > Arachnida > Araneae > Araneidae > Caerostris > Caerostris darwini. Next base: position 138,896 of record BPLQ01007287.1, on the reverse strand, counting down.
TCACTCTAATGCTAAGGCGGTTATAGAAAACTTATTTCAAGTCATGAGTTTTCTCTTACTTTTAAAACTAAAACTTAAGTTAAGACTTTGTAATATGAAAGAGAATTATTTTAAGTTTATAATTTACTTGAAAGAATACTTCAAACTTATCGTCTATACGCACAAAATAGAAATGACTTATGAAATTTGGAAAACAGGAACAGTTGAAGAAGAAAAAAGAAATATTTTGCTGAATCTGAGTTTTTTCTGATTCTGGTGTTTCTGAATCTTTAATGCACGTAAAACTATAAAAAGCATTACGTTTGGTAAAAGTTAAAAGCATTCATTAAGTGTGTGTTCGAACTTAATCTGTTCTTGTTCGGGAAAATATGGCATATTTTCAAATTTTAAAGTACTTTGGACTAATGTCTTAGTCAGGCAGAATTGCTTATTATCGAACATGGCGATCTAATTGAATTTTATAAAGCATGAATTCTTTCTCGATTTTAAAGAAAACATTCCTAAGTTCCGAAAGAGCCGAAAATGTTGCTGAGAAGTTATTTCGTGTAATTTAAGGAATTCGAAAAGTTATCATTAATTAAATTTTCGAAATGTGGATTTCGAAAATTATTTCTTCTAAGAAGAAAGTTAATTGAAAGTAAATTTTGAAACTGCTAAATGAATTTTGAAGTTCGAGGGAAAAACTGGAAGGAAATTCTAGAAGTTTGAAATTATCTGGGATTAATTATTGTACTTCTCAAATGGATTAATTATTGTAACTCGCATATAAATGCGTAGACGGAAGATATTGGATGGCAAAATAGTTAGTATCTTCAAAGGATATCTCGTTTTAATTCTATTACCTTTAAATATTCAAACATTAAAAAAAAACAAGAATATAATACAAAATTGTTACGTTCTATAAACCTCTTTAATTACATATGTTCTTTTACTATTCTTAATTGATTATATACTATATAATTGAGAACTGTACAGTTTCTAGACAATAAAAACATTGTACTATCGATATAAAATCCCTGATCATACTTTATTTTGAATGGCAAGGTTTTTTATTGCAAAAATCCTTGATTGTAATTTTATTGGATCCCATGCATTACAGATAAATAAGATTGCTGTTTCATATTCCATCTTTATGCTCCAAAGCATAACAAAACAGTAACTCATAACAATAAATAAATCAAAACTGTGACTACCTAAAGATAAAAAAATCTAATCGATGGATGCATAAAGATGGAAACCGAAACAGAAAAACAGAACAAAATAACAATTCATAACAATAACAATCATTACATTAAAACTGTGACTACATAAAGTAAAAGAAAATTAGTCGATGTATGCCAATTATATCAACTATCTAGTGCGACACTATCTGCTGTATAAGTTTTTTTCATTTAATGAAGAACAGCATAGCAAATGATTTTTGTCCTCCTTAGAGTTGTGTTTGCACAAAGGACTATTATATATATATATATATATATACCAATGACTGTAGGCCGATAAATCAAATGAAATCCACTTTGAGACCACCATCATGATTTCTTATTGTAAAATTTATATTTTGCCCTGTCCGTCTATAATTACAAGAATGCGCCTGCATTTAAGAAAAGGAATTCATAAATTAATTATATCGACTTTTCACACTATATTCAATGCAAACATTGCAGTTATGAAATATTTCAATTAAACATATTTTAACTGGAATATTTTTCTCTAGATACACTTTCTCCTATTATTGGATAATAGCTGTCTTTTTCTAAAATAAAATAAAATGATGGCTGTAAAACTTTTGAAAGCAAGACATTTTCTCGAAAGGCAGCGAGAATATTCCAATGATTGCTGAAGACGATTAAGAGGGGTTTGGGGGGAAAAAAGCGATGTCGAATCCAATTTTTACAATTTGATGGGAAGGATTACAAGTTCAAGAAGGTGTTAAAAATAAATTTCTAAATCTGACAAAAAATTTTTAAAAAAGCCGAACAGCTTTTATAAACAGGAAATATATTCTCTTTTATCTTTTTGATGACTAGGATAACTGTTGTAATTAAAAATTAAACTCCTCGTGTTTTACTAAAAGTTCTAGTTTTTGACTAAACGTTCTTATTTCTACAAATTTATTGAAAAATAAATACAGTTTTTATTTATAATCGTCTGCTAAATTGCAATTAACTTTAAAGTTTTGGTAGGGATACAATAATTCAGTACAATGTTTGTAAAAATCATTTCCGTAGAAAAAAAAACGATTAATCATTTACACTTCGAAATTATCTTTGAATAAATTAATCTTAACATTAATTTTCTACTTTTTAGTGTTGAATTATAGAATGCACGAAGATTGTGTTATTGAGCATTACAATATTGCATTAGCAAAAATAATATTTATAAATATTTGCATAAACAAAAGTATAATTTAGAATATAAAATTAAGAAATTTTATTTATAACAAATTTAACAAGTAAAGTTTACATAATATTCTTATTTAAACTGTTTTAAATAATACATATACAAGATTCTACAATACAATAAAGGTTTACATGCATCTTCACTTCCATATTTTACATTTCAATTAATATAATTTTTAATATATACATATAGGTTGGTGTTCATTGTGGTATACCATTTTGAATATAAATAATTTAAAATAATACATATACAATTTTAAACAATTAAAAGATTTACATGCATTTTCACGTCCTATTTTACTTATGAATGCGTATCATTAAGAATATAAAAAATTTTAAATACACTCATGTCCATAAATTAAGGATAATGAAGTTCAGGCAAAGAAAGAGACATAAGCAAAACAAATTTGACTTATTTGTAAAGTATATTTATTAAACAAAAGGTAAAGAGCAAAAAAGATGCTATATGTTTGACATAATTAATAAAAATTGCAATTTTTACTCCCTGGAGCAATTCGTCGGCCAAGCATATCCCACACATGCTCTATTGGATTCAAGTCTGGTGAGTATGCTGGCCAATCCATACGGGTGATATCCTCCAATTGAAGGCATTCGTCTACAATGTTTGCACGGTGAGGACGGGCGTTGTCATCCATAAACAGAAATACAGCACCCATGGCGCCCCGGAAAAACGTACATGTTGTTCCAGAATGACATCCCAATAGATGTGGCCTGTCATCGTTACACTCTGAACATACAGGTCAGTTCTGGAACCAAGAATAATTTCTCCCCCAAAGAGCCATCCTTCACCACCATAACGCTGTCCTTCAATGGTGTTCTCTTGGTGGTAACGGGTACCTGGCGCTCTCCATATGAAAGTCCGGCTAGAATCAGACTGCAAACTAAACCTTCGTCGGAAAGCATCACACAAGACCACTGTTGCGGTGTCCACAATGCATGCTCTCTACTCCAGGTTAATCGCAGGCGACAGTGAGTTGCGATAAGTGGAACACATCTGACATTCTTACGAGCATATACACCAATGTGCCCTAAGCGTCTGTACACGGTCTGCCTTGAAACTGTCGTACCGGTAGCTGAAGAAAGCTGACGAGACAGGTCTGATGCAGTGCTTCATCTGTTTCTTTTTTCAGTAATGCCAAATACCGGTCCTCATTCGGCGTTGAAACTCTAGGGCGACCTGTGCTGTAACATCTACTCACATTACCATCATCTTGGAATCGTTGCCAAAGCCCGGAGTTGACACTATGGGCGATTCCAAGTTCCTCGGATACTTCCAGCTGGGTACGTCCACATTCCAGGCGTCCGATAATTCTACCACGTAAAAATCTTCCAAATGCTTCCTTTGTGCCATAACTATGCGGTTATTGCACTGAAAGGCTTTTAAAGCGCTTGTGAACAATTTTACTTCTTTGCAACCATTCCTTATATACCCTCCTCTTACACTCTCGTCATTGTGACGTACTATCCGCGCCGTCTGGTGGTTTCCTGTAATTTGCATATTCTTCTTCAAGATGTGTGTGATAATTCTACAGGTGACATTTTTATTTTAGAGTTCAATTTCTGTGTGATTCTGAATTATCCTTAATTTATGGGCATGAGTGTACTACATGTACAGGTTTCTACGATCAAAAGGTTTAATATATAAATATATCTTACATAGTGTACATTGTGATATGAATGTAAACGATTATTCCGATTCGAATGTAAGCGAATGTAAAGGATAATAACGTGTGGTCTTTCTAGAAGTAGCTGTCTCATGTTTGTGTATCGTGGTAAAGAAAACCTGGAGGACTTCCACCAGACATTCTAGCCGACAATATCAGATAACTGCCATCCTGCCATAATCGTCAAAATTTTTTCACATTTTAGATATCAGTAACTGAAACAAAAATCACTCGTGAATTGAAACTTTTAGCCTCCTACATGTGAGATTTAAACTTTATTATTAGACATGACTTAGGAATAAATATATTCAAAATATGTTTAACCATAAATACTTATAAAATGAACTTATATGAGTTGCATGTAGTTTACCCTATTACCAAATAATTCTTGGAAAACTCAAACAATAAAACGATCTATCATGCCATGTCAATCTTCCAAGAAAATAAAGTGTGTGTTTAAGTTATTTCATAGCTGACAAAGTTTGCGAAACATTTAAAAATCTGTCTTGATCTTAAGTAATTCATTTAATTTATTTATTAATTCAGATACATTTTATAAACGCATTAAGTGTCATCCCAAATGCGACTTCCAATAAACAAGTGTTAATACCGAAGTGTTTCCTTTCCTCAATGAAGCAGTATCGAGTGGATAAAATCGCGCGCTCTTTTACAGAATTCTGATTAATGCATGCAGTGAGCTAACCGAACCAATAAAATTATCTCGGGAAATAGAGAATGCGTTCACTCTGAGCACACACACCGGATCTCTGACAGCTAGCGTTTTGCAAATATTTGTCCAGCTATCCGGGGAAATAAATTTCGCCTAGACAGCGGTGGGTTTATTTATAATCGAATCTGTTTCTATATTCTCCACGTCTTGACACTCAAGACTTGTTAATGATTCACCTACAGAAGCTATCCACGGCTGAGTAACGTCTTCTCAACTTTTAACATTCGCACTCAAAAATGGATGCTGTTTTTTCGGCAATAGGGGTATTTAGTGCTTAGCTTAAGTTATGTATTTTTTGGAACTGAAATTTCGGCTTATTATACAATTGGGCAACGGTATAATATTAAATAGAAATTCTTCATTCTAAAGCTCTCTCAATCACTTGAATGCATACATTAAAATAACTTTCGCATTATAGATCATGACCGCTATCCTGTAAACACCCTGATTTGAAGAAAGGGTTGTAATATTAGAAAAGATTTTTCAGGGGTTAGTATTCTACATTTATTTTTCATATAGGAGGGCAGATAAGAAAACATTTTGCTACAATTTGGAAAGCATATGAATTTAAATTAAATTCTGAATTTTAAAGCTGTCTTACTCATTTAGGATACATTGCAAAAAAATGAGTGGAAAAACTCGCAAAGAGACAGTTACGTATTTTAGATTAAGAGCAAGACACGACTGCTTTGCCGAACATCTGGCCAAAATAGTGATTGTGAATTCTGATAAATATGTTTTATATAAGACAGAGGAAACGAATAAGGCTCATCCGCTTGTTTGCTCGGGACTGGACTCTAACTTATTTCAGAATGGTGATTCGTGTACTCTTTATTGGAGGGCCAGGGAAACATGTCTTGATCAAACGGACTTTTATTTTGCTTCTATTTGTTTTTATCATATTTTTATCCTTAGAAAATTTAATTTGTTTTTACCTGTTTTTATCATATTTTTATCCTTAGAAAATTCAATTTGTTTTTACCTGTTTTTAAAGCCTTTTGGTCGTTTTTGTTAAGAATATCTCATCTGTTCTCTTTATAATTTTGATTTGTTTATATGTTTTCTTTATTTCTAAGATAAATGGTCAAATTTGTATGAACTTTGTTCCAATAAAACAATACGTAACAACAGATAACATTATAGTTGAGAAACTTTTGTCTGGTACATATACAAATCAAGGAGTATACCTACATTAATAAAATGAATGATTATTTCGTTTAAAAATTAGCTTTTTTTCAATTATTCAAGGAAAATTGTAAACTAATAACTTACGGTCAATGATTCAGAATAATAATTTTTCTCACTTGAGAAAATTAAGCATAATTGAAAGTGTTGAACCTAAACATCTACAAGTAAAGGCTTAACCTGAAAAAGTCCTTCTATTTTTAATTTAATATTTATATTGAGTTTATTTATATTAATTTAATATTATATCCTATTTTATATTCAGAATTAATTAGAATAATATTTTTAGCTGGTTGCTATTATAAATTGACTTAAGTTGCGCTTATATGTAAATTTTGGGTTCAATATATCTTTTGTCAAAGACGAATAAATCTATAGAAGTACTAGCATATTAATTTCTATTTGCACAATAGTTACAATGTTGCTATTTAGGACTCTTAATAATAAACAAATTGCATTGACTAGCACACTTTTACTTTAGATTTCTTAATAATAATATTTATTTCATAAAATACATTTTTGACAAAGCATATAACAATACATTTTTTCCCATAAAAAAAATTCCAACAATATATTTTTCAAAGAAATACAAAAGCTCACTCTATTGAATTATCGACGTCAGTTTTATGAGATTTAGACAACGAATTATCTGTTACAATTAGAATTTGTATTAATCCTTGAAAACATGCAGAATAAAATACATTATTAAAACAACGATTTGTGCCAAGGTGAAAAAAAAAAAAAACTAATTTAAATTCATGTGCTTCTTAAAAGATTTTGCTTCATAGAACTGCTAAAATAGAAGAGATATTTGATAGGCTTAACATCACATTAGGCGTTGCATTAGAAAGAAATAGAACAGAAGCCAAAACAATCACTAAATGACTGCGTTTTTTATCATTTTTAATTCCGTTAGAAAGGTATTGGATATAGATTTAAAAAACGCACATATGATTAAGAATTGAACAATTTATAAACCAGTCAAAAATGAGAAGTGTAAAAAAATAGTAAATTGTTTCACTAACAAATTTTTCTTCCTGTACCTTTTCGAATCTTATCAATCTTTAATCTCTTCAACTAATTAAATAAATTAAATGTTACTTTTTCTTGACAAAAAAAAAAAAAACCCGAAATCTTCTTCACGGCTTGGCTTAGAAGTCAAATACATATTTATCCACAAAATTCCGTTTCAATCAGCACTTCCCTTCAAGACAAAATTAAGGCTAAAAAAAAAGCAGCAGTAATTAAAAGGCTATCGTCTTCCAATCTCTTTGAAAACGTGAGAGGAAAAAATTGGCTTTAATTTAGGCAATTACAGATCTTACATTTTTATATCTTCAAGAAAGTGAAACTGTTAGTGGACTTCGTGATAGAAAGTGAAATAATAATATTAAAAAAAAAGAAATGTTACCTGATCAGATTCTTCTTTTTTTTTCCGCTCATTATAAGAGTGTTTCTACTTGAAAGAACATTAATGATGAAAAGTAGTATCTGTTTGTTGGGTTTCTAATTTGTTTCTTTTATTAATTCTCGTGTCTTTAAAGCCTGGAGGTTTTGCTGTTTTTCTGCAAAGAAAGCATGTTTAATTATGTCTTTTATGACGAATTTAATAATTGATAAATTTCTTTAAAGAGATTTTCTTTTACATTGGAAAATACATTGCGTAGTGATCAAAGGATTGTTGTAAATAAAAAACAAACATGAAAGGGAAGGTCTATTTTTGTATTTTTTTTGTTCAAAAAATGTGTTTAGTTATTTAGCGTTTTCGAAAACATTTCATTTTACTTCTTCTTTTGTATTTGATTATTTTAAACTAGAAAAAAGTTTTATCCGATAAAAAATAATCATTTTATATACCAAAGGCTTGCCTACATTGGACAACATTGTTTTTTTAAGGTTATCGTAAGAGTAAGTTTTATTTAAATTTTTTTAATTTCATTTTATTTAAACATTGAAAAGAAATATATGTTACCTTTTCTAGAATTTTAAATTTTTTTAAGAATCATAAATATTTTTTGGTCTAAATTTTTAAATCACAATAGTTAAGTGTTTTCTGAGTAAAATATAGTTTTCCCAGTTATTATTTAAATTTTTATTAACCCGTATGTATTTTAGTTTATCTTTATGGTCATAATTCTACGTATATATACTATGTACATATGCTGAGAAAATCGAAATTTCGAAATCTGCCACTAGGTACATGTCTTTGGCTCACCATGGGGCTGTTGCGCCAATCATTATGATTTGAAAAAGAAGCATTTTTTTAATGTTTTTAAATAGTTTATAAGTAGCTGAGGGCATCACGTTTATAAATGTTAGGGTATTAAGTTTATAAATATTTTAAGAAATGATTATAATAGTACTTTTGTACGTTTAAGAATATGGAAAGTAAAATTCAAACAATATTTCAAAGTAATTTTTTGACACGATGTTTTACATTTTAAATCTTGTCATAATTTTTTTGCTGAATGAGACACTACGCATACATATTTGCTGTTTAAAGATCTTAAAACCATTTCAAATATTATATTAAAAAGTAATATCTTGAACATCTTAAAAAGTAATACATTAAACCGTTTAATACATATACATTAAAAGCATTTACGTTCAAATCTTATACAGGAAAGCTAAATGCTCCACTAAATTTTTCGCATATGATGAAAAATAAAAACACATACAAATAAGAAATTTGGACTTCTAACTCAAATTAAGTATTCTAATAAATTATTTTTACTTTTTTTTTGTTGTTTCATTATTGTTTGTATTGAATCTAATTCAATTTTGCATTCAAATTTTTCTGAAAAGTAATTGATAAAAAAAATATATGCATAAATGTTATACGTGTAATTAAAAATTTGAGAAAAGCAAAATCATATTATTTTTACAGTTTAATTTATTACAAAAAATATATACTAGAAGATAATTCTATTTCTAGAAGAGAATTTTCTTTTGAAATAACTAATCGAATTTGTAAACGCACGGAAAAAAATAATAATTAGGTATATAAGAAATTTGTCTTTACCTTATTTATATTTCTTACTTATACAGCATTTCTTATTCTTAAGAAATGAAATTCGTGCATGTAAATAAATAAATGCACACATAACATGTAAAATTAGATCTGCTTTCATGAACTACGAAGAGGATGTATTAAAAGTCACAAAACCGAATTTATTTGATTCATGGCATCCGAAAAAAGAGAGCTTCACGAATCAGAAATTCAAATTAAAATTGTTACAAACAGCTTGCTTTAACGGACATAAATTGAATCTTAAATAAATGGAAGGAGTATCGCAAAAAATGGAAATTGAAACTGCTTTTACTTCCAGATATAATGAAGGAAAAATTAATGATGTCAGATTCTGAGAGAAATTCATTTATTTTAAAAATAATATGAATAAATTATTTATATAAATTATAATTCAATTTAGTAAAAACAAATTGAATAAAACATGCATTTAGTCACTATGTTGATGTATGAATGAAAAATAATCTACGTAGTTTATCATTGGAAAAAATACTAATGAAATTGATAGAGTTCCATGCTATTGTTTTTTTTTCCAATTCCAGGGATATAAATTAAACTCTGACAATAAAATTAGAGATTAGCGAATTCAATATATTACAGGATGCATTAATCCATATTTTACCACCACAAATTAAAATGGGCGTCTCGTGGCTCAGTGGCAATAGGGCTGGTTGCTCTGTTGTAGACATTGCTTATAAACGAGGAGTTTCGATGGCGCTTGGGACGTTCAGCATCTTGCCTCGTGAGACGGACTACCTGGTGGGAGTTTTTTAGTTTTTCTTCCATCTAAAGGCGGGGTAGCTCCCCCTAAATGTTCTCCTCCTACCTTTATTTTTCAACGACTCGGAGCCAAGTCAAATCTGTATCTATGGTTGCTCCAACACAACAGAAGCATCTTCCCTTCCATCCTTCCAGTAGAGTACTCATGGAATGTCCGTCCCTCACTGCAGAACACTGAGGATTAGACTCAACAAAAACACAATTTAAAACAAACAAAACCCCCAAGGACAGAATCTATGAGGTACATATCCTTCTCTCCATCTTCTCAAGCTAAGAGACAAGGTTTTCAGGTCTACAAATTTATCATATCATAGACAATGACACTTCCAGAAATAAATTCCTTTACTTAAGAAATAATGTAAAATAAAAACCAGTTAAATGAAACATACATTTAGCTACAATTGTTAGTATAAGAATGAAATCACTAAAATTAATAAACGTAATTTAACATCAGAAAAAAAATAATGAAATAGATAGAGTTCCATGTTATTGTTTTTTTTTTGTACCAATTCCAGGATATAAGATAAACTGTGTCCTTACAGTTACAGATGATCAAATTTTGCACATTGAAGTGTGCATTACGGACACTCCGCTACCCAGTGGCCATAATTTGCCACCACAAATCACTACTTAGCTACATACACCCGATTTGTGGCTAAGTGACAACGTGCTACGCTAGTGAGCATTACAGTTGAGGTTCCATCAACTGGCTGCTTTGTACATTGTTTCAAAAAATGAGGAGTTGCAATGGAGTTTGTAAAGTTCAAAATCTACCTGGTGGGAGTTTTTTCCGGATTTTCTTCCATACGATATGCAAATGCGGAGTGGTTCGCTTTAAGAGTCAATGTAAATTATCTTTTTATGTACGTTTTCCGAAATATTTAAGATTATATTTTTGGCGTGCATAATAATGTTGTAAGAAACGAAGAATGATATCTGATGCAATATTGTGACATATTAAAATTAACAAACGACAAAAAAGTCTTCAATTGTAATTTCAATTTCTATCATGACATTTCGACGCCTTTAAGTCTACTTTAAAGGTAGAACAGCCATAGATTTATTAGCAATAATTAAGAAGTATATTACTAAATATTGCACAAATAGGAAATGGAGGATGTTTCTATCAAAAGCATATGAACATTTGAAATGTAAGCTGAGAAAAGAAGTATTTTATCCGACTCAAACGAATAATATTGCGCTCTAGCATAACTGTCTGAAAAGCTGAAGACAGTTTTGAAAGCAACTCTTTTGTAAGAATTTCCTTTCAGTTTATTCGGATATTAAAGATTGATGAGTGTTTGAAGGTAATTGAGACATGTTTTGAAATTCAGCCATTTTCATTTGAAAGCAGAATTTCTAAATTCACAAATATTATCGAAAAAGGCTTTGAAAATGAAATGGAATAAATTCACGCATGTGAATTTATTTGTAAAATGATTAAATAGTTTGAGTGTAAATATTACTTAAGTAAAATTATATATTTTAAAAATATTTTTGAATAAATAAAGAAAATCTGTTAACATATTATTTATATAAATAAAATCTTTTAACATAAAAAAATGACTATTGATGTGGTATTAACTAGTGATGTGATGTTGTTACTTTACTTCAATATTCAAAAATACTTAAAATTATTTTATTCTTTAAATACATTCCCCGGCATAGACACCACAAAAAATATGTAGAATGGGATAAGAATTGATACTCATTCAGAGAATTCATATGCATATAAGGAATGGGATTTACAAGAAGATACTTTTATGCATGGAAAAATATAGAGGGAGATAATTAGGAAGTAGGACCAACGATCGTAATGGTGCAAGCAGCAATCCTAAGTATAGATTCAATTAGCGTGCGGATAGTGTCCAGAGGGATGGAAGTACACATGTTTCCATTCATCCTCCACAATTTATTCTTCGATTGAGACTGGGATAGAGCATATAAATATTGGCCTTGCATTTCAGATCAATTGCAGCTTACTTGTTCAGCCTATACGGCTGAATCTTCATAAAGGTGCATTTTCCATGTAGTGCACTGTATTTGCAAACAACTCAACAAAAAATAAAAAATTATTGTGTAATTTTTAACTGCAGACACCTATCGTAAATGTCATTCTAAACAATACTGAGACTCCACCTTGTGCCAATCAGTTTGCTGTGCAATCTAATCCAAGGTCATTCAGCATAAGTACGCTGGATATGTAACAGATACAGTTTCACTATAAACCATAGTTACAGAAGTGTATGATGCGATCTAGCCTAAGTTATGTCATCTCTTGTAAATCCCTCAAAATTAATTCACAGACCTAATATATAATCCATAACTAGTATATCCATAACTAGTAAAATATCGTTAAATTAAAATCACTTAAATTGTTTTTTGTAAAAAAAAATCTAAAGACACGTTTAAATTGCAATTCACAAATTATTACATCATCGTTTACTTTCTAAACAGCTAGAATGATTCCCTATTTCTTTATTACTTTTGAAGTCCACATCGAATTTAGATCACGCAAAGAAAGAAATTACAAACATTTTGCCAACTTTTATTATGGGTGGCAAAAGAAATCACTACTAAAAGCACTGAAACTCGACTTTTTTTTCAACTTCGTCGTCTATTGGAAAGATCTTACATCCACGCCAGCAATCTTCTATAGCAGAGTGGACGATAGGATGAGTGTTACTTTCAATAGCAGTTTTCTAACAAAGGAGCATATTGATCTTGAAAGGAATGGTTAGGGTAAGTGACATAAATTTGTTCAAAAGTAGTGGGTATTCTTTATCTACAACTAACGGTTTTTATAGCATTTTTTTCATCAACATTTTGTGTGAAAAAGTGTTGAACAACTTCCTATTTTTCTTGTGTAAATGAAATATTTTTTCGGATTCATATAAAGAACTGTAGACTTTTTGTCGTATACCTCTAAATTTTCAAAACACCTTTAGAAATAATTAGTTTTAATATAATAATTTTAATTAATTTAATTAATCTTACAGAATTTCTTTGAATTATTTTCTGAGAAAAATAACTTAAATGTTAATGGGAACCACACTATCATTGGAAGACTGAGTTTATTAATGAAGTATATCAGTCAAACACGATCATAACTCAGGACAATTATCTTTGATCAATAATACCCTTGCCAGCAACTATTCAGTTCCGGTTATAAGTTTATTACGATGCCAAAGCATCTACTACTTCTGAATAACTTTCATCGCGTGATATATTTCTTTATTTGTTACTATCATATTTTTCTCTTTTTGAAGGAAAAGTTTCTTTGTTCTTTCCTAACATGAATAGAACATTTCCGCCTTAAGAAATCGAAAAGAAAACTCATATTAAAGTCACATTCACCAACGCTGAGAATAGATTTTTTATCAAAAAACCATTTTATGTATAGTTTTCTAAACTCATTCAATGTATAATTCTGATTTTTTTTTTTTAATGATTTTATAAACAATTACTTCTTTTTTTATTTTATTTTCCGCCATATTCAATAGCAGAAATTATTTTCTTAACATAAATAGCATATTATATGTAGCAAACTTCAAGTCGTACATATACGTATTGATAGAAGATTATTTTGGTACAATTTTAATGATTTATGAATGAAACTCTGTTCATAAATATTCGTGTTCATGTGTTTTTTTTTAATATTTATTTTAAGAAACTCAGTATTTTGCGATTTCTTTTAAATTGACTAAAAGATGTTCTAAATAAATGAATTTATTTATTGTGAAATAATATGGAAAAATTTCAATGTTTATTTGAAGAAGTAAAATTGCTTCAAATAATATTTATTCTACTAAAAATAATGTTAAGAACCTGAGAATATAATTCATTACTTCTTATTGCATATCTCTGAATTATAACTATAAAGTATCACTAATAAATCTTTAAATCCTTAAAAAAAATATTTTAGATTTGTTGTTATTGTTGTTTCTTATCCCACTTGGCTGGCCAAGCCCATACGAACTCATGATTGAAGGGGAAGGAAGCAGCTTCTGTTGTGATGGAGCACCCGTAGGTAGAAGCCTGACTTTGGCTCCGTGACGCTCTTACAGTCATATGAGACCGGGACCTACGGCTTAAAGTGGATTTCGAACCACTACAAACATCCATGGCACCGCCGGGATTCGAACCCGAAACGGTGGCACCGAGCGCCATAGCGCTAGACACTCAGTCATTCAGATCCCAAATTTGCCAAAATTCCCTACCCACCCAAGTACTGACCGCTCCCAATGATGCTTGACTTCGATGATCTAACGAGAACTGGTATATTCAGCATAGTACGGCCGTTGGCTATTTTAGATATTGAAATGTTATATACGCTGTCTTTTAACAATGACCTTTATATTAAATTATTTTTCTTTAATTTTAAATGAGGTAGAAATATGTTTATGTTTAAAATCTTTAAATAATATAATTCAATTAAGATATAATTTTAAAATCGAAATTAATTTTTTTTTTAATTTTCTAACCGTAACAACAATTAGTTACATATATAATCACTGTACACATACGAAAAAAAAAGAAAAAAATGAACTCTTTAAGTAAGTTAAGTAAATCAACAACTTTTAAATTTATTTAATCACACTTGGACGAATCTGTTAGACCTGGTTTGATAATTTGGTTATTTTTTGCAACTGAGGAAAACAGAAAAATGAAAATATATATTTTTTTAAATGTTAAATATTTAATATGTAGATATTAAATTACTAATAGTAAATTTTAAAGTTAATTAAATAAATATAAAGTGCACTTTCGTAAGTCACTTAATGAAACTAAAGAAAAAAATCACCCACAAAATTAGTTTAAAGAAAAAATATTATTTTGTTAATTTAAGTAGATTTTGCTTGGAATAAAATCTTTGTGGTTTAACATTAAAAATGCAATTTTTGTATTCAATGTCATTGATAAAAGTTTAAGATAGAAACCATTTCTAAGAACAGGATAGGGAATGTGTTTTATTTATTTCTTTACATTGTATTAAATATAAAAAGAATTATGTAATAAATATAAAACTTTGCATAAAAAATACGTGAACATTAAGAAAGGCGTATGATATCCAAAACTTCATCAATAAAATTCACCACACTAAAATATGTTTGTTGTTGTAAAGGTCTGGGCAATGTTGAATAACATAACTTATGTCCAACGCTCAACAGTCACATTAGATCGGATCAGATTAAAATGTATTCCGAACCACTACAAACATCCATGGCACTAGAGCACTAGTCCACGGTCTTGGAATGCCCAAAGGACCTTGACAATGTTTGAAACTGATTTTATATTTCAGAAAAGGGAAAATAATTTTCTGAATACTATCATGAAAATTTCGGACTGAAATTTCTCTATTCTTCTTTTGCTTATAAAAACAAATGGTGAAACCAGCTATCAATGCAATGTCCCATTCTCATCTTTCTGATTGGTTTATAAAAAAAAGTTTATACATTTTAAATAAATAGTTATTTCTCCTATCATATTTTAAATGAAACCTATTTGGAATTCTTTTAGAAATATCACACAGCAGATAAGTTGTAACATCTGTTTTAACACTGTTATTTGACTTTAAATAGAATTTTGTTTTTTTTTACATTTTATTTTTTTGAAAGTAAAAAGCTTTTATGTTGTAAAAAATTCTTTTTTTCCTCAATACATCGCATAACTACGCGCGCCTGTATGAAAAAACGGTGGCACTTGGGAGCGCATCTCGTAACAGTTTTATTAAAACAAATTGTTTGTTTAAACAAAAACTAGACAAACAGACTTTGTTTGCTAAACAAAAAGCGAAATGTTTACTCGCTTGTTTTCCTTGCTAAGCAATGAGCAACAAACATTTACTCATTTGTGGCTTATGGGTTTTTGTACATAACATAAAGCAAACAAAGTATACAGACATACCGATATCGAGACAAAAAATTGTAAATTCCATATTTAATTTCCTTCAGCACAATACTAAGTGGCAGGTGCAGCAATTCCCCTATTCCCAATGACACAGCTGCAAATACTTCGATGCTAGCAACTCGGCAAACCGTTTGAGTTCTGCGTTATCTTTTTTGAGACAACGGAAAAGCATACCAGCCGATTGTGGGTTGAGATCATTGACGTCAAATCACAATTCTTCATGAATAAAACGAAGCCGATTGCTCATCAAATTACTTCAGGGAATGTGTTTTGAGGAAATGTTTATCAAAGACTTAAATATTGAAAGCTAATTAGCATGGGTAATTAGCATTACATGAATATTCATCATATATGAGATTTCTTCTCTAGATTTTCTCTGGTTTTCGTTTGATGATTTTTGTTTTGTCTCATGCTATGTGCAATGTGATTATTGATATATCGCGTAAATGTCTTATTTGTTTTAGCAGGAACCATAAATAAACTTGTTCAAGTGTTCTCTTAATTAGTATAAGGAAAAACTAAAATTAATTTTCATTTTGAGAACTAATAAACGTAAAAGAATCACCCATTTTATTAATTTCTGAAAATTAAATTATTTTAAAACAGCTTTTACAAATATGTTCGATGACGAAGAAAGAATGACATACCAAGAAAAAATTATTTGGTTGTAACGAATTAGAATAAATAAATACTTTTAGATTCACCATGCACATGATTACATTTCTGCCACCAATAAATTAAGAAGATGGAGCTGTTAAACATTATATTGAAAAACTGATTAAAAAAGAAGAAATTTCAATTCTTAGGTCTACTATAATTTTGCCAAATTTTTCTGCCTTCTCCCTTTAAATATACAAATCCCTCATAAATGGGTTCCCAAGCAATGTGAGAATATGTTATAACCAATGGGAACTTTTTGATTGAATATTAATTTATTCGACCAAATTATACAGAGTAAAGGTCTGCATTCAGAGTTTGTCCTGGTTTAAGCACTTGAAAATAAACGATTTAGCTAATACTCCACATGTAAAGGGATCATCTACTCGATTGTAATAAAATATTTTTGATATTATAAATAAGCTCCACTAAAAGTTTTATTTTTCATTAATTTTTATGTTATGTTTTATGTATGTTAAACTTCGGATAGTATATAAATAATCAAAAAAAGAATAATTTCCCTTATTTTGATGAAAATGTGAATGAAAATATTACATTTAATAGATTTTAATCAATTATAGAAAACAAATATAGTATCGTCAGCCTTAAATCTTATTTTTGTGAGATAAACATATCATAAATAATAGAAATGCAACCCTCAAATGTAGGAACAAAAGATTCTCAATGTTGAATAGTTTACAGAACTAAATTATTCAACAATTCTTACCTATCAAGAGACGACTTCTATTCCCCTATTCCCCACGACACAGCTGCAAACACTTCTGTGTCAGCAACTCGACCAATCGTTTGACTTTGTTTATCTGGTTTAAGGAGAACAGAAAAGTGTGGTTGAATCCCTTGCAGACCGAGGAGTGTGATGGGAACTCATTGTCTTCTTTAATCCAATTCTTCAGGAATGAACGGAGGTGATCGCTGCTCGCGAAACTTGAGGGAGCACGGTTATGGGAAATCGGTTAACTTAAATTCCCCCGTCGCGTCACAAAGGCCTGATTGTTGAGAGCAAAAATTGTAATTGTTCTTATCGGCGTCGCTTAATTCGACTTTTGTGAATATTCATAAGATGGGAGGATTCTTTCTTCTTCAGATTTTTGATCCTTTTGATTGGTTATTTGGTTCTCTTCCTACTTTTGTGCGAGGGGATTGGATTACGACAATATCGGATGAAATTATTTGGTTGCTAACCATGAATTAATTTATGTTTTATTTTAAAGATTATAATTTAATTAGCATATTGGGAATTAATCTGAGTAAGGACTTAACTTTTAGATGAGCTTTGATAAATGTCAAAAATTATCTTAAACAATAAATCTTAGCTAAATAAATTACAAATGATTAATTTTTAAGATCTAAAACCATTTATTGCAGTTTCAAAAGAAATTACATTGCTTTTTACATCAATTATTCTGTGATAAAAAGTTGTCTTTATTTTTAAAAAAAATGCCTATGTATTGATAACAGTTATTATGTTTGCAAATATGTTTTAATTAAGTTTTAAATAAGATTAACTCTAATCACAAAAAAATCGCTGCTTAATAATTTTTTGAGAAAATATAAAGTGTTAGAATTTTTCATAATTTCAGGTTGCAATATTACAAATTACTATACTTTATTTTTTGGGGGGAAGCTCATGTTCCACTTGTTTAAGCCATGTACTAAGAATATAAAATGAAGGCATTGTCTTCTCGATACCTTTTTGAGTAACTGGCTCGCATTTATGTGTCATATAGTAGGAAACCAGGAAATGCAATTCCTCTAAACAAGGCCTTATACTTGCTCTGAATCACCAACGAATATTCTTGCTTCTGACAGAAGTGACTGCAATGGTCCTGGATAGTAGATTTGGACCTGAGTGCTTATGGCCTATAGTAGTCTAACAGTATTCCCCTTCAATTCACCGTCATATGAAGAAATTTAAAAATAATTAAAAAACTAATAAACGTAATTATTTTAAACGCTATTAATTATCATATTTTATATTGAGGGATATTTTTTCTACATTCCGTAATCAGAATGCCCGAGCTATGGATCATTAATAATTTGAGCCGGTGGTGAGCATTAGGGATGAGCTTCAATCCGCTAGAGACATTGTTGTAGACACTCGATGCGTTTGTGATGTTCAGCATCTTGCTTCATTCTTCGGAATACCTCGTAGAAATTTCCAGGGTTTTCCCTCATACTATAGCCAAATATGGGGTATTACCTCCAGGAAGACACTGTCCCCTCCTTTAGAGTCTCGGGGCCAAGTCTGATTTCTATCATTACAACAGAAACCTTTCCTTCAATCCATGATTAGATTATTTTTCTGCTGTCCATTCCGCTCTGCCGAACACTGAGTTTATGTCACAACAACAGTTTATAATCTTTTTTTTTTTTTTACATTTTAATTCTGGTCTTCAGTAGATGGAAATTTTTAAATTGGCAAATTATTATCAAGTGGGTCAATAACAAATTTTCTACACAAATTTTTGTGGGTTTTTTAGCTGAAGTGAAATGAATAATTCGCATGCATCAATAATTATTTCTAATGCCCCTACAGTTATATTACAACAGTTTAAGTAGTTTTATAACAATTTATTCTACACTAAATAAATGAAGACATACTTTGCCATTTAACAATTACACACAAAAGAAAAATGTTGATTTACGTTTGAAGTAGATTTTCTAAAAGGAATTTTACATTTCTTTCAATTAAACTTTGCCATTTTAATCCAAATCTTCATTTCTAATGTTGATTTCTTCCCATTTTTAAAAATCAATATTTTAATGCATTTAAGTAGCAAAGATTTAAAATGAAATACGTGATTTAATCCTTTTTGTTGTAAAAGGAGATGAGTTCACTTTGAAATCACTCGAATGTAAAGGCGGTTATTGAAAGTTTATTTCGCGCGAAGAGTTTCCTTTTATTTTAAAACTAAAACATAAGTTAAGACTTTTTAATATGAAAAAGAATTGTTTTAAGTTTATAATTTACTTAAAAGAATTCTTAAAACTTATCGTCTTATATGCACAAAATAGAAATGACTGATGAAATTTGGAAAACACGAACAGTTGAAAAAGGAAAAAATTATTTTGCTGAATCTGCGTATTTTCTGATTCTGGTGTTTCTGAATCTCTAATGCACGTAAAACTACAAAAAGCATTACGAATGGTAAAAGTTAAAAGCAAAGTAAGTGGATATTCGAACTTAATATGTTCCTGTTCGTGAAAATAAAGCATATTTTCAAATTTTTAAGTACTTTGGACTAATGTCTTAGTCAGGCAGAAATGCTTATTATAGAACAGGATGATCTAATTTAATTTTATAAAGCGGGAATCTTTCTTGGATTTTAAAGAAAGCATTCCAGAGTTTCGAAAATGTTGCTGAGAAGTTATTTCGTTTAATTTAAGGAACTGGAAATGCTATCATTAATTAAATTTTCGAAACGTGGATTTTCGAAAATTCTTTCTTCTTAGAAGAAAGATAATTGAAAGTAAATTTTAAAACTGCTAAATGAATTTTAAAGTTCGAGGGAAAAACTGGAGAGAAATTCTAGAAGTTTGAAATTATCATGGATTAATTATTGTACTTCTCAAATAAGTACTTAAATGAAAGATCTTAGATGTCGAAACAGTTAATATCTTCAAAGACTATCTACCGATAAAATATTCAAACATTAAAAAAAAGCAAAAATATAATACAAAATTGTTGCGTTCTATAAATCTCTTTAATTACACATGTTCCTTTACCATTCTTAATTGATTATGTTCAACATACTGAAGAACTTTAAAGTTTATAGCCAATAAAAATATTGTACCATCGATATACAATCACTGATTATACTTTATTTTGAATAACAAGATTTTTTTATTACAAAAGCACTTGATTTTACTTTCATTGGATCCCATGCATCACAAACAAATGAGATTGAAACCTAAAGATGGAATACGAAATAGCAAAGTATAACAAAATAGTAACTAATAACAATAATTAAATCAAAACTGTGACTACATAAAGAGAAAGAAAATTAGTCTCTGGATGCCAATTGTATGAATTCTCACTAGTTTGACAATATCTGCTGTATAAGTTTTCTCCTAGGGCCTGAATGGCCGAGTGGCTAGCGCTCTGGCGCTTGGTACCACAGATTTCGGGTTCGAGTCCCGGAGGTGCCATGGATGTTTGTATTGGTTCGGAAACCACTTTAAACGTTGGTCCCGGTCTTAATAGGATCGTAGAGCGTTGCGGGGGCATTGTTACTCAGCGTCCGAATCTTCAAGTTACACGCGCCCCCTGGGTAATGCAAAGTGAGTAACGTCTGTGCAGCGCTTGCCTTAAAGCATCCAAGACGTCCATGTCTAAGTGTTTGCCAGTGGAATAATAAGTTTTGAATAATAAGTTTTGGAAAAATAAGTTTTCTTCATTCGATGAAGAAGAGCATAGCAAATGATTTTTGTCCTTTTTAGATTTCTGATTGTACAAAGGACTATTATATATACCAATGATTGTAGGCCGACAAATCAAATGAAGTCCACTTTGAGACCAACATCATGATTTCATATTGTAAAATTTAAATGTAACACTCTCCACCTGCAATTACAATAATGCACCTTTATTTAAAAAAAAAAAAAGACATAGTTCAATTAATTATTTCGACTTCTGGATGCATATATTAATTGCAGTTATGAAGCACTTCATCTAAACATATTTTAACAGGAATGCTTTTCTCTAAAGGCACTGTCTCCTATTATTGGATATTATCTGTCTTCTTTTTAAAGAAGATGAAATGATGGCTGTAGAACTTTTGAAAGCAAGACATCCTGCAAATTTTCTCGAAAAGCGGCGAGAAAATTCCAATGATGGAGGAAGACGATTATGAGGGGTTCGGAAGAAAAAAAATGATGTTGAAGCCAATCTTTACAATGTGATGGGAAGGATTACCAGTTCAAAGAGGTGTTAAAAATAAATTTCTAAAGCTGCCAAAAAAAAAAAAAAAAAAAAAAAAACCCTAAGAGCCTGTATAAGCAGGAAATATATTCTCTTTCATCTTTTTGACGGATAGGATAGTTGTTGTAATTAAAAATTAAATTCCTCGTGTTTTACTAGAAGTTCTAATTTTTGATTAGTTCTTATTTCAATAAATATCTTGGAAAAATAAATACAGTTTTAATCATAGTCGTTTGTAAAATTGCAATTAATTCTCAGGTTTTGATAAGGATTCAATTATTCAGTTTTTTTGTGGGAATCATTTCAATACAAAAACAAATGATTATTCAATTACCCCTCTGAATGGTCTCTGAATCAAATGTTCTGAAGATAAGTATTTAACCAATAATAATCAATCTTCTAACGCAGTCCAGTCACATTAATGTGACCACCACCTACTTTCAACGTCAACGTGAAATAACCAACCACAAAAGGCAGGTGACAGCACATTGCAGTGGAGTGTATATAAAGAATACCATTAATACCACACTCCACTTAAAGCCAGAATATACAAGAGTGTATATTCTGGCTTTTGACAGGTGGTCACATTAATGTGACTGGGCTGTATATTTTTAGTGTTGCGTTATAGAATGTTTTTTTTTTTTAGTAAAAATAATTTGTATTGTTATTTGCATGAAACAAAAATATAAATTAGATTACAAAATTCAGATTTTTTATTTAGAATATATGTAATAAGTAAAGTTCACCTAATATTCTAATTTAAAATAATACATATATAAGTTTCTACAATCAAAATGTTTACACGCATCTTCATATCCATATTTTATTTTTCAATTAATACAAATATATATCTTTTTCTTCAATGGCGCAACGGCTGTAAAGTGGCAGATTCCGAAACATGAGATGTTTTCTTTTTACTTGGTAACGTTGTCAGGCCCTAATTCCTACAGTCATATTAGATTTATAATTACGATTTAAAGAGGATTCTGAACCTCTACAAACATCCATACTGCCACTGATACTCAAACCCTAACCAGGAAACCCTGTGGTACCGAACGCCAAGCCGTTACGCCCTACCTACACCCCCCCCCACACACCCATCTACACCCAATGTACTCCAAACTATATATGCATAGCTTGGTGTACAATGTAGTATACCATTTTAAATATACACTCATGTCCATAAATTAAGAATAATGAAGTTCAGGCAAAGAAAGAGACAGAAGCAAAACAAATTTGACTTATTTGACTTATGCTCTTTGTGCCATAACTATGCGGTTATTGCACTGAAAGGCTTTTAAAGCGCTTGTGAACAATTTTACTTCTTTGCCACCATTCCTTATATACCCCTCTCTTACACTCTCGTCATTGTGACGTACTATCCGCCCCATCTGGTGGTTTCCTGTGATTTGCATATTCTTCTTCAAGATGTGTGCGATAATTCTACAGGCGGAATTTTTATTTTAGAGTTCAATTTCTGTGTGATTCTGAATTATCCTTAATTTATGGACATGAGTGTAAAACGATTAGCCTAGTAAGGGACAACAGTCTGTGGTCTTTATAGAAGTAGTTGTCTCATATTTGTGGTAAAAAAAGCCTGCAGCCTTTCCACCAGACATTCTAGTTGACAGTGTGTCCCGTCATAATCGCCAGCGAACTATCGTGTCGCAGAAAGCAGAACGTATCAAATCTTAAATCTTAATCTTTATTATTGGAGGCATAAAAATGTATTTAATATGTCGTTAACCCTAACTACTTATAAAATCAGCGTATACAGGCAAATACTAAAAAAAAAAATGTGCAAATTTAATATGTCATTTCATTCTTCCAAGAAAAAAGTTTATTTTTTAATTATTTCATACTTGTCGATCTGTGCGAAACATTTAAAAAAACTGTCTTGATCTTTAGTGATTTATTTAATTTATTGAATAATTCACGTGCATTTTATAAACGAATTAAGTGTCAACCCAAATTCGGCTTCCGATAAACCGCGAAGATTTTCTTTCTTCAATGGAGCGATATCGAGTGGACACATCTCGCGCTCTCTTACAGAATTCTGATTAATGAGTGCTATGAGCCAACCGAATAAATAAAATTATCTCGGGAAGCATAGAATGCTTTCACTCTCGGCGTACTGAGCACACACTAGATCTCTGACAGCCAGCGTTTTGCAAATATTTGCACAGCTATCCGGGAAAATTAATTTCGCCAAGACAGCGGTGGGTTTATTTATAATTGAATCTGTTTCGATATTCACCACGTCTCGACACTCAAAACTTATTAATCATTCACTTCCAGAAGTTAACCAGGGCTGAGTAACGTTTTCGCAACTTTGAACCATTAATATTAAAAATGGATACGATTTTTTTTCGGGTCATAAGAGTATTAAGTTTTTTTCAAGGATTAAGTATGTAATATTTTCTGGTACTGTAGTTTCGGGGTGATACAATTGGGCAATGATATATATTAAATAGAAATTTTGAATTCTAAAGCTTGCTTACTCATACGAATGTACACAGTGGAAATATTTTCTGCATCATGGATCTCGTGCTCCTTTCTTTGAACACCTTGCTAAGAAGAAAGGGTTATGATATACGAAATGATCTTTCAAATGTTACTGTTCTACTTTTATTTTCATATGGGACGACAAATAAAAAAAACGTTTTGCTACAATTTGACAACAATAAAATTTTAAATTAAATTTCAGAACTTTAAAGAGAGTGAACTTACACACGAGGATACACATAGTGAAAATATTTTTGCGTCATGTTAATCGTGTTTCATCCTACTAACTCCCAGATGGATAGAAAAGTTAATTAATTTTGAAGAAGACGAGTAAATGGATTAGAATTATTACAGGACCATAAGTTTGACAAAGATGGGTTTTGATTCATTGCTAAATGTTTCACTAATATCGCGGATGACACATCGTTAATATTACAATATAGGTAAGCAAGTTATATTTCTCTCTTGAATGAAACTGAAAATTAAGCCATTTCCATTCGTATTTGTATCAGAACTTTCTCAATGTAATATCGAGGCTATTTCTCTTAGAAGCATAGTAAAATATGAACATAAACAAAAACGTTGGTTGTGAGCGTTTGGGGAAAAGCAATGAAAACAAAACTTCAGGTTGTTTCATAACTTTTTTTAAAGTATTGGAAAAATAAAAACTTCTCATAGAAGTAAATTCATTAAATCTTCAAATATACTAATAATTTGATTCAGTGAACTAATTATTTGTTGATAGATAACTTTATTGTAGATAAAATTGTGTTTGGTACATAAACAAAAAAAAGGAAAATACTTACATTAATAAATTAAATGAGTAATTAATTTTAAAATTATCATTTTTCAATTAATAAAAGTCAACTGTAAAATATTAACTTATGACTAATAATTCAAAATAATAATTTTCTTACTTGTTATAAAAATTAAATAAAGTGTAATTATGTTTAACCTCAACAAATAAAGCTAACTGCAAGTAAATACTTAACAACTACAAGTACTTAAACTAAAAATATTAATTCTCTTTTTTTACATAATGTTTATATTGAGCAAGCAGTTTCTATTTTAAATTCAGATTTATTAAATTATATTTCAATTCAGATTTATTTGATTATATGTCAATTTTGGGTTCAATATACCTTTTGTCAACGACAAAGCAATCGATAGAAATACTTGTATATTAATTTTTATTTGCACAGTAGTTGCAATGTTGCTATTAAGGACTTGTAATAATGTACTATTGAAATAATTTGGCTCTTTTTTTATTTAGGACCTTTAATAATAATATTTATTTTATTAAAAAAATAAATAAAAAAATAAGTAGCAATACTTTTTTTTTCCATAAAATATTCCAACAATTTATTTTCCCCAGAAGTGCAAGATATATCTCTATTTGAATTATTGATGCCAATTTCATGCGATCCTGACAAAGAATTATCTGCTTATAAATAGAATTTGTATGACTCCTTGAAAAAAATGAAGAGCAAAATAAAGGCTTATGCCTGATGCAAAAAATCTCATTTAAATTCCTGTGCCCCTTTAAAAGATTTTGCTTCATAGAACAGCCAAAACATAGCATATATCTTATAGGTTTAAGAATACATTGCCTTAGCATTGTCCTATTAACAATTAGAACACAAACCAAAGCAGTTAAAAAGCAGCAAAGGCTGCGTTTTTTATCATTTTTAATTCCCTTTCAAAAGTATTGGATCTAGATTTAAAACATCACATGTGATTAACAATTGAACAATATATAAACCATTTAAAAAAGGGAAGTGTAAAAAAATAGCAAATCGTTTCACTAATAAGTTTTTGTTCCTTTATCTTTTCGAATCTTATCTTTAATCTCTTCGACTAATTAAATAAATTAAATGCAACTTTTTTCTTGACAAAAAAATAACCGAAATCTTCTTCACCGCTTGGCATCGAAGTCTTATACATATTAATACGAAAATGATGCTTTGTGTTAGGGATAAAAATCTCAATTTAAATTCCTGTGCTTTTTAAAAGATTTTGCCTCATACAACTACCAAAATATAAAATATATTTATAGATTTAAGATCACATTAAGCGTTGTGTTAGTAACAAACAGAACACACACCAAAGCAGTTACTAAAGAACTGTGTTTTTATCATTTTTTAATCACTTCCAAATGTATTGGAACTAGATTTAAAACAGCACATGTGATTACGACTTGAACAATTTATAAACCAGTTAAAAACGAGACGTGTAAAAAAATAGTAAATCGTTTCTCTAATAAGTTTTTCTTCCTTTTTTCGAATCTTATCTTTAATCTCTTCAAACTAATTAAATAAATTAAATGTTACTTTTTTTTTTGACAAAAAAAAACCGAAATCTTCTTCACCATTTGGCATCAAAGTCAAATACATATTTCCCTATAAAATTCCGTTTTAATCAGCACTGCTCTTCAAGACAAAATTAAGGTTAAAAAAAGCAGCAATAATTAAAAGGCTATCGTATTCCAATTTCTTTGAAAACGTGAGAGGAAAAAATGACTTTAATTTAGGCAATTACGGAGCTTACATTTTTATATCTTCGAGAAAATAAAACTGTTAGTGGGCGTGGTCCTAGAAAGTGAAATAATGATGAAAAAAATTGTTACCTGATGAGATTCTTTTTTTTTTTTTATGTCGTTCATTATAGGAGTGCTTCTATTTTAAAAAACAGTAATGATGAAAAGTAGTATTTGTTTCTTTGGTTTTGATTTGTTTCTTTTATTAATTCTCGTGTTTTTAAAGCCTGGAGGTTTGCTGTTTTCTGCAAAAAAAGCATGTCTAATTATATCTTTTATGACGAATATAATAATTGATAAATTTCTGGAAAGAGATTTTCTTTTGCATTGGGAAATATTGTATAATAATCAAAAGTTTGGTTTAAGGAAAAAACATGAAAGAGAAAACCTGTTTTTATTTTATTGGTTTTTATAAAAATGTGTGAAGTTGTTTTGCTTTTTCGAAAACATTTTACTTTACTTCATCTTTCCTTATTGATTATTTTGAATTTGAAAAAAGTTTCATTATATAAAAAAAAAATAATCATTTTGTATACTAAAGACTTGCCTACATTGCACAACTGGTTTTTTTAAGGTTATCGCAAGAGTAAGTTTAATTTAATTTTTTAAATTTAATATTATTTAAACCTGAAAGAGAAATATATTACCTTTCCTGGAGTTTTAAATTATTTTTAAGAATAATAATTGGTTTTTTTATTTATAAATTTTTAAATAGCAATAGTTAAATGTTTTCTGAGTAAAATATATTTTTGAAAGTTATTATATTAATTTTTATTACACCTTATGTATATTACTTTATCTTTATGGTCATAAATCTTGGTTTATACCACTGTGCCCAAAAAGTAAGTCCAATTATTCTTTTTTTCAAGAAATTCTTTATATTTTCTTCCAAATTTATTTCATCGCCTTCTAAGAAATCCCCTCCGGACACAATGCACTTATGCCGTTTTTTTTCCCATCCTCAATGCATGCTAAAATGTAAACGGCAAGGATGGCCTCCAAAGCTCGAGGCGATTCAAGTTGAATCTCTTCAATCGACTCAGATCGGTGTCCCCGGAATGGTCTTTTGAGTTTTGGGAATAGCCAGATGTTGCACGGTGTGAATACGGTGGTTGTGGAACGATATGGGTTTCAATTTTGGCGAAAATGTCACGAAGAATCAATGCAGTGTCAGCTGGCGCTTTTAGTGTTTTCAGTACCAATCGAGATTTGACACGTTTGAGGCCCAAAATGGAATTGACCGATCCTTTTGAAATTCCAACATCAGCAGATAGGTCACTAATTGTAAATCGACGGTTTGCAAGCACCAAATCTTTAAATTTTTGGACGTGAGCTTCGTTGGTTGTTGGTCGACCAGGAGCTCTCTTCGTTTTCTTCGCGTTCTCTGCCTTTTGTGAACTTTTTATACATTTGTAAATCTTTCTTTCCGATAAAGGAATGCTCACCGACGCCTTCTGCAACATTCTATACGTTTCCGCAAAAAATTTTAATGCGATTTCTTTCCTCAATTAATGCAGACATTTCAAAAATCGCCGGAATCAGTTTTAGCGTATCACAAAGCCGAGTGTTGCTCACACACTAATGAATATTTTGACGTCAAACCTCACACAGATGTCAAGGAAAGTGCCAGCAACCTAAAAAAGAAAGTAAAACGAAATTCCATACACCCTGGGAACATTAAATTGAAAATTGGTCTTACTTTTTGGACATATATATATATATACTAACCTTTCTTGAATTTGTTCATTTTTTTTTTCTTTAAATAGTTTAAAAGTAGCGGAGGGTTTAATTTCATCAGCATTATAAATAGTTTAAAAAATGATTATAATAGTACTTTTTTATGTTTAAGAATATGGAAAGTAAAATTGAAACAAGATTTCAAAGTAATTTTTTGACAGCATTTCTTTACATTTATAGCTAGTAAATATTTTTGTGTTTTTTGCTGAATGAAATACTATGCATATATACTTGCAGTTTAAAGATATCGAAAACATTTGAAATATTACATTAAAAAGTAATATCTTGAACATCTTAAAAACTAACATCTTGAACCCTTTGGTCCGATGAGTCACGATTTCAGTTGGTAAGATCTGATGGTAGGGTTCGAGTGGGGCGGAGACCCCACGAAGCCATGGACCCAAACTGTCAGCAAGGCACTGTTCAAGCTGGTGGTGGCTCCGTAATGGTGTGGGCTGTTTTTTCATGGCATGGACTTGGTCCTCTGGTGCGACTGGACCGAACATTGACTGGAAATGCTTATGTTCAGCTACTTGGAGATCACTTGCAGCCATTCATGGACTTCATGTACCCAAACAACGATGGGATTTTTATGGATGACAATGCGCCATGTCACCGGGCCACAACTGTTCGCGATTGGTTTGAAGAACATTCTGGACAATTCCAACGAATGATCTAGCCACCTATATCGCCCGACATGAATCCCATCGAGCATTTATGGGACATCATCGAGAGGTCTGTTCGTGCCCAAAATCCTGCACCATCAACGCTTTCACAATTATGGACGTCTATCGAGACAGCATGGCTCAATATTCCTGCAGAAGACTTCCAACGACTTGTTGAGTCCATGCCACGTCGAGTTGCAGTACTTTGCCGGGCGAAAGGAGGGCCGACACGATATTAAGAGGTATCCCATAACTTTTGTCACTTCAGTGTATTTTATAATAAATTATTTAATAATAAATTATTTAGTTTTTGTTGTTTTATTATGGTTTGTATTGAATCTAATTCGATTTTGTATTCAACTTTTTCTGAAAGAAGTTAAAGGATAAAAAATATATATATTCTATGTATAAAGATTGTACGCATAATTAAAAATTTCAGAAAAGCAAAATCAAATTATTTTTACTGTTTATTTTTTGAAAAATATAGACTAGAAGATAATGTAATTCTAGAAGAAAATTTACTTTTGAAATAATTAATCAAATTTGTAAAAGCACAGAAAAGAAATAATAATAATTAGGTATATAGGTAATTCGTCTTTACTTTATTTGTATTTCTTACTTACACGACATTCCTTATTCTTAAAAAATGAAATGCGTGCATGTAAATAAATGAATTCGCGCATACACACGTAGAATTAGATCTCCTTTCAAGAATTATGAAGAGGATGTATTAAAAGTCACAAAACCGAATTTAGTTGATTCATAGCATCCGAAAAAAAAGAAAGCTTCCCGAATGAGAAATTCAAATTAAGCCTGTTATGAACAGCTTGCTCTAACTGAAATAAATTGAATCTTAAATAAATGGGAGGAGTATCGCAAAAAAATGAAATTGAAACTCCTTTACTTCCAGACATAATGAAAGAAAAATTAATGATATGAGATTCAGAGAGAAATTCATTCATTTTAAAAATGAAATGTAAAAATTGATTGAATGGCACATACATTTATTCATTATTTTTATTTATGAATAAAATCACTAAAAATAATCTACGTAGTTTTACATTGGAAAAAATTTTTAATGGAACTAAGAGCCTTGCATATTATTGTTATTTTCTAATTGTAGGGATATAAATTAAACTATGCCAGTATAGTTATAGATTAGCGAATTCGGATTTTTACATGATGCACTTTGAGCTCTGTTATCCAATATCTATATTTTGCCATCACAAATTGAAAAAAAATTTTATATAAAAAGTTCTACTGCAAATAATCATCACTAACAGTTTTCATTTTCATAAAATTTATGTTATATGTTATCTATATAAATCTTCGGTTACTGTATAAATTATCAAAATATGAATTTCTTTCCTATTCTTTGATTAAAATGTAATTCAAAATATTACTTTGAGTAGTTTTAATCAAATCTAGAAAACAAATATAGTATCGCCAACCATAAATCCTATTTTGGTAGCATAGAAAGATAAAAAAAATAATCGAAATGCAATCCTCAAATACAGAAACAAAAGAATCTAAGTGTTGAATAGCTTACAGAACCTTATTATTCCACAAATTACCACAGAGGGACGACTTCTATTCCCCTATTCCCCCACGACACAGCTGCAAACACTTCTGTGTCAGCGACTCGACTAATCATTTGACTTCCGCATTATCTGGTTTGGGGAGGAACGGAAAGTGTGATGAAACCCTTGCTGACCCTAGCAACCCTTACAATATGATCTTATGTTATAATCAATGGACACTTTTCGATTGAATATTGATTTATTCGATCAAATTGTTCACAGTAAAGGCGAACAAAAGACATTCACAGTTTTTCTTGGTTTAAGCACTTTAAAATAAAAAATTTAGCTAATACTTCACATGTAAAGCGATCACCTACTCGATTGAAATAAAATATTTTTGATATTACAAATAAACTCCGATATTCTTTTTCATTAATTTTTATGTTACATTTTATCTTTCTTCATGATTTTATATAAACTTCGGATAGTAATATAAATAATCAAAAAATGAATAATTTCCCTTTACTTTGATTAAAATGTGAATGAAAATAATGCATTTAATAGCTTTTTGTCAATTATAGAAAACAAATATAGTATCGTCAGCCATAAATCCTATTTTTGTGAGATAAAAATATCATAAATAATCGAAATGCAACCCTCAAATCCAAGAACAAAAGATTCTAAATGTTGAATAGCTTACAGAACTAAATCATTCCACACTTCACCACCAAAAGCCGACTTCTGTTCCCCTATTCCCCGCGACACAGCTGCAAACACTTCTGTGTCAGTAACTCGACAAATCGTTTGACCTCCGCATTATCTGGTTTGGGGAAGTAAGGAAAGGGTGATGAAACCCTTGCGGACCGAGGGGTGTGATGGGACTCAATGTCTTCTTAATCCTACACTTCAGGAATGAATGGAGGTGATCGCTGCTCACGAAACTTGAGGGAATACGGTTATGGGAAATCGGATTACCCAAATTCCCCATCGCGTCACAAAGGCTTGATTGTTGAAATTGTTCTTGTCCGAGGCGGTTAATTAGGCTTTTGTGAATATTTATAACATGGGAGGATTCTTTCTTCTTCAGATTTTTGATCACTGGTGGTCCTTGGTTCGGTTGTTGTGTTCTCTTCCGAATTTCGCGCGATGGAATTGGATTATAACACTATCGGATGAACTTGTGTTGCTAACCGTGAATTAATTTATGTTTCATTTTAAAGATCATATCTTAATTAGCATATTGGGAATTTTCTCAGAAAGGAATCAACTTTTAGATCATCTTTAATTAATGTCAAATATTTATCTCAAGTCATAGATTGATTGCTAAAGTCATGTTAGTCATTTGTAATTTACCTAAGTTTATAAACGGGCTACTGCAGTTTCAAAAAGAAATGAATTTTTTTTAATTCAATTCTTCTGTGATAAAAATAAAATATCATAGTTTTTTTTTTAAAAGAGGTCATGTATTGATAACATTTATTATGTCTGCATAGACGTTGTAATTAAGTTTTTAAGTAAGCTTGTCCCTAATTATAAAAAAAAAAATACTAATAAAGAATATTTTAGAGTTATTATAAAGTGCTACAATTTTTCATAGTTTCAGAATGGAAGATTACAAATAAATATAGCTTTTTTTCGTAAGGAGGGGGGCGGGAGGGGTTATGTATATCATATATGGTATACATAAATATGGTATACATAACTTTTGTAATACATCTATTATAAACTTATGACAGCTGTAAAAGAATAACATTGCTTTCTGGGTACCTTTTTGGGGTAACTTTATCGCATTTATGTCTGGTATGATTGGAAACCAGGTAATGCAGGATACCTAGAGCAAGTACTTTTCTTGCAATAAATCACCAACCAAACTACGCGTTTCTGAATTAATCTACTGTAATAGTCATAAATAGGAGATTCAAACATGCTTGCTTATGGTCGATCGTACTCTAATAGTAATCCCTCTAAATTTGCCTTCGTACTACGAAATTTAAAAACTAATTAAAATAATTATTTTTATTATTTCGTATTTTCGTAGTTAAATTTCGTATTTCCGATTTATTATCTCTAATAAATGTCATTATTATATTTATGGGTATTTTTACTGTGTTTCACAATCAAATTTAAGTTCAGAATGCCCGACACTGCTTCAAAAATGAGAGACTAAAATTTAGCATCTTGCCTCAATAGTCAGACTACCTGATCGGAGTTTTCCGGAATTACACCCTTACGATATGCAAATATGGATTATATCCCTCTAAAGGTCCTTCCAGAAGACACTGAGTCAGACTTCTACCTAAGTGTGCTACAGCACAACAGAAGCTGCATCCTTCCTACCAAACATTAGAGACTCATCTGGTGTCCGTTGAGCATCTTGCGGAAACTCAATAGTCATACAATTCAGAATCATTTTTTTTTTTACATTTCAATTTTAGTTTTTAGTAGTTCTAAACAATTATATACCAAAAGGTTCTTCCAAATTTTTAGACACGTGTTTGAGTCAGACTTATTTAAGTGTGTATCTGTCACATAAATAATTAGTTTCATTTCTTATACAGTTATATTATAATAACTAAAGTTTTATATCTTATTTTATTAGTTGACTATCCCCTTGATCGGAGTTTTCCGGAATTACACCCTTACGATATGCAAATATGGATTATATCCCTCTAAAGGTCCTTCCAGAAGACACTGAGTCAGACTTCTACCTAAGTGTGCTACAGCACAACAGAATCCATGGCATCCTTCCGAACCATACATGTGGCACCAGACTAAAAGTTTAGCCTCTTGTCCCAAATTTGTCAGACTACCTGATCGCGGTTTTCCGGAATTACACCCTTACGATATGCAAATATGGATTATGATCTAATGAGAACCGGTATATTCAGAAGACGGTATTGTTCATGGTTCAGTATTCTACATTAAATAAATGAAGATGTGATTTACCATTTAATAATTACATGCCAAAGGAAAATAAATAATGATTTGCTCTTGAAGTAGCTTTTCCAAAAAGGAAATTTACATTTACTTTAATTAAGTTTTACCATTTTAATCCAAATCTTCATTTCTAATGTTAATTTTTTCTTCCTTTGTTTCAAAACCAATCCTTTAATGCATTTATGTAGCAGAGATTTAAAAATGAAACACGCAATTTAATCCTTTTTGTTGTAAAAGAAGATGAGTTCACTTTGAAATCACTCTAATGCAAAGGCGGTTATTGAAAATTTGTTTCAAAGTGATGACTTTATTCTCCGTTTTAAAACTAAAACTTAAGTTAAGACTTTGTAATATGAAAATAATTGTTTAAAGTTTATAATTTACTTGAAAGAATACTTCAAACTTATCGTCTTATACGCTGAAAATAGAAATGACATCTGAAATTTGGAAAACAGTTACAGTTGAAGAAGGGAAAAAATTATTTTGCTGAATCTGAGTATTTTATGATTCTGGCGTTTCTGAATCTTTAATGCACGTGAAACTACAAAAAACATTACGAATGGTAAAAGTTAAAAGCACTCAGTAAGTGGATATTCGAAATTAATCTGTTCTTGTTTGGGAAAATACAGCATATTTTCAAATTGTAAAGTACTTTGGACTAATGTCTTAGTCAGGCAGAATTGCTTATTATCGAACATGGCGATCTAATTGAATTTTATAAAGCAGGAATATATCTTGGATTTTAAAGAAAACATTCCAAAGTTTCGGAAGAGCCGAAAATGTTCCCGAGAAGTTATTTCGTTTAATTTCAGGAACTCGAAATGTTATCATTAATTAAATTTTCGAAACGTGGATTCTGAAAATTATTTCGTGTGAGAAGAAAGTTAATTGAAAGTAAATTTTAAAATTGCTAAATGAATTTTACGTTAGGATTTTGCATTAGAATTACGCTTTAGGAGTATGCAGTCTAGTCAAAACTTAGTATGTAATTGTTTTTGTACTGCAGTTTTGGGTTCTGTTACTATTGGACAATAATACAATATTAAATTAAAATACTGAATTTTAACGATATTTTAATCACTTGAATAATATTTTTAAATATATCACACAGTAATAATATTTTTATCAGCAAGTTTATTAGAATTATCGTAGGACCACAAGTGGGACACGAAAAGTGGGGATTTCGATTTATTAGAGAGTTTTTGCATAACGTACGTTAGTTACCGTAGGACGTCTGTTAGCTTTTTCTCCCTAACGCGCATGCGTATCTGTAATAATGTTTCCTATGAGCATGTGCGCTAGGGAGAAAAAGCTAACGGACGACCTACGGTAACTAACGTACGTTATGCAAAAACTCTCTATTATTAAATGTTTTACTGAGATCGTAAATGACACATTATTAATGTTCAAGTATAGATGCGTAAGTAATAACTCCATCTTGAATGAACTGAAAATTAGATAATTTCCATTCATATTTGTTTCAGAACTTTCGTCAATGTAATATCAAAGATATTTTTTTAGAAA
Organism: Caerostris darwini; assembly: GCA_021605075.1. NCBI lineage: Eukaryota > Metazoa > Arthropoda > Arachnida > Araneae > Araneidae > Caerostris > Caerostris darwini. Next base: position 104,156 of record BPLQ01007287.1, on the reverse strand, counting down.
CATATTAAAATATGAACAAAAGCAAAAAATGCGATTCTGAGTGTTTGATGAAAATCAAAGCAAACATAATTTCAGGTTCCTTTAAAACGTTGTTCGAAATAATGGGAAATAAAATTTCTCGTCAAAATAAATTAATTCAATTTTCAATTACACTAATAATTATTTAGAGAGGATTAATTGTTTGTTGATAGATAACTTTATGGTAGAGCAAATTTTGTTTGCTACATATAAAAAAAAGGAGAATACCTAAATTAATGAATTTAATGATTAATTCATCTAAAAATTATTATTTTTAATTAATCAAAGTTCATTGTAAAATGTCGGCTGTATCTTTTCGAATCTTGTCTGTCTTTAATCTCTTCAACTAATTAAATAAATTAAATATTACTTTTCCTTGACAAAAAAAAAAGACATTTTCTTCACCACTTGCCATCGAAGTCAAATACATATTTAACCGTAAAATTCCGTTTTAATCAGCACTGCTCTTCAAGACAAAATTAAGGCTAAAAAAAGCAGCAATAATTAAAAGGCTATCGTCTTCCAATTTCTTTGAAAGCGTGAGAGGAAAAAATGGCTTTAATTTAGGCAATTACGAAACTTAGATTTTTATATCTTCACGAAGGTGAGACTGTTAGTGGGCTTGGTGATAGAAAGTGAAATGATAATAAAAAAAATGTTACCTGATCAGACTCTTCTTTTTTTCCCGTTCATTATAGGAGTGCTTCTATTTTAAGGAACATTAATGATGAAAAGTAGTCTTTGTTTGTTTGGTTTTTAATTTGTTTCTTTTATTAATTCTCGTATTTTTAAAGGCTGGAGGTTAGCTGTTTTGTGCAAAGAAAGCTTGTGTAATTACATACTCATGTTTGTAAAAATTGCGACACCATGAAAGAATTGTCAAAATTGAATGAAATTTAATACACAGTTGAGTGGTAGTGGTACAAATAAATGATTAAATGTTCGAAGCAAACAAACAATAACAAGAGATCGGAATCAGTATTTGGTGTAGCCACCACGCGCAGCAATAATTGCTGCTACACAACGAGTGAAACAAATTTTGAATGTGTGCCTGAGGATGAGCATTTCATATTGTTTGCATGCGCACCCAAAGTTTGTCTGCAGAAGCAACAGGACGAGGATCACGAGCGAGACGCCGACGAACGAAATCCCACACATGTTCAATCGGCGACATATCCAGGGAATACGCAGGCCAAGGAAGAAGCTGTACCTGCCGCGTTGCAAAGAAGGATTGAACAGTCCTAGCCATATGAGGGCGGGCATTGCCCTGTTGAAATACAGCGCCTGGCAAGCTTTGAAGGAAGGGAACAGCTTGGGGCTGCAGAACTTCACTAATGTACCGGTTGCTGTTCAGATTGCCCAGAAATCTTTGCAATTGAGATCGTCTATGATAAGCTATGGTACCCCAGACCATAACTCCGGGTGTTCATCCACTGTGGCGTTCGCTAATGCACTCTGGAATGTGGCGTTCACTGCCATAGCGTCTGACACGAATGCGACTATCATGGTACCACAAATTAAAACGGGATTCGTCAGAAAACACGACATGCTGCCAATCAGCACGCCAGTCTCTATGCTGAGCGGCCCATTGTAGCCGCAGGCGGCGATGGTTGAGAGGGATCCTGTATAAAGGAGTCCTTGCGCGCAGTCCACGCTACAGCAGATGTCTACGAATTGATGAAGCACACAAGGAAACACCTGTAGCTATTGACCACTGTGCTGCCAATTGTCTAGAGGAAGCTGTACGGTCCGTCAGCGCCATGCGGACCACATGGTGACACACGGACCCATGCGCCGAGCTGACGTCACATTTCGGAGTCCACTCCCGGATTTCCGAGTTGTCCGCCATTCGTCCGTCCACAGCTTCCAAAGACGCATCACTGTGCTGCTGTTACGCTGCACACGAGTGGCTACTGCACGATAAGACAATCCAGCTTCACGAAGGCCGATGATTCTCTCCCGTTCAAACTCTGTAAGTTGTTCAAATCTCGCTCTCTTTCGTCGAAGAGGCATAAGTAACGATGGAGCTAACGTTTACCACTAGCAGATAACCACCGATAACTATACACGCCTCGCTACAGCCGTCTATTTATTCGGATCCATCCGCAGTTCAGAGGGCGCTGCTGAGGATATGCATGCGCTACGGATTTGAAATTCTAATCATTTGCATATCATGCGCTAATGTGTATTTCCTGAAAATTTCAGCTCACTCGCTTAAGTCCTTCATGGTGTTGCAATTTTCACAAACATGAGTTCATCTTTTAAGACAAATATAATAATTGATACATTTCTGGAAAGAGATGTTCCTAAAAATTAACACCAATTTTTTTTTTTTTTCAAGAAATTCTTTATTTATTCTTCCAAATTTATTTCATCGCCTTCAAAGTAATCTCCTCCGGACACAATGCACTTATGCCATTTTTTTTACCAATTCTCAATTAATGATGAGAATGGCCTTCAAAGCGCGAAGCGATTCGCGTTGAATCTCTTCAATCGACTCAAAACGGTATCCCCGGAATGGTCTTTTGGATTTACAGAATAGCCAGAAGTCGCACAGTGTGAATATGGTGGTTATGGAACGATATGGGTTTCAATTTTGCGAAAATATCACGAAGAATCAATTCAGTGTGATCTGGCACTTTTAGTGTTTTCGGTACCAATCGAGATTTGACGCGTTTGAGGCCTAAAATGGAATTGGCCAATCCTTTTGAAACTCCAACATCAGCAAGGTCTCTCGAAAATCGATGGTTTGCAAGCATCCAATATTTAATTTTTTGGACGTGAGCTTCGTCGGTTGATGGTCGACCAGGAGCGCTCTTCGTTTTCTTCGAGTTCTCTGCCTTTTGTGAACTTTTTATACCATTTGTAAATCTTTCTTTCCAATATAGGAATGCTCACCGAATGCCTTCTGCAACATTCTATACGTTTCCGCTAACAATATTCAATGCAATTTCTTTGCTCAATTAATGCAGACATTTCAAAAATTGCCGGAATCAGTTTTAGCGTATCACAAAGCCGAGTGTAACTCAAACACTAATGAATATTTTGACGTCAAATCGCACACAGATGTCAAGGACAGTGCCAGCAACCTAAAAAAGAAAAGGAAAATGAAATTCCATAAACCCCGAGAATTTTAAATTGAAAATTGTTCTTGCTTTTTGTATATATATATATATATATATATTATATATAGGCTGAGAAAAAAAGCATTTCTTGAATTATTTTTCTTTCTTAGATAGTTTAAAAGTAGCTGAGGGTTTAATTTTATATGTATTTTAAATAGTTTAAAAAATGATTATAGTAGTACTTTTTTACGTTTAATAATGTAGAAACTAAAATTGAAACAAGATTTCAAAGTAATTTTTTGACAACATTTGTTTACATTTATATCTTGTAATTTTTTTTTCTGGCTGACTGAAATACAATGCATCTATTTTTGGAGTTTAAAGATCTTGAAAACATTTCAAATATTATATTAAAAAGTAATATCTTGAACATCTTAAAAGTAACATCTTGAACCCTTTGGTACATTAAAAAATTTACGCTCAAATGTTATTATACAGGAAAGTCAACTAATGCACTAAATTTTTTTTTCCTTCAGTTATGATTAAAAATAAAAACAGATGCAAATACGAAAATTGAATCTCCAATTCAAATTAAGTTTTCTAATAAATTATTTTTACTCGTTTTTGTTGTTTTATTATTGTTTGTATTGAATCTAATTTTATTTTGCATTCATTTTTCAGAAAGAAGTTAAAGGATAAAAAAATAAATATATATATATAAAAATTATACGTATAATTAAAAATTTCAGAAAAGCAAAATCAAATTATTTTTACTGTTTATTTTTGAAAAATATAGACTAGAAGAAAATTTTCTTTTGAAATAATTAATCAAATTTGTAAAAGCACAGAAAAGAAATAAAAATAATTAGGTATATACGTAATTCATCTTTACTTTAATTTTGTTTCTTACTTACAGCATTCGTTTCTTACGAAATGTAATTCTTGCATGTAAGTACATGAATTCGCGCATACACATGAAGAATTAGATCTCCTTTCATAAATTGTGAAGAGGATGAATTAAAAGTCACGAAACCGAATTCATTTGATTCATAGCGTCCGCAGAAAAAAAGAGAGCTTCTCGAGAAAACTGTTAAGAAAGAGCTTGCTTTAACGGAAATAAATTGTATCTCAAATAAATGAAAGGTGTATCTCAAAAATTGGAAACTGAAACAGTTTTTATTTCTAGAAGTAATGAAGAAAAATTAATGAATATACGACTCAGACAGAAATTCATTTATTTTAAAAATAAAATAAAATAAAAACAACTATTATAAAACATACATTTAGTCAATATAGTAATATATGAATGCATACCACTAAAGATAATCTACGTAGCATATAATGGGAAAAAAATATTAATAAAAATGAGAGAGGGGCATGTTATTGTTATTTTCTGATTTCAGGGATATAAATTAAAATGTACCCATAACAATTACAGATTAGCGAATTCAGTGATTTACATGTGCTCCGATTTCTACGTCAGCAACTCGACAAGGTGACATATACACTGAAGTGACAAAAGTCATGGGATACCTCTTAATATCGTGTCGGCCCTCCTTTCGCCCGGCGAAGTGCAGCAACTCGACGTGGCATGGACTCAACAAGTCGTTGGAAGTCTTCTGCAGGAATATTGAGCCATGCTGTCTCGATAGACGTCCATAATTGTGAAAGCGTTGATGGTGCAGGATTTTGCGCACGAACAGACCTCTCGATGATGTTCCATAAATGCTCGATGGGATTCATGTCGGGCGATCTAGGTGACCAGATCATTCGTTGGAATTGTCCAGAATGTTCTCCAAACAAATCGCGAACAGTTGTGGCCCGGTGACATGGCGCATTGTCATCCATAAAAATACCATCGTTGTTTGGGTACATGAAGTCCATGAATGGCTGCAAGTGATCTCCAAGTAGCTGAACATAAGCATTTCCAGTCAATGTTCGGTCCAGTCGCACCAGAGGACCAAGTCCATGCCATGAAAAAAAAGCAAACACCATTACGGAGCCAACACCAGCTTGAACAGTGCCTTGCTGACAGTTTGGGTCCATGGCTTCGTGGGGTCTGCGCCACACTCGAACCCTACCATCAGCTCTTACCAACTGAAATCGTGACTCATCGGACCAGGCTACGGTTTTCCATTCATCTAGGGACCAACCGATATGCTCACTTGCCCACGAGAGTCGTTGCAAGCGATGTCGTTCTGTCAGTAAAGGCACTCGAGTCAGTCTTCTGCTGGAATAGCCCAAGAAAGGCAAATTTCTCCTCACAGTTCTAACAGACAAGTCCCGCGTACGTCCCACATTGATTTCTGCGGTTATTTGACGCAGTGTTGCTTGTCTGTTAGAATTTACGACTCTTTGCAGACGTCGCCGGTCTCGGTCGTTAAGTGCAGGCGGTCGACCACTGCGCTGTCCATGGTGGGATGTTATGCCTGACATTTCATACTTTCGGCACACTCTTGACACAGTGGATCTGGGAATGTTGAATTCCCTAACGATTTCCGAAATGGCATGACCCATGCTTCTAGCTCCAACTAACATTCCGCGTTCAAAGTCTGTTAATTCCCGTCGTGCGTTCATCATCACGTCAAAACCTCTTCACATGAATAACTTGAACAGAAATGAAAGCTCTGCGAAAGCACTGCGCATTTATACCTGTTCTACGCGATGCCACTGCAATCTGAAAATTTGCATATTGCTATCCCATAACTTTTGTCACTTCAGTGTATATCTCTTTAATATTTAATAAAAATTAAATTTTAAACAATGTAAATAAAACTTACTTTTACGATAATCCTAAAAAATTATTTATACGTTGAAATGGCACTTTTGCTAGTCTTTAATTATTTTTTATCCAATAAAACGTTTTTTTTTTCTATTTCAAAATAATCAATAACGAAAGACGAATTAAAGTACAATGTTTACGAAACCGCAAAAAAATCTAAACACAGTTTCACACAAATAAATACAAAAATAGGCTTTTCTTTTCAATGCTTTTTATTTTCACCAATCCTTTGATCAGTGTGCAATATTTCTCAATGTAAAAAAAAAAAAAAATCACTTTCCAGAAATTTATCAATTATTGTATTCGTCATGAAAGTCATAATGCAGAAAACGGCAAAGCTCCAGGCTTTAAAAACATGAGAATTAATAAAAGAAACAAATTAGAAACCGAACAAACAGAGACTACTTTTCGTCATTAATGTTCTTTAAAATAGAAGCACTTCTATAATGAACGAGAAAAAAAAGAAGAATCTGATCAGGTAACAATTTTTTTTATCATTATTTCACTTTCTATCACCAAGCCCACTAACCATTTCACCTTCTTGAAGATATAAAAATGTAAGCTCCATAATTGCCTCAATTAAAGCCATTTTTTCCTCTCACGTTTTCAAAGAAATTGGAAGACGATAGTCTTTTAATTATTGCTGCTTTTTCTTTCAGCCTTAATTTTGTCTTGAAGAGCAGTGCTGATTAAAATGGAATTTTATGGGGAAATATGTATTTGACTTTCATGCCAAGCGCTGAAGAAGGTCTCGATTGTTTTTTTGTCAAGAAAAAAGTTACATTTAATTTATTTAATTAGTTGAAAAGATTAAAGTCAGATAAGTGTCGAAAAGATACAGGTAGAAAAACTTATTAGTTAAACAATTTACTATTTTTTCCCACGACTTGCCTTTGACTGGGTTATAAATTGTTCAATTCATAATCACGTGTGTTCTTTTAAATCTAGATCCAATACTTTTGAAATGGAATTAAAAATGATTAAAAGAAAGTCATTTAGTAACTGCTTTGGTTTGTGAACTATTTGTTGCTAGGGTAACGCTAAGGTAATGTACCCTTAAGCCTATCAAGTGTCTTTTATGTTTAGCAATTTGATGAAGCAAAATCTTTTAAAAAAGCACAGGAATTTAAATGATATGGCTTTATTTTGCTAACGTATTTTATTCTAAAGTTTTTCAAGGACTGATACAAATTCTATTTATAAGCAGATAATTCTTTGTCTAAATCGCATGAAACAGACATCAATAATTCAAATATGGATATGTTTAGCATTTCTTAGGAAAATTAATTGTTGGAATTTTTTATGTATAAAAATATATTGTTACATGTTTTTTTTTTAAATATATTTTATAAAAACCATTATTATTATTAATAGGCATAAAATAAAATACTCCAAATCAAATCAATATATTTATTATTGAATCCTAAGTAGCAACGACTCTGCAAAATTAAAATTAATATGCAAATACTTCTGTAGATTGCTTTGTCTTTGAAAAAGTTATATTGAACAAAAAATTTACACATAATCGCAACATGTTAAAATTATCCTTCTTAGTTAAATCTCAATATAAAACGGGAACAATTTTTGAAAGGGAATCAATATAAGCATTATATAAAAATGAATGAATATTTCATGTTAAGCAGTTTCTTGTAGATGCTTTCATTATTTTCAGTTTTGTTTCATTTTTTTTTATTATTGTTCTGAATCATTCGCCATAAGTTAATATTTTACAATGAACTGTTATTAATTGAAAAATGATAATTTTTAAAAGAATTAATCATTCACTTTATTAATGTAGATATTCTCCTTTTTTGTGTACATGTACCAGACAGAATTTTGTCTGCCATAAAGTTATCTTTCAACGAACAATTAGTTCGCTCAAATTAGGAGTGAATTTGAAAATTGAATGAATTTACTTTTATGAGAAAATGATTTTATGATTTTTAAGAAACCTGACTTTTTGTTTGCTTTGACGTTCATCACACACTTACAATCAACTTTACTGCTTATGTCATATTTTACTATGCTTCTAAGAGAAATAGCTTTTAGGAAAGTTTTGATACAGATATGAATGGAAATGGGTTAATTTTCAATAATTAGATATTACTTAACGTATCTATACTTCGATATTAATGATGTGTTACCTGCGATCTTGGTGAAAATTTAAACAATGAATTAAAATCCTTATTTGTCCCTATTGTGGCTCAATGTTAATTCTAATAAACTTACATGTTACATCTTTGAAAATCAAAAACTTTTCCATCCTTGAGGGTGCTATTACGATGTAGCGCGAGATCGATGGTGCAACAAATAGTTTCATTGTTTACACTCCTGAATAAGAGAAGTTTAAAATTCATAATTTAATTTAAAATTAAATTCTTGGAAAATTGCAGAAAAACGTTTATATATATCCCATGTGAAAAATAAATTTAGAATAGTAACTCCTGAAAGATCTTTTCGAATATTATAATTCCTTCTTCAAATCAGTGTGTTCGTAGGATGAAGCACGAGAAATGAACGACAAATTTTTTCACTGTATGCATCCTCACGAATAAGACAGCTATAGAATGTAGAATTTATTTTAAAATTATATTCTTGCCAAATTGTAGCAAAACATTTTTTATTTGCCTTCCCATATGAAAATGGAAGTCAATAGGGCAATATCATATGGTCTCATTGTTGTTTGTTTCTTATCCCACTTGGCTGGCCAAGCCCACGAGCCCATACGACTCATGATTGAAGGGGAAGGAAGCAGCTTCTGTTGTGATGAAGCACTCGTAGGTAGAAGTCTGGCTTTGGCTCCGTGATGCTCTTGCAGTCATAGGAGACCGGGGCCTACGGCTTAAAGTGGATTCCGAACCACTACAAACATCCATGGCACAGCCGGGATTCGAACCCGAAACCTGTGGCACCGAGCGCCAGAGCGCTAGACACTCGGCCATTCAGGTCCCAAATTTGACAACGGCACGCGGTGTTCCCAGGTGGTCGCCCATCCAAGTACTGACCGCTCCCAATGATGCCTGACTTCGGTGATCTAACGAGAACCGATATATTCAGCATCGTACGGCCGTTGGCATATATATATGGTCTTATACTGTGTGTATTCAAGTGATTAAGAGAACATTTAATATTTCAATTTAATACTATACAATTGCCCAATTGTATAACAAGCCGGAATTAGAGTACAGAAAAAAAAAATACATAAACCTTGACAACACTAAATAATCCTACAGCAGAAAACCCCTCATCCATTTTCAAGAGCGAAGGTTAAAAGTTGAGAAAACGTCACTTAGCCCTGGATAGCTTCTGGAGGTGAATGATTAACAAGTTTGAGTGTCGAGACGTGGAGAATATCGAAGCAGATTCAATTATGAATAAACCCACCGCTGTCTCGGCGAAATTAATTTCCTCGGATAGTTGGGCAAATATTTGCAAAACGCTGGCTGTCAGATATCCGGTTTGTTCTCAGTGCGCCCAGAGTGAATGCACTCTATGCTTCCCGAGATAATTTTATTTGTTCGGTTAGCTCATTGCATGCATTAATCAAAATTTTGTAAGAGAGCGCGCGATTTTGTCCACACGATATCGCTTCATTGAGGAAAGAAAATACTTTGTGGTTTATTGGAAGTCGAATTTGGGTTGACACGTAATGCGTTTATAAAATGCACGTGAATTAATCAATAAATTAAAGTAATTACTTAAGACCAAGGCAGATTTTTAAGTGTTTCGCAAGCTTTGTCAAGAATGAAACAAATGAAAGGAACTCTTTATTTTCTCTGCATTTGTTTAATGCATAATAAAGCAAGCTGCATATAATTCATATCAGTTGCTATAATAAGTATTTATACTGTATGGTATTTTGAATATATTAATGCCGGACTTGCCCAATAATAAAGTACAAATCTCGCATATAGGAGGTTTAAAGTTTGAATCTGCAAGCGACGCAATCAATTACAAATACAGCTGTCTTAGATGCGAAAATTGGCGATTATGGCAGAACACAGTTACCTGACATTGTCAGCTAGAATGCCTGGTGGAAAAGCTCCGGGATTTATATATATATATATATATATATATATATATATATATAGTTTAGCTTACATTGTGCATTGTTCCATTTTACATTGTATATATATAGATAGATAAATAGACAGATTGATAGATGATAAATGATTGCAAAATTGTAGCAGTACGTTTATTATTTGTTTTCCCATATGAAATTTAAATGTAGAATAGTAATCTCTAAAAAAACCTTTTCTAATATTATAACCGTTTCTTATCAAGATGTTTATAGGATGGAGCACAAAATCACTCATACGAAAAATAATTTCCCTGTGTGTATTCACAGTAATAAAATTTTAAAATTCAGAACTTCATTTTAATATTGGATCATTGCCCAATTATATAATACGCGGAAACTACAGTACAAAACATTACGTACTTAAGCTTTGACTAAATACTCCTACAGTTGAAAAAAACCACATCCATTTTTAATAGCGAAGGTTAAAAGTTGAGAAGACGTTCCTTAGCCTTGGAAGGCTTCTGGAAGTGAATGACTAACAAGGTTTGAGTGTCGAGACGTGGAGAATATCGAAACGGATTCAATTATAAATAAACCCACCGCTGTCTTGACGAAATTAATTTCCCCGGATAGCTGGGCAAATATTTGCAAAACGCTGGTTGTCAGAGATCTAGTGTGTGTGTGCTCAGTGGGCCCAGAGTGAACGCATTCTCTATTTCCCGAGATAATTTTATTTATTCGGTTAGTTAATGGCACGCATTCATCAAAATTTTATAAGAGAGCGCGCGATTTTGTCCACACGATATCGCTTCATTGAGGAAAGAAATTACTTTCTGGTTTACTGGAAGTCGAATTTGGATTGACAATGCGTTTATAAAATGTTCGCGAATTAATCAATAAATTAAAAGGAATTACTGAAGATCAAGACAGATTTTTAAATATTTTGAAACCTTTGCCGGAAATAAAATAATTTAAAGATACAATTTATTTTCAAGGCATATTGATAAGGGATGATAGATCGTTCTATAGGTTTGCAATTACCAGTTTTTTAGAATTATTTGGTAATATGGTAAACCACACACTTAATGGTATTTTTGGTATGATTTAAGCTTAATGGTATTTCGATATTTATTTATGCCTGACTCGTGTCAAATAATAAACTTCAAATCTCGCATGTAAGAGGTTTAAGGTACGGATGCGCGGGCATTATAGTCGCAGCTGTCTAAGAAGTGAAAGTTGGTTGACGATTATGATATGACACGCAGTTAACTGATATTATCATCTATTATGTCTGGTGGAAGCGCCACAAGGGGTTTTTACCACGATACACAAATATGGGACAGCTACTACTAGAAAGACCATTTATTATTATTATTCCTTACTGGATTAATCACTTTATATTCAAAACGGTATGTCACAATGTACACAAAACTACACACGCATATATATATATATATTGAAAAATCAAATATGGACGTGGAGATGCAAGTATACCTTTTGATTGTATATACTTGAATATGAATTATTTAAAATTATTTATATTCAATATTATATACATTGAAAAGTAAAATATGGATAAGAAGATCTTTTGATTGTAGAAATTTGTATATGCATTATTTTAAATTATTTATATTCAAAATGGCATACCACAATGTTTAGCTAGCTATATGTATATATATTAATTGAAACGTAAAAAGATGCATGCGAAACATTTGATTCTAAAAACCTGTATATATATTATTTTAAATAATTTAAATAAGAATTTTAGGAAAAGTTTACTTATTACATATATAATTAAAAAATCTTAATTTTATAGTTTAAAATATATTCTCATTTCATGCAAATAACAATATAAATTATTTTTACTAAGATAACATATTCTATAACGCAACACTAAAAATAAGAATATTAGTGTTTATTGGTTAAATATTCATGCTAAGAATATTTGATTCAGAGACACTTCATAGGTGTAATTGATTAACCTTTTGTTTTTGCATTAAAATGATTCCCAAAAAAAATCTGAATTATTGAAACCTTACTAAAACTAATTGCAATTTAACAAATGACTACAAATAAAGCTGTATTTATTTATCAATATATATGTAGAAATCATATTTTCTATTCAAAAATTTGAACTTCTAGTAAAACACTAGAAGTTTAGTTTTTAATTACAAGAGTTATCCTATGTGTCAAAAAGAGGAACGAGAATACATTTCCTGTTTTTAAAAGATGTTGCGTCTTTATAATTTTTTTTTTTTTTTTTTGGCAGTTTTAGAAATTTATTTTTAACACCTTCTTGAGCTCGTAATCCTTCCCATCAAATTGTAAAGATTGGCTTCAACATCACTTTTTTATCTTCCAAACCCCTCATAATCGTCTTCATCAATCATTGGAATTTTCTCGCTGACTTTCGACAAAATTTGCAGGGTGCCTTGCTTTCAAAAGTTTTACAGCCATCATTTCATCTTCTTTAAAAAAGAAAGCTAATATCCAATAAAATACATTGTGTTTTACAGAAAAATATTCCAGTTAAAATAGGTTTAAATGAAATACTTCATATCTGCAATGTATATATTGAATATAGTACGATCCAAAATTCAAAATAATGAATTTATCAATACCTTTTTTAAATGAAGGTGCATTATTGTAATTATAGACGGATAGATATAATGGATAGGTTTGATATAAATTTTAGAATATGAAATCATGGTGGTGGTCTCAATGTGAGTTGGGTTCGGTTTCTTTTGTCGATCTGCAGTCACTCTTTGAACACTTTTAGGCTAATCAGAGAGGGACCTAAAATTTAATGTTGGTTCTGAACCACTAACAAACATCCATGAATCAGAGTGGGAGCAATTCTTTTTACATAAATTATATAGCATCCCACATATTGGTACAAATATATAAATATATAAATATTGAAATATATAAATATTAAAGCATATCTTGTGAAGTATCATTAACTTCAAATTGAAGCTAAGACAAAGTTTCTCAATACAGTGGGTATTACAGTGGGACAGCTAATATCCAATAATGGAAAATAGTATTTTTGAGAAAAACATTTCTGTTAAAATATGTTTAAAGGAAATACTTCATAACTTCATTGAATTTAGTATGATCCAAAAGTTGAAATTATAAATTTATCAATACCTTTTTTAAATGAAGGCGCAATATTTTAATTAAAGATGGATAGGGTCCAATATAAATTTTACAATATGAAATCATAGTGGGGATCTCAAAGTGGGTTTGGTTTGGTTGGGTTTGCTGATCTACAATCACATTTTGAACACTTTTGGCTAATTAGACCTACAGTTTAACGTCTATTCCGAATTATTAACAAACATCCGTGACTCAAAGTGGGAGTAATTCCTTTTACATAAATTAACTAGGCACTACATAATACATTCTTGTAAAGTGTCATTAACTTCAATTTGAATCTATACTAAAGTTTCTCAATATAGTGGGTGATATATATAAATATGCATTGCTTTAACTTTTCAGTACAAATTGATGATATCAGGTCTGATTACTTAAGAAATTCTGCAATTATTTCTTCCACTTTGAGACTTATCCGTTACAGGGCCATTTTCATTAAATTTATTTACTAAATTTCATATTTGGCTTTTTTTTTAAATTTTATTTTACAATATTATTATGCATCTGTGATGCGTGAGAACCAAAAATGTAAAATAAAGTACTTTTGATTTAAGAAAAATTTGTCATCCAAAATAAAGTATAATCAGTGATTGTATATCTGCAATACATTGTTTTATTATCTAGAGATTTTATAGTTCTCCAGTATTTAGACTATAATTCATTAAGAATCGTAAAAGAACACGTGTAATTAAATAGGTTTACAGAACTCAACATTTTTTTAATTATATTCTTGCCTTTTAATTTTTGAATATTTGAATATTTTAAAGATAACATGATTAAAGCAACATAGTCTTTGAATATATTAACTATTTTGGTATCCATTGCCTTTCATTTATGTATTTATTTAAAAGTACAATAATTAATCCATGATAATTTCAAACTTCTAGAATTTCATTCCAGTTTTTTCCCTCGAACTTCAAAATTCATTTAGCAGTTTTAAAATTTACTTTCAATTAACATTCTTCTTTGGAGAAAGAATTTTCAGAATCCGCGTGTCGAAAATTTAATTAATCATAACATTTCGAGTTCCTTAAATTAAACGAAATAACTTCTCAGCAACATTTTCGGCTCTTCCGAAACTTTGGAATGTTTTCTTTAAAATCTAAGAAAGATTCCTGCTTTATAAAATTCAATTAGAATGCAATGTTCGATAATAAGCAATTCTGCCTGACTAAGACATTAGTCTAAAGTACTTTACAATTTGAAAATATGCTATATTCTTCCGAATAAGAACAGTTAAAGTTCCAATATCCACTTACTGAGTGCTTTTAACTTTTACCATTCGTAATGCTTTTTGTAGTTTCACGTGCATTAAAGATTCAGAAAATACTCAGATTCAGCAAAATAATTTTTTTCCTTCTTCAACTGTTCGTGTTTTCCCAATATCATAAGTCATTTCTATTTTATGCGCATAAGACGATAAAGTTTTTTTCAAGTAAATTGAAAACTTAAAGCAATTCTTTTTTTATATTACAAAGTCTTAACTTAAGTTTTAGTTTTAAAATAAGAGAAAATTCATCACTTTGAAATAAACTTTCAATAACCGCCTTCCGCATTAGAGTGATTTCAAAGTGAACTCATCTCCTTTTGCAACAAAAAGGATTAAATCATGTGTTTCATTTTTAAATCTCTGCTACATAAAAGCATTAAAGAATTGATTTTTACACAAATGGGGAAAAAAATTAACATTAGTAATGAAGATTTGGATTAATGTGATGAAACTTAATTGAAAGAAATGTAAAATTCATTTCTAGAAAATCTGCTTAAGACAGTCTTAAGAACAAACGTAAATCATTATTTTTTGCATGTAATTATTAAATGATAAAGCAAATTATTTATTTAGTGTCCTAGAATAAAGAGATTCAAAAATTAATTAAATTATTGTGATATAACTGTAGAAGAATTAAAAATGATTTATATATGTGAATGATACATTTCACTCCATTAAGAATGGAAGTGGTTCGGTTAATTAATGTTAAGATCAAGGGGTCCGGAATCCACGTTAAACTGAAGGTTTCGGTCTATTCATACCAAAGTGAGCACAAAATGACCATAGAGAGCAAAAGCAAACCAGTTAAAAAGAAATGACACAAAAATAGCAATGGGTAGAGAATGTCTTATTTGCTCACTTTATATATAATAGTTTGCAACAACTAAAACCCATGGTTAAAAATGAAAAAGAAATAATTGTGAGTTTAAGGGAGTATTCTACTGTAGAGGCATGAATTTCGCCCGGTTTTTGAAGCACTGTACAAATAAACAAAAAATATTTTAATATCAATTTTTTTATCATTTGTTTATTGATGTTTTATTATTACATAAAAAAATTATTAAAAAAATGAAATTAAAATTGACAAAGTTATGAGCAGTCAAAGTGGGGGGTCAAAAAAAAAGAGGGTGTCCTGGCGTGCATTATTCCAACCCTCCTGGTGATCTGAAACTTAAAAAACAGACGGATTCTTAATTATTATAGATGCCGCTATCGTATAACCCTTGGATTAGTTTAAAAAAAAATTTTTTTTAAATGGCGGCAGTTTGAAAAAAAAAATTTTTTTTTTTCATATTTTTTTAATAATTCCGAATTTTTAAAAAATACTAAATGAGAAGTTATAGTTTCGGGCAGGGTTCACGCGATGAAGCGATGTATAGAGAACATCCTCTCCAAATTTGAAGTAAATCAGTTCATTAGAACTCGAGATATCCTTACCGCCAGCTCGAAAATAGTAGTTCAGAGAAAAACGCGTTCAAAGTTTTGAGACAAGTTTTCGACAATTTTACTTATAGAATACTTACATATTTTTAATCGGCGATTCCTGGTTCATATAAGAATCCTTCCTCTACTTCAAAATGCTCATTCTCCGATGTTCTCTGGTGAAGACGTGCAGTTCTACCCTCCTTTGACGCCTCTGAAGTCCGGAGTTCCGAGCGCTCGATACGCGCTTCGTCCCGTCTCGCTGCAAAAGCATTAGCTTCTGGGCCAATCGTGATTCCCATAACATCTAAGATTTTTAATATAGGTATAAAACCTTCATTAAAAATACTAACTGCGAAGAAATTGGCAATTTCAATTATCTTCGGTCTAGCGTGAATGTGCTTCGGAGCAAAAGTCCAAATTAACGAATTCAAAGATTCGTTATTATTTTATTATTATTTTATTAGTTATTTTTTTCGTTTCAGAACCCAAACATCTTTCCGATAAAGAATCAGCTGATAAACTTTCATAAATTGGTTTTATTACTTCTAAAACTTTGTCATTTAGAGGAGGATTTCTGTGGTCAAATTCGTCAATAGTGCCGTCTTCTATTGCCTTCTGATAGAAATTTTGAAAAATCCTTTTAATGACATATTTTTGAATATCTAAACTTTGAAAATATGAAAAAAAAAAAAATTTCGATTTTTTCAAAATTCTACAGTAGAATACTCCCTTAATGGGAAAATGGGGTATCTTGTTTTGTGATGGAGCACCCGTAGGTATACTGAATTGGCGCCGACTCGCTAAAGAAAAAGCTTAGTTTTAGAAAGTCTTAGAGCTTAGAGCTTAGAAAGTTAAAAGCGGGAGGACTTTTAAGGGATCTACCCCGTATTTGCCCACGTATGAGAGGAAAGCCGGAAAAGTCCAATCAAGTGCTCTGACTAACGAGGCAAGATACTGAATATTGCAAACAAACATCATCGAGTCTCATTGTTATTGAAACAGTGTCTACAACAATGCCTCTGTTCTAAAAGACTAAACTTCAACCCTAATACTCACCAGCGGCGCACGTTACCACTAAGGCACGAGTCGGGCATTCTGAACTTAAATTTATTTCATTATGAAACACAGTAAAAATATCAATTAATATTAAAAAATGATAATTATTAGCGATTGAAATAATTACTTTTTTCTTTTTTAATTATCTTTAAATTTAGTAGCATGATAGAGAATTAAGGGGGATTGCTAGAGCAAAAACACTCAGGTCTGAATCTGCTATCCATGACCATTGCAGCCGCTTGTTTCCGAATAGAGAAAATTCGTTGGTGACTTTGAGTAAGTATAAGGTAAGCATTTACTGGTTTCGTCCCATACGAGACATAAATGCGAGCCAGTTACTCCAAAAATTCATCCAGAAACTAATATCCAACTTTATCATTCATCGTACGTGTTATAGATATGTGGAACACGAGCCCCCTCCAAAAAAATGTTTGTTTATTTGTAATATTGCCAAATGAAACTCTGGAAAATCGTAACATTTTATGCTGACTCTAAAACTTTTTTTTATCAGTAATTATTTTGTATTTAGAGGTAAGTTTATTTAAAAATTCAATTAAAACATCTTTACAGACATAATATTATCAATACAAAAGATTTTTTATTAAAAAAAAAAAAAAAAAAAAAAAAAAAAAAAGAATATGTTTTTTTATCAAAAGAGAATTGAATTACAAATAATGCAATTTCTTTTGGAACTGCAATAAATGTTTTTGATCTCAGGTAAATTACAAATGAACAGCATATTTAGCAATCTATTTATAGTTTAAATACATTTTGACATTAATCAAAGCTCCTCTGAAACCTAATTATTCACTCAGTTAAATCCCAATAAACTAATTAAGGTAGAATCTTTAAAATGAAACATAAATTAATTCACGGTTAGCAATCCAACAAGTTCATCCGATATTGTTATAATCCAATCCCGTCTCACAAAAGTAGGAAGAGAACTGAATGACCAAACAAAAGACGACCAGGGATCAAAAATCTGAAGTAGAAAGAATCCTCCCATCTTATGAATATTCACAAAAGCCTAATTAACCGACGCCGATAAGAACAATTTCCATTTCTGCTCTCAACAATCGAGCCTTTGTGACGCGAAAGGGGAATTTGGGTAATCCGATTTCCCATAACCGTATTCCCTCAAGTTTCGTGAGCAGCGATCACCTCCGTTCATTCCCGAAGAATTGGATTAAGAAGACAATGAGTTCCCATCACACCCCTCGGTCCTCAAGGGTTTCACCACACTTTCCGTTCTGCCCAAACCAGATAATGCGGAAGTCAAACGATTTGTCGAGTGGCTGACACACAAGTGTTTGCAGCTATGTCGTGGGGAATAGGGAATTAGAAGTCGTCTCTCTGTGGTAAGGTGTGGAATAGTTTAGTTCTGTAGGCTATTCAACATTTAGAATCTTTTGTTCCTGCATTTGTCGGTTGCATTTCTATTATTTACGATCTTTTTGTGACACAAATATCGAATATCTAACTGATAATACTTTATATGTTTTCTGTATTTGACTAAAACTAATAAAAGAAATAGTTTTATTCCCATTTTAAGCAAAGAATCGGAAAGAATTTATAGTTTGATTATTTATATAATATCAGAAGATTAAAATACGTGAAATATGACAAAATTAAGAAAAAAGAAAACATTTAGTGGAATTTATTTATAATATAATATTTTTTTATTTTACAATCGAGTAGGTGATCGGTTCACATGTTTCGCACAAAACAGAATAGGCAAAAAGGTGTTATGTTCGTTTTCTATATTGGATTAAAAATTATTTATCTTATTATTTTTCTTTAAGTTTTAATTGAAGAAAGGGAAAAACATACCATTATATATGCACTCAAGAGCCAAAACATTATGACCACCCCTACATTTTGCAAAGAACTCGCCTGGATGACGTGGATGGCAAATGATCAGGTGGAAGTGGTATTTAACTGCTGCTGGAGAGTCTGAAGAATCAATCCGTCACTTACTTATGTGTGTGATAGGAAAATCTGGAGTACTTATGCAAAGTGGATGAATGACGGTGAAACCAGCAGTTGACGACATGGTTTTGGACGTCCACACGCTATCAAAGAAAAAGGTCGTCGGAGACTGTCTCGCATGGTGAAGCACAGTGGCTCAGCTGACAGCCCAATACAATGCAGGGTCAAGTAGAATAGTATCGGATCAGACTGTTCAGCGGACACTGTTGGATATGGGGCTATGCAGCAAACGTCCCACTCGTAAGCCTTTGCTGACCAAGCGTCATCACCCGGGATCATCGTGACTGGTCCATGGATCAGTGGGAGAGAGTTGCCTGGTCAGATGAATCACGGTTTGTCATTCATCACGCCGATGGCGAACAGGCGAACAGTTGCTCTCTCAATGTACAGTAGGCCATAGACAGGCCGGTGGCGGCGGTATTATGCTTTAGGGGACGTTCTGTTGGGCGTCTCTGGGACCCGTGGTAGTGGTAGAGCAGACCATGAATGCTACAGGGTATCTGAACATCATTGCGGACCAGTTGCACACTTACATGGCCTTGTTTTTCCAGCTGGAAATGGAATGTTCCAACAGGACAACGCCCCTTGTCACAAGGCTGAAATTGTCTTGGAGTGGTTCCAGGAATACGGTGCTGAATTCTAGTTAATTTCCTGTCCTCCTAACTCACCGGAATACATATCCGATAGAACACATTTGGGATGTCCTGGGACGGCAGCTCAGAGTTTAAAGACCACCAATTCGCAATATCTCGGATTTGCGTGACCGTTGCTTAAACATCTGGCACAATACGTCTTCGGCCATCTACCAAGGACTTGTGGCATCGATGCCAAGGCGGGTTGAAGCTGTGTTGTGCGCCAAAAGTGGGCCAACTCGTTATTGACAGGTGGTCACAATGTTTTAGCACTTCAATGTATATATATATGCAATATCCAAAGGATAAAATGTATAAACCATAGCATATCAATTAATGATAAAAACTGTTAAAGGAATATATTTCTAATAAATCAATTGCTTCAATTATTTAAATACTTTTGTATCCCGTGTTTGTCCGGTTTAAGCACGCAAATGCAGGGATTTTCTCCTACTTTTTTGCGTCTGGTGGAGTGGAGCAGGTCCTGTTGAGATGAAGCACCCGTAGGTAGAAGTCTGAGTTACCTTCGTTTCGTTGAAGAAGGAGACAATGCGTTCCACGAGGACTTTTAGTGGAAACCAACCTGCAATAAAGGAAAATCGGTGAACACCCACCAGGTAGTTCGACTCAAAAGTCAAGCTGCTGAGCATCACACACGCCATCGAGTTTCCTCGTTTTTTGAAATAGTGTATACAACAAAGCCTCAATATTATGCTCACTAGCGGAGCACGTTGCCACTGTGCCTTGAGTCAGGTGGTGTGTCAATTTGCGGTGACAAAATACAGGTACTAAATGCATGTTTTACTTCATTTGTTTTTATTTTATGTAATTTTTAAATTAAACGAATTTCTCTCTGAATCTTACATCGTTAACTTTTAATTGATTATGCTTGAAAGTAAAAGCAGTTTTAATTTCCAATTCATATTGCTCACCAGCGCAGCACTTTGCCACTAAGCCAAGAGTCGGTGTTTTCAGTTTATGGTGGCAAAATATGAGAACTGGGTAGCGTAGCTTTCGTAACGCACCCTGTAAAACGCAGAATTCGCTAATGTATAACAGTACGGACACATTTTAATTACATCCCTGAACTCGGCTGTAGGCCCTCGTTTAATTAACCTAAAGTGTGCAAAAAAGGACCGTATCTAGACAAACCAAACCCTGGAATCGGAAAATAGCAATAATATGCAACTATATGAATTACATTAATATTTTTTTCCAGTCATAAACTTAGTAGATTAATTTTATTGGTTTCATTCATATATTAGCATAGTAACTAAAAATTTGTTTTATTTAATCTGTTTTTATTTCATTATATTTTAAAAATAAACGAATTTCTCTCTGAATCTCATATCATTAATTTTTCCTTCATTATGTCTGGAAGTAAAAGCAGTTTCAATTTCCATTTTTTGCGATACTCCTTCCATTTATGTAAGATTCAATTTATTTCCTTTAAAGCAAGCTGTAAGTAACAGTTTTAATTTAAATTTCTCATGCGAGAAGCTTTCTTTTACGCGAAGCTATGAATCAAATAAATTCGGTTTTGTGACTTTTAATACATCCTCTTCATAATTCATGAAAGAGGATCTAATTTTACTTGTGTATGCACAAATTCATTTATTTACATGCACGAATTGCATTTCTGAAGAATAAGGAATACCGTATAAGTAAGAAATATAAATAAAGTAAAGACGAATTACCTATATACCTAATTATTATTATTTAATTTCTGTACGTTTACAAATTTGATTAATTATTTCAAAAGAAAATTTTCTTCTAGAATTACATTCTCTTCTAGTCTATATTTTTCAAAAATAAACAGTAAAAATAATTTGATTTTGCTTTTCTGAAATTTTTAATTATGCGTGTAATCTTTATACATATAATATATATTTTTTTACCCTTTAACTTCTTTCTGAAAAAGTTGAATGTGAAATCGAATTAGATTCAATACAAACAATAATAAAACAACAAAAAGGAGTAAAAATAATTTATTAGAAAACTTAATTTGAATCGGAGGTTCAATTTTCGTATTTGCATCTGTTTTTATTTTTAATCATATCTGAAGAAAAAAAAATTTAGTGCATCAGTTAGCTTTCCTGTATAATAAGATTTGAGCGTAAATTTTTTAATGTACCGAAGTGTTCAAGATGTTAGTTTTTAAAATGTTCAAGATATTACTTTTTAATGTAACATTTCAAATGTTTTCAATATCTTTAAACTGCAAATATGTATGCATAGTATTTCATTCGTTTCGGTTCTGTGACTTTTAATACATCCTTTTCATAATTCATGAAAGGAGATCTAATTTTACTTGTGTATGCACAAATTCATTTATTTACATGCAAGAATTGCAATTCTGAAGAATAAGGAATACCGTATAAGTAAGAAATATAAATAAAGTAAAGACGAATTACCTATATACCTAATTATTATTATTTATTTTCTGTGCGCTTACAAATTTGATTAATTATTTCAAAAGAAAATTTCCTTCTAGAATGAGAATTTTCTTCTAGCGAATATTTTTAAATTAAAATAATAAACAGTAAAAATAATTTGATTTTGCTTTTCAGTAATTTTTATTATACGTATAACATTTATACGTGCAATAATTTTTTTTTCTATTCTTTATACCTTTTTGAAAAATTTGAATGCAAAATTGAATTAGATTCAATACCCATATTAGTAATGAAATAATAAAAATAAAAATAATTTATTAGAAAACTTAATTTGAATTGGAGATTCAATTTTTTTTATATTTGTATCTGTTTTTGTTTATAATTATACTAAAAAAAATATGCAACAATCCGCTTTGCTATATAAGAAAATCTTAGGTTAAATATTTTTAATGTATCAAAAGGTTCAAGATATTATTTAAAAAAAATGATAAATGACTTTCAACTATTCATTTCTTATGGCTGCATTTAATATTAAGATAAAAATTGTGGAAATAAATAAATTAATGTTTATTCTCTGTGTTTCATTATTTGTAATTTATGATAGAAATATATCTTATTTATCAGTAATTCTTGATGGATATATCTATCTCAAATCGACGAGAAAATATTCGAACAGCACGAAATAGTTATTTAAAGGTTTACAGTTATGATTCTTAAAAGGGGCCTGAATGGCCGAGTGGCTAGCGCTCTGGCGCTCGGTACCACAGGTTTCGGTTTCCAGTCCCGGTGGTGCCATGGATGTTTGTAGTGGTTCGTAATCCACTTTAAACCGTAGGTCCCGGTCTAACATGATCGTAGAGCGTTGCGAGGGCATTGTTACTCCGCGTCCGTGGCTTATCTTCAAGTTACACGTGCCCCCTGGGTAATGCAAAGTGAGTAACGTCTGTGCAGCTCTTGCCTTAAGGCACCAAGACCAAGCTGTCTAAGTGTTTGCCAGCTGCATTAGAAAAAAAAAAAATGATTTTTAAAATGATGATAAATTGTTATATTTTCAGCTGAAAATAGTGAAATTTGTATAATAGCGAAATTAAATTATAATTTAGTTCAATATTTAAAATGGTTTTAAGATCTTTAATCAACTAATATATACGCGTAGTATTTTATCCGATGTAAAAAATTATGGTAACTTTTAAAATGTAAAGAAATCTTTTTTTAATTTTACTATTTACTACACACATTTACTTTTCACATAGAGAGAGAGAGTTAATTAGTAATATAATAATGAAAAAAATATTTTAGTCAGAAAATATTTAACTGCTGTGATTTAAACATTTATACCATGAATTTATTTGATGATTCTTAAAATTTTAAAATTCCATAATGAGTATCATATTTATAACACTTTTAGGTTAAAATGAAAGGAAAAAAAAAAAAACGATAATCTAAAATACACATTTATCCACTGAATAACTACTTCTGCAATTCTGTAATTATTTTTTTATCCTATAAAACGTTTTTTTCAAAATAAACGAAACGAAATCTACAACGAAAGATGAAATAAAGTAAAATGTTTCAGAAAATGCAAACTTAAAACAAATCTTATACAAATAAATGCAAAAATAGGCTTTCCTATTATATTTCCTTATGATTTTTATTTACAACAATCCTTTGATCACTGTACAATTTATTTATCAATGTAAAAGAAAATCTCTTTCAAGAAATTTATCAATTATTTTATTTGTCATAAAAGACATAATTGAACTTTCTTTGCAGAAAACAACAAATCTGCAGGATTTAAAAACACGAGAATTAATAAACGAAACAAATCAGAAACCCAACAAATAACAACTACTTTTCATCATTAGTGTTCTTTAAATTAAAAGCACTCATATAATAAACGGAAAAAGAAGAAGAATCTGATCAGGTAACAATTTTTTTTAATTATTATTTCACTTTCTATCACCACGCCCACTAACAGTTCCATCTTCATTTTTTTTTCTTTCTAATGCAGCTGGCAAACACAGACAGCTTGGTCTTGGAGGCCTTAAGGCAAGTGCTGCACAGACGTACTCACTTTGCCTGACCCAGGGAGTGCGTATAACTTGAAGATAAGCCACGGACGGGGAGTAACAGTGCCCTCGCAACGCTCTACGTTCCTATTAGACCGGGAAATACTTTTTAAAGGGGATTCCGAACCACTACAAACAATCATGGGACAGCTGGGACTCGAACCCGAAACCTGTGGTACCGAGCACCAGAGCGCTAGCCACTCGGACATTCAGGCCCATTCCATCTTCCATCTTCTTGAAGGTATAAAAATGTAAGCTCCGTAATTGCCCAAATTAAAGCCGTTTTTTCCTCTCACGTTTTCAAAGAAATTGGAAGACGATAGCCTTTTAATTATTGCTGCTTTTTTTAGCCTTCCTTTTGTCTTGAAGAGCAGTGCTGATTAAAACGGAAATTTTACGGTCAAATATGTATTTGACTTCGATGGCAAGTGGTGAAGAAAATGTCGTTTTTTTTTTTTGTCAAGTAAAAGTAATATTTAATTCATTTAATTAGTTGAAGAGATTAAAGACAGACAAGATTCGAAAAGATACATCAGATATTTTACAATGAACTTTGATTAATTGAAAAATAATAATTTTTAGATGAATTAATCATTAAATTCATTAATTTAGGTATTCTCCTTTTTTGTATATGTACCAAACAAAATTTGAAGGCGATGAAATAAATTTGGAAGAATAAATAAAGAATTTCTTGACAAAAGAATTGGTCTTACATTTTGGGCCCATCCCATTCCAGAAATTTATCAATTATTATATTCGTCATAAAAGATATAATTACATAAGCTTCCTTTGCAGAAAACAGCAAACCTCCAGGCTTTAAAAATACGAGAATTAATAAAAGAAACAAATTAAAAACCAAACAAACAGAGACTACTTTTCATCATTAATGTTCCTTAAAATAGAAGCACTCCTATAATGAAGGGGGAAAAAAAGAAGAGTCTGATCAGGTAACATTTTTTTTTATTATTATTTCACTTTCTATCACCAAGCCCACTAACAGTTTCACCTTCGTGAAGATATAAAAATTTAAGCTCCGTAATTGACCAAATTAAAGCCATTTTTTCCTCTCATGCTTTCGAAGAAATTGGAAGACGACAGCCTTTTAATTATGGCAGTTTTTTTTAGCCTTAATTTTGTCTTGAAGAGCAGTGCTGATTAAAACGGAATTTTATGGGGAAATTAGTATTTGACTTCGATGCCAAGCGATGAAGAAGATTTCGGTTTTTTTTTTTGTTTTTTTGTCAAGAAAAAAGTAACATTTAATTTATTTAATTAGTTCAAGAGATTAAAAATTCTAAAAGATACAGGAAAAAAAAATTATTAGTGAAACGATTTACTATTTTTTACTCCGTCTCGTTTTTGAGTGGTTTATAAATTGTTCAATTCTTAATCACGTTTGCTGTTGTAAATCTAGATCCATTGTTTTTGAAAGGGAATTAAAAATGGTAAAAAAACGGAGTCGTTTTGTAACTGCTTTGGTTTGTGTTCTGTTTGTTACTAACGCAACGTATAATATGATATTAAGCCCATCAAATATCGCTTATATTTTGGCAGTTCTACGAAGCAAAATCTTTTAAAAAGCACAGCAATTTAAATGATACTTTTTTTCACCTTGGCACAAGGCTTTATTTTGTTAACGTATTTTATTCTGCATTTTTTTATAGACTCGTACAAATCCTATTTATAAGCAGATAATTCTTTGAGTTAATGGTATGAAACTGACATCAATAATTCAAATAGAGATATATTTTGCATTTTGGGGGGAATATAGTCTTGGAATTTCGTTTTTGGAAAAAAATGAGTTGTTACATGTTTTTTTTTAAAATGTATTTCATAAAATTGAAATGTATTTCATAAAATTATTATTAAGAAATAAACAAATAAGATCCAGATCAAATCAATATTTTTACTATTAAAAGTCCTAAGTAGCTAAATTGCAACTACTCTGCAAATAAAAATTAATAGGCAAATACTTCTATAGGTTGCTTTGTCTTTGACAAAAGATATATTGAACCCAAAATTTACATGTAATTGCAAATTAATTCAATTTATAATCGCAACAAGTTAAAAGTATTCTTCTTAGTTAAATCTGAGTTTAAAACAGAAACAATTTGCTCAATATAAGCATTATATAAACAAGAGAATGGATATTTCATATTAATCATTTACTTTTAATTAACTTTCCTTGGTTAAGCATTTACTTGTAGTTAAACGTAACTTTTAGTTATGTTTAATTTTTAGAATAAGTAATATAAATTATTGAGCTGAATAATTTTTCATATGTTATTATTTTATGGTTTTATGATTCTTAGATTCAGTACTTTCAATTATGTTTATTTTTTACAAAAAGTAAGAGAAATTATTAAATTATTGTTCTGAATTATTTGCTATGCGTTAATATTTTACAATGAATTGCCAATGAAAAGAATTTTTAAATTCCATACCATAAAGTTATCTTATGCTACCTCTGGTCTTATTGGTATGATTCCATACAAATTGTGTTACTTACTTTAGACACAATAAGACCATAAAAACAAATCAAAATTACAAAGGGAAAAACCAGGCATTCTTAAAAACAGTTAAAAACGAGTTCTAATGATAAAAATTTAAAAGGTTAGAGGCACCAAAAGTTCGTGTGATCAGAATATGTTATCTCTAGCTCTCCAGTAAAGAGTGCACGAATCCCCATTCTGTAATACACTCATGTCCATAAATTAAGGATAATTCCGAATCACACAGAAATCAACACAGCATCAGACCTGTCTCGTCAGCTCTCTTCAACTACCGGTACGACAGTTTCAAGGCAGACCGTGTACAGACGCTTAGGGCACATTGGTCTATATGCTCGTAGGCCTGTCAGATGTGTTCCACTTACCGCAATTCACTGTCGCCTGCGATTAACCTGGAGTAGAGAGCATGCATTGTGGACACCGCAACAGTGGTCTTGTGTGATGTTTTCCGACGAGTCCAGGTTTAGTTTGCAGTCTGATTCTCGCCGGACTTTCATATGGAGAGCGCCAGGTACCTGTTACCATTAAGAGAACACCATTGAACGACACCGTTACGGTGGTGCGGGATGGCTCGTTTGGGGAGGAATTATTTTTGGTTCCAGAACTCACCTGAATGTTCAGAGTGTAACGATGACAGGCCGCATCCATCGGGATGTCATTCTGAAACAACATGTACCTTTGTTTCGGGGCGCCATGGGTGCTGAATTTCTGTTTATGGATGACAACGCCCGTCCTCACCGTGCAAACATTGTAGACGAATGCCTTCAATTGAAGGATATCACCCGTATGGATTGGCCAGCATACTCACCGGACTTGAATCCAATAGAGCATGTGTGGCATATGCTTGGCCGACGCATTGTAGCCCGTCAACCGGAACATTGGAGGGCATTGCTTGATGAGTGGTGTAATATTCCCCAAGATCACATTGATAATTTGATACTCAGCATGCCTAGGCGTTGTAAGGCCTGTATTGCATCGTCCGGGAGACATACTCCATATTAAAAATCATACTAACCATGTTATACTGTTTTTTGTAAATAGGTTCTTTTTTGAAATTTGCTCCAGGGAGTAAAAATCGCAAATTTTATTAATTATGTCAAACATATAGCATTTTTTTTTGCTGTTTACCTTTAGTTTAATAAATAGAATTTACAAAATAAGTCAAATTAGTTTTGCTTCTGTCTCTTTCTTTGCCTGAACTTCATTATCCTTAATTTATGGACATGAGTGTAAGTTAGAGTTCAGTCCCGAGCAAACAAGAGGATGGGTCTTCATTTTCTCTGTCTTTCATAAAATATATAGATCAGATATCGCATCACCTATTTTGGCCAGATGTTCGGCCAGGAAGTCGTGCCCAGTTCTTAATCTAAAATTGGTAACAGTCTCTTTGAGAGTTTTTCCAATCATTTTCTTCAGGCATCCTGGATTGTCTCCCAAACTTTTCCTTTGGTGTTTGCTAATAATTCACTATACGATGACTTAATTTCGAATAATTATTTCTCCCAATAGAGACAAGAAGGATAGGAAAATATTCAGGAATTTCTTCTGATTTCTTTTTCGCCAGAAGATCTACCCTTTCGTTTCCATCAATACCAACATGTGATGGAATTCACTGACAAGTGATGCATTTACCATTTTCATGAAGATCAACGAACACAGTTCATTCAAACAAATTATCGGTGTATTTTAAAATTAAATGAATTTATTTTTGATGAAATCACTGCAGCGCTCTTTCAGGTTTGAAGATCGGTGCCTGGATGTTTGTAGATGATCACTCCATTTAAACCGTAGGTCCCGGTCAATGATCAGCGTTGCGGGGGCATTTTACCATTTCAGGTTAAAGGTAATCAAAGTGAGTAACTGTGCAGCAGTTAAGGCATTCAAACAAATTTTAAGTGTTTGTACTTTCGAAAATTAAAAAATTTTATAAGAAATATTTTAACGTTATTTCAAACAATCTTTTAAGTAACATGAAATTTTATTTGCATCGCTTTTCATCAAACACTGACTATCAACTTTCTTGGTCATGTGCATATTTTACAATGA
Source organism: Caerostris darwini (assembly GCA_021605075.1). Lineage (NCBI taxonomy): Eukaryota > Metazoa > Arthropoda > Arachnida > Araneae > Araneidae > Caerostris > Caerostris darwini. Next base: position 75,721 of record BPLQ01007287.1, on the reverse strand, counting down.
TTCTTAAAGAAATAACTTCGATATACATTGACGAAAGTTCTGATACAGATGTCAATGGAAATGGCCTAATTTACAGTTGTATTAAAGATGAAGATGTAACTTGAACCCTTATACTGGAACATTAATGATTTGTCATCTGGATCTTAGTGAAATATTTAACAATGAATTAAAATCCCTTTTTTTCACCCTTGTGGTCCTCTGATAATTATAATAAACTTACATGTCCTCTCTGAAATTCATAAATCTTTTCCACAAAGGTGTTCAAGGAATGAAACACGAGATCCACGGTACAAAATTATTTTCATTGAGTGTATCCACATGAGTAAGAGAGCTTTAAAATTTAGAATTTAATATGTATATAATGCACTTGCCAAATTGTAGCAAGATGTTATTTGTTTTGCATTAAAAAATATTTTCACTGTGTGCATTCACATGAGTAAAAAAGTTTTATAATTCAAAACTCCTATTTAATATATGGCATTGCCAAATTGTATCAAGAGCCGAAACTACAGTCACAAAAAAATATATACTTAAGCTTTGACAACACTTAACCGCATCCATTTTAAAAAGCGAAGGATAAAAGTTGAGAATGCGCTACTCAGCACAGGATAGCTTCTGGAGCTGAATGATTAACAGTTAAATTAATTTCCTCCGATATCTGGGCAAATAATTGCAAAACGCTGGCTGTCATAGATCCAGAGTGTGCATCCTGAGTGAACGCACGTTCTATATTTCCCGATGATAATTTTTATTTATTCGGTTGGCTCGAATTGCAGCATAGAATCAGAATTATTTTAAAAGAGCGCGCAAATTTTGAAAAACATTCGACATTTGCCTCCCATATCAAATTGAAAGTCAAAATCCTTCATATGGATTTATTGTGTGTATTCAAGTGATTAACAGAGCATTTAATTTGGGTTAATACTATACAATTGCCCGTTTAGAAAATGAGTTACAGTGCAGAAAAAAATACATAAACCTGAATGGCTAAATGTCTACAGCAGAGTGGCTCATCCATTTTCAAAAGCGAAGGTTAAATTTGAGAAGATGTTCAGCCCTGATAGCTTCCGGTGGTGAATGGATGTTTGTCGAGACGTGAGTTCGAAGAATTCACTTTGAAATTAGGTCCCGGTCTCCTATGACTGTCAGAGATCCGGTTTGTGTGCTCAGTCAGACAGTGAATGCACCTACGGGTGTTTCCGAGATAATATTATTTATTCTGCTTCCTTGCACCCTTCAATCATGAGTACGTAAGAGAGCGCACGATTTTGGGCTTCGCCAGCCAAGAAATAAAATCCTTGCGGTTTAAGAAACGAACAACAATGCGCAATAAAATGTACAAGAATTATTTAATAAATTAAATGAATTTCTAAAGATCAAGACAGATTTTAAAAATGTTTCGCAAACTTTGTCAAGCTTGAGAATACTTGATTCCAAGACAATTCCGTGTTGAAATTGATTATTATTTTTTCTTTTTATGTAAATGATTTCCACAAAAATTATACTAAATTATTGAATCCTCGAGAAATCTTGAAAATGAATTACAATTTAACCAACCACTATAAGTAACATTGCATTTATTTTTCAATATATATATGTAGAAATAAGTACTTCTAATCAAAAACTAGAACATCTAGCAAAACACGAGGAAGTTTTAATTACAACAGTTATCCTATCCGTTAAAAAGATGAAATATAATAGGTTTCCTGATTATAAAAGTTTGTGGGCCTTTTAAAAATGTTTCGTTGGCAGCTTTAGAAATTTATTTTTAACACTTCTTTGAACTGGTAATCCTTCCCAGCACATTGTAAAGATTGGCTTCAGCATCACTTTTATCTTCCAAACTTCTCATAATCGTCTTCATCAATCATCGAAATTTCCTCGCCGCCTTTCGAAAAAATGCATAGGATGTCTTGCTCTCAAAAGTTTTACAGCCATCATTTCATCTCCTTTAAAAAGAAAAGACTGCTAATATCCAATAATAGGAGATAGTGTTTTTAGAGAAAAACATTTCTTTTAAAATATGTTTAAATGAATTACTTCATAATTGCAATGCATACATTAAATAATGTATGAATCAAAGGTTGAAATAATGAATTTACGAATACCTTTTTTAAAATGAAGACTATTTTAAAACTAAATGAAATGAAGCTGAATTTATTTCAATTCTTTTCTTCCATCCTATTTGGATCAATTACGTGAAAAAGAATATATAACATATATGAGTGCATGAAACAAAATGGTAAATATATTTGTTAAGATAAAAATCACATACATGTTCCCCTAAAGATTACACAAAATAAATACAAAGATTTGATACTTTCAAGGCTTATCATTTTTTTCACTAAATTAAAAAAAAAAGTTTTATAACAACAAAATTAGGGCATGATACTAAATTAAGTTTTTTTATCATCAAAAAATAGGGCATGGCATTTCGAAATTCTGCTGACTTTTTTTTATATAGCATTTCGATCTATCGAACATAATGTTGTACATTTTGGAAATCAAACCTGCTTCCAAAATGAGGAGGAAAATGACAAATGAGCAAGGAAAGGGAACTAAAATTACACAATTAAATAATGGTGAAGCGAAATTTTTATCAATTAAAATAATTATTAAAAATGCTATAGGGGAAATTATCTCATTAAATTATTAGAAAAAATAAAGAAAAAGAAGTAGAGAGACACGATTTGAAAAATCTCACTCCCCTAGATCCAGCGCAATAGCGATATTCAGCCTGGAGACTGGACATGATGGTCTTGCTAAACATCTACACATCATTGGTATATACAACAGTCATTTGTGCACTTTGTGCAACCAGAACTGATTGCGCAAAGTGCACAAATTGCAAAATGGCAAGTTGAAATTGCAATTTGCTAAGTTGTACTTCTTTGAATGAAGAAAAATTATACAACAGCTATTGACGGGCTAGAGAGTTGACGCAACTGCTATACAGCGACTAGTTTTCTTTTAGTTTTATGTAGTCACAGTTTGATGCAATTGTTGTCATTGTTATGAGATACTGTTTTGTTCTGTTTTGCTGTTTCGTATTACATCTTGATGGATCCAGCGACTAATTTTATTTTATCTTTATGTAGTCACAGTTTTAATGTAATTGTCATTGTTATGAGTTACAGATTTTAATTTATTTTATTGTTTCGTATTCCTCGCTATTCTCCAATCTCATGCATCTGTGATGAATGGGATTACATCACAGATGCTTTACAAACACAATAAAACAAACATTGTAAAACAATAAAAATGTAAAACACAATAAAACAAACATTGTAAATAATAAAAATGTAAGACACTATAAAACAAACATTGTAAATAATAAAAATGTAAGACACTATAAAACAAACATTGTAAAACAATAAAACAATGTACTTGAGATGTGCAATCACTGAACATACATCATTTTGAATGGTAAGGTTTTTTTTAATGTAAAATCAAGTGATTTTGCAATAAAAAAACTTTACCACTCAAAATAAAGCATGATCAGTGATTACATATCGCAAATACATAATTTTAATTGCCTTGAAGCATAAAAGTTCTCAAGTATTTAGAATATAATTAATTAAGAATCGACAATTATAATTAATAATTAATCACGTGTAATTAAAGAGTTTTGCATTATATTCTTGCCATTTTAACATTTGAATATTTTAAAAGGTAATATAATTAAAGCAAGATAACCACTAAATATTTTAACTATTTTGAAATCCAATATCTTCCATCTACGTATTTATTTCAGAAGTATAACAATTAATTCATTTCAGAAGTACAATAATTAATCCATGATAATTTCAAACTTTCAGTTTTTCAATCGAACTTCAAAATTCATTTATCAGTTTTAAAATTTACTTTCAATTAACTTTCTTCTCACAAGAAAGAATTTCCAGAATCCAAGTTTCGAAAATTTAATTAATGATAGCATTTCGAGTTCCTTAAATTAAACGAAATAACATTTTCGGATCTTTCGAAACTTTGGAATGTTTTCTTTAAAATCCGAGAAAGATTCATGCTTTATAAAATTCAATTAGATCGCCATGTTCGATAATAAGCCATTCTGCCTCACGAGGACATTAATCCCAAGTACTTTAAAATTTGAAAATATGACGTATTTTCCAGACAAGAACAGATTAAGTTCGAATATCCACTTACTGAGTGCTTTTAACTTTTACCATTCGTAATGCTTTTTGTAGTTTTCCGTGCATTAAAGATTCAGAAACATCAGAATCAGAAAATACTCAAATTCAGCAAAATATTTTTTTTTCTTAACTTCAACTGTTCGTGTCTTCCAAATTCCATAAATCATTTTTATTTTGTGCGTATAAGATGATAAGTTTGAATTATGATTTCAAGTAAATTATAAACTTGAAAACAATCCTTTTTATATTACAAAATCTTAACTTAAGTTTTAGTTTTAAAATAAGAGGAAACACATCACGTGAAATAAACTTTCAATAACCGCCTTTCGCATTACAGTGATTTCAAAGTGAACTCATCTCTTTTTGCAACAAAAAGGATTAAATCCCGTGATGCATTTTTTAATCCGTGCTACATAAATGCATTAAAGTATTGATTTTTAAAAAAGAAAAAAAATCGACGTTAAAAATGAAGATTTGGATTAAAATGATGAAATGTAAATGAAAGAAATGTAAAATTCCTTTCTAGAAAATCTACTTCAAACGTAAAACAACATTTATCTTTTGAGTGCAATTATTAACTGGTATAGCATATCTCTACTTATTTAGTGTAGAACAAATTGTTAAAAAAAAGTAATTAAGCTATTGTAATATAACTGTAGGAGTATTAAAAATAATTATTTTTGCGAATAATACCTTTCACTCCTGCTATCACGACAAAACACAAAAAATGTGAATGTGTAGAAAATTTGTGATTTGCCCTTTTGATTTGGAACTACTAAAAAGTAAAGCATACTACTAAATTGAAATGTAAAAAAAAATATTCTGAACTGTTGTTGTGACTTATACTTAGTGTCCGACCGCTCAGGATGGACTTCAGGGGCGTAAAATGTGGGTAGTGGGTAGGTTTCTGTTGTGATTGAGCACATTTATGTAGAATTCAGAGGTGGTTCCGAGTCGCCAAAGAAGAAGGGCAATACCTTCCGAGAGGTTTCTTATGGTGATCTAATCCACATTGCGAATCTTAGGGTAGGGAACCGGAAAAATGCTGCCAGGTAGTCAGTCTAACGAAGCAAGATGCTGGACATTGCCATCATCATCTCCTTGGTTTTGAGACAGCGTCTACAACAGTTCCTCCTGTTGATTGAACATAAACCCTAATGCTCACCTGCTGCGTACATTACCATTGAACCACAAGTCGGGCATTCTGAACTTAAATTTGATTATGAAACAGTGAAAATATCCATTAATATAAAAAATTATAATTAATAGCGAGTACAATATTTACTATACTTGTATTAGTTTTTTAATCGCTTCCTAAATTTCGTGATGTGACTGGTAATTAGGTGGGATTACCATTAGAGTAGTACCGACCATAAGCACTCAGGTGCGAATCTACTATCCATGACCATTGCAGGCGCAATTTAGCGATTTAGACAAGCCGCCGAAGAAGTGTAGTGTGTATTGTACAGAATTATTTAGTTCTGTGAGCTATTCAACATTGAGAATCTTTTGTTCCCGCAGTTGAGGATTGCATTTCGTATATGGATTTTGCATAGAAATTCCGACTTCATGGAAAACATTTCAAGGTTTGCTACTAGACGAGACACAAATGAAAAACCAGTTACTCCAAACAGGCATCCAGACTGTAATGTCCCCATTTTTCATCCGTCGTACATGATATGCATAATTAAAACACAAGGCCAAAAAAGGTATATTTATTTGTAATGCTGCAAACTGAAACTACGAAAAATTCAAGCAATTTATATTTATTGTAAAATGTTTTTATTAGTAATTTTTTGTGATTAGGGGAAGATTATTGAAAAACTTAATTAAACCATCTTTGCAGAAGTAACTCTTATCAATACATAAGCTTTTTTCTTAAAAAAAAAGTTTTATTTTATCAGAGAAGAATTGAATTGAAAAACAGTGCACTTTCTAATGGAACTACAATAAATGGTATAAACACTTAGGTAAATTACGAATTATTAATATATTTAGCAATCTATCTATGGTTCAAGAAAATTATTTGACATTATTCAAAGCTCCGCTTAAATTTAATTCCAAACTCAGACAAATTCCCAATATGCTAATTAAGATATAATCTTTAAAACAAAACATAAATTAATCCATGGTTAACAACCAAACAAGTTCATCCGATATTGTCATAATCCAATTCCTTCGCTCAAAAGTTGGAAGAGAACTGAAAATCAAACAAAAGCATCAAAAATCTGGTGAAAAAAGAATCCTCCCAACTGATGAATATTCACAAAAGCCTAATTAACCGATCCCGAAAAGAACAATTTCCATTTCTGCTCTCAACAATCAGGCCTTTGTGACGCGAAAGGGGAATTTGGGTAATCCGATTTCCCATAACCGTATTCCCCAAGTTTCGTGAGCAGCGATCATTCCTGTAGAATTGGATTGAGAAGACAATTACTCCCATCACACCCCTCGGTCCATAAGGGTCTCACGACACTTTTCCGTTCTCCCCAAACCAGATAATGCGGAAGTCAAACGATTTGTCGAGTGGCTGACACAGAAGTGTTTGCAGCTGTGTCGCGGGGAATAGGGGAACAGAAGTCGTCTCTCGGTGGGTAAGGTGGGTAATAATATAGTTCTGTAAGCTATTCAACATTTAGAATCTTTTGTTTCCTGCATTTGAGGGTTGCATTTCAATTATTTATTATATTTTTGACACAAAAATAGAATTTATGACTGATGATGCTATATTTGTTTTTATTTGACTAAAAACTACTAAAAGTAATATTTGCACTCACATTTTAATCTAAAAAAAGGAAATGATTTATTTTTTATTTATTTATATACCATCCGAAGTTTAACATGTATAAAACATAACATAAAAATTAATGAAAAAGAAAACTTCTTGTGGACTTTATTTATAATATCAAACATATACTTTTATATTCATCAGTCCTCAAAATGAAAACTAAGCTTTATTTTTCTTTATAATATTTAAGAAACCACTTTGTCAAATTTATTAATGGTTTCTGATAAAACAAGTAAGACATTTGCCAGACATATCACTAATCACATTGCAAATAGCATGGCACAAAATAAAAACCAACACCAGACATATATGTCGAATACTTATGTAACGCTAATCAACTAACACTCATAAAAATAATTTCATTATTGACTTTCAATACTTCAACTTAACTTTGATGAAGATTTCCCCCAAACGTATTCACTAAAGTACTTGGGTGAGCAATCACGTCCATTTTATTTTTGAAGAATTGGGATTTGATGACTATTTGAACACACAATCGGATGCCATGTTTTTCCGTTATCTCAAAACAGATAATGCAAGACTCAAACGGTTTGCCGAGTTGGTGACATCGAAGTATTTGCAGCTGTGTCAATGGGAATGGGGGAATCGCTGCACCTGCCACTTAGTATTGCACTAAAGGAAGTTATATATAAAATTTATAATTTTTTGTTTCTATATCAGTATGTCTGTTTACTTTGTTTGCTTTATGTTGTGTACATAAAACAATAACCAACCAACGAGTAAATGTTCGTTGTTCATTATTTAGTAAGCCAAACAAACGAGTAAATGTTTAGCTTTATGTTTAGTTAAAAACGTTTTTAGCGTTTGTTTGGTATATTTGTTTTACACAATTGCTATTGTTTTTGATATCTGGGCACTTTGATTTTTAGTCATTTCCTACTAAAACGACTGATAACTAGCAGTTTCTGCATCCCAAGAATGTTCCAACAGAGATAGGCTTACATGAAATCCGCATGGCTCTTTCGAACAACCCCTTCCCCCTCCCCCATAAAAAGGTATCTAAAGGTAATAAACTCTTCCCTTTTCCTCGGGTTCAACAGAAAGATGAATCCGGAACTTCCGGCTCATTATTTTCTTTTTTCATTTCGAATTGAAGAATTCCAGTTTGAAAATTTTATGATAATATTACAAATAATTAATCAATCTTAAAATATTAAAAAATTGTTCAATATTTTTTAATTTTTACATACCATCATATATTATCTGACGCTGTCGACATTTTTAAACAACATACAAATCGAGATAAAATCGTAGAATAGTTGCCGTTTGAATTTGGCGTCAAAAGTAACTGGTTGTAAATATAAGTGAAGAGAATTGCAGACTGTTCAAGAAACATGGGTTGCCATATTTCGCGACTTATCACCCAATTGGCTCCACAAAATAGTTGCCAAATCCCAACGGCCCCTATTTTTCGATTTTGCGTTTTACTTCGGTAAATATTAATTAATTCATGAAATTTTGAATTTCATATGCCTTTCTTAACCTTCTCGAGTTTTTTACACAAAGTTTTCATTAATTAATTATTTTCATATTAAAACGATAGGAGAAAATAAATAAAACGCATTGCTCACGTTGTTCCCAAATAAACCAAAAACATTAATTCAATGCAGAATAAGTATATTTTGTACCGGAATTTAATACAATTGTAAATAAATTAATTTAATTTATAAAAATTACGCTAAATTGTTTTCAAAAGCTAAAAAGTAAAAAGGGGGCTGATAGCTGAGTGACTAGCTCTTTTGCGGTGCCGTGAGTGTTTGTAGTGGTTCGGAATCCACTTTAAGAAGTAGGTCCCGGCCTAATAGGACTTTACAGCGTTAGGCGTCGGGGTGACAGCCCTATCCCTGAAAAAGAATACATCTCCTATCGCGAAATCTGTCAGAAAGCAGACAGCCTTGGCCCACTATGGGGCTGTTGTACAACGTGCATAGTTTACTTTGGTATATTTTATTGAGGAAATTTGGGATTTTATATGTCATTCTTCAATTTAGCGATTTTTTTATTACAAAATTTATTATTTCATTATTCTGTTCACATTAATTTGATGGGAGAAGATAAATAAAACACTCTCCCCATGCTCTCCTCAGAAATAGTTTTAGTCTTAACCTTTTATCGATAAAATGGAATACATAAATTGCATTTCTAATGTTAAACCACAAAGAATTTATCACAAGAAAAAGTTGTTTAAATTAATGAAATAATATTTTTCTTTGAACTTATTTTCTGGGTGCTTTTTCTCTTAGTTTAATTGAGAGGTTTCAGAAAAGGCAATTTATATTTAATTAATTAAATTTAAAATATAGTATAAGTAATTTAATACTTATACAGTAAAGATTTAAAATTTTTTTAATTGTATATATTTTTCTGTTATTCTGAGTAGAAAGAAATAATCAAATTACCAAACTCAATCTCATAGATTCGTCCATGTGTGGTAAAATTAATTTAAAAGTTTTTAATTCAGCTAATTACTCGTCGACTAATTAACCACCGATGATTGTCCTAAAAGAGTAATTATCTAAGTTTATTTAGATCCTTTTTGGATTGTATTTCCTCAGTAAAAAATAATTTAATAGAAAATTACTTAAAAGAGTTTTTATTTTTGTCTGAGTATAGTACCTGTATATGTAACTAAAAATTATTAATTTTGAAAATTAAAAAATAATGTAATTGCGATTAAAAAGTTATAACTTAATTGAATCTTATTATTTAAAAAATTTAAACATTAGCATGTATCCAATGTAGTTTAAAATAAAATAATAATTTAATATAAAGTCCATTCTTGAATGACAATGAATGTAATTACAAAATATGAATATATATATACAATAACTATTTTACGAATTTGAAGATATTTAGTTTATCAGTGATAATCGTCGATTATTTATTAATCAAAATATAATTGAAAAATATCTAATAAGAACTAAGGAATTATATTCCTAGGTTATTAGCATCATTTTTAATAGAATTAATATTATTTTAAGCAATTTTACTTCTTCAAATAAATATTAAAATTCTTTATATTATTTCGCAATAATTAAAATCATTTATTTAGAATTTCTTTTTATGCAATTTAAAAGAAATCGTGAAATTAGGAGTTTCTTAAAATAAATGTTTAAAAAAAACATGAACAGGAATGTTCAACAGAGTTTCATTGATAAATCATAAAAATTGTATCAAAATAATTTAAGATCAATATGTATGTGTACTTGAAATTTACTACATATAATACTCCGTTTATTAGTGTTTATTAAGAAAAAAATTCCTGCTATAGATTATTGCGGGAATAGAAAAAAAAAGAAAAGATTCAAAATGAATAATTAAAAAATCAGAAATATACTTAAATGAATTTATAAAAATGTACATTATATGTGTTTTTTAGATAATAAAATATGATCTGGACGTTGGGGAATGTGACTTTAATACAATTTTTTTAATAAAATAAGTATCATTTTAAGCAATTTTATTTCTTAAATAAATGTAGAAATTATCCATATTATTTCACAATAAATAAACACATTTATTTAGAACCATTTATTTATTCAATTTAAAATAAATAGCGAAATAATGAGTTTCTTGAAATAAATTTATGAAAAACAGGAACAGTTTATTACGAATATTCAGTAGATTTTAATTCATAAATCATTAAAAATGCTCCATAATAATCCATATTTATCTGTACTTGAAATATAATATCCCATTTATTAGTGTTTATTAATAAAAGAATTCCTTTTATAGAATGTAGTGGAAAATTGAAAAATAAAACAGATTTAAAAATAATTTTAAAAAATCGGAAATAATTATTGAAAGAGCTTATAAAAATATACATTAAACAGAATTTTTAGATAAATAAAATATAATCTCGGCGTTGAGGAATGGGCTTTAATACGAGTTTTCTCTTCGATTTACTCAGGAAGAAATGTTCTATTTATGTTTCGAAGGAAACATTTCATCGGGAAAGAGAAGAATATGATAATAACAAATAAAGAAATATATCACGCGATGAAAGTTATCCGGAAGTAGTAGATGCATCGGCATCGTGATAAACTCATACCTGGAACTGAATAGTTTCTAGCAAGGGTATTACCGATCAAAGATAATTGTCCAAGAGTTATAATCGCGTATGATTGATACACATCATTAATACACACATTCTCTCAATCTTATTGTGGGTTTGATTAACATTTAAGTTATTATTCTCAGAAAAGAATTAAAAAAAGTTATGTAAGAATACCTAACTGGGATTTTTATCTTAGATTAAAATTTTTTTGTCATATTCTCTAACAAAAAATGTTCCTATATGCAGCAAGCCCGAGGCTTCATAAAAGTGTAGTCAAAAGACAAGTAAATTTAGCACGTAAAGTGGGTCTAACTAGCCTATTAGGCTAATTAGACTTACTTTCTTTACGTGTTAATTATCTACTTTTCCACACGGATTCTGAACCACTAACAAAAATCAATGCTACCGCCGGGAATCGAACCGGAAGAGCCTGTAGTTCCAAAGGCTAGAGAGCTAGTCAATTTGCCACTATGCCGCACAAAACAGGTTTGAGTGGGGTGTATGAATGCACATTTTGACTTTTTTAACATATCTCGGTTTCTATTGTATATATTTTCTTTAGGAATTATTTAAAACAATTAATTCATTCTAAATAATATAATAAGATTATTATATTAAAATTGATCTATTCCAAAAGTATTTCAAAAATTTAAAGGTAGACGACTAAAACTCTACAGTTCTTTTTATGAATCTTGAAAAGAAAATCTATTTACGCAAGAATAGTTGTTCAACAATTTCTCACCCAAAATGTCGATGAAAAAAATGTTATAAAAACCCCTAGTTATAGATAAAGAACGCCCAGTACTTTTGAACAAATTACCGCCGCTCACCCTAACCATTCCTCTCAAGATCAATATGCTCCTTTGTTAGAGAAACTGCTATTGAAGGAACACTCATCCTATCGTCCACTCTACTATAAAAGATTGCTGACGTGGATGTAGGACCTTTCCAATAGACGACGAAGTTGAAAAAAAAGCGAGTTTTAGTGCTCTTAGCTGCGATTTCTTTTGTCACCGATAATAAAACTTGGCAAAATGTTTGTAATTTCTTTCTTCGCGTGATCTGAATCCGATGTGGACTTTGGTGCTTCAAAAGGAATGAAGAATTGGGGAATCATTCTAGTTGTTTAGAAAGTAAATGATGATATAATAATTTGTGAATTGCGAGTTAAACGAGTTTTTCCATTTTTTTTTAAAGTACATTTAAAATTAATTTATTGTAATCTAATAGTATGTTACTAATTTTATATATATATATATATATATATATATATTATTATTATTATTATATATATATAATTATTTCACAGACCTCATATATACATACATATTATATATCTAATATATAAAATTCTCGTGTCACAGTGTTTGTTGCCAAACTCCTCCGAAACGGCTCGACCGATTCTTATGAGAATTTTTGTGCATATTTGGTAGGTCTGCGAATCGGTCGTAATCTATTTTTTAAACCCCTAAGTGATAAGGGGGGTCCACCCCTAAATATTTTAAAAATTTCTTTGGCAGACCAATGTAGTGGCAACAATGTAGTGTTTTTTTTTTCGAACAATATAATGACTATTTTTAGATGGCGCCGTGTCTCGATGCCTGTACTACATAATCGTAAAATTCTCATGTTCTGAATATTATTGTTTTATATACTACTTTAAATGTTGTGAAAATTATAATGTATGAAATTTATATTATTTCTATGCGAAATAAATCAAATGTATGTAAGTATTACCTGATTTGATAATCAATATTTTTTTTATTTTCTAAGTTTGAATTTGAATTGGAATAAAATATATGGAATGAAAAGTTGTGAATCAAAACATTGAACTTCTCTATGCTTAAAGTTTGTCAACATGTGTTTTATTTAATTAAGAATTATAAAATGAAATGTGATCTGCAAGATAATATAATGTAGACAATATAATTTTAAAGAAATATGATGAATTTTAAGCATTTTTTGAAAAGTGTCAAAATGAAGTAAACTCTGCAATTATTTGATATAATGATAACATTAAAATTTTATAAAAGGTATTATAATAGTTGCAAGTTGAAAATCAAGGACATTTTTTTTTTTTTTTTTAAACTTTTGTTATTTGAAAAACAAAGAATTTGAGTTATAAATTTGAGTGATTTGAATATTGTCGAAGAAAAATTGATAAATGGTACTTTTAAATTGGAAGTTATTTAAAGAAAACAAAACAAATAAATAAGTTTTTATATTAATAAAGGAGAATTTAAAGCTCAATAACATTTTTATGTATGTACATTTGTTTTTATTTACCTTTAGAAGTTGGTTTTAATTATTTCTTATTTGAATTTTTATGCATTTTGTGTTCCTTCAAAACATCATAATACCCATATATTTTTATTTAAATGCTTTGAAACTTCATATAAAAGTTTTCTTTAAATGTATGAAAGGAATAGGACATGGAAATTAACCTAAATTCATAAATTATTTTTATTTCAGTTTTTAAACTAAGAATGTTTGTAAATAATTTTAAAGAAATATGATGAATTTTAAGCATTTTTTGAAAAGTGTCAAAATGAAGTAAACTCTGCAATTATTTGATATAATGATAACATTAAAATTTTATAAAAGGTATTATAATAGTTGCAAGTTGAAAATCAAGGACATTTTTTTAAAAACTTTTGTTATTTGAAAAACAAAGAATTTGAGTTATAAATTTGAGTGATTTGAATGTGGAAGAAAAATTGATAAATGGTACTTTTAAATTGGAAGTTATTTAAAGAAAACAAAACAAATAAATAAGTTTTTATATTAATAAAGGAGAATTTAAAGCTCAATAACATTTTTATGTATGTACATTTGTTTTTATTTACATTTAAAAGTTGGTTTTAATTATTTCTTATTTGAATTTTTATGCATTTTGTGTTCCTTCAAAACATCATAATACCCATATATTTTTATTTAAATGCTTTCAAACTTCATGTAAAAGTTTTCTTTAAATGTATGAAAGGAATAGAACGTGGAAATTAACCTAAATTGATAAATTATTTTTATTTCAGTTTTTAAACTAAGAATTTTTGCAAATATGTAAAAAAAAGTTTGTGTCGACAAACTTTAAGCATACAAAAATATATAAATAATTAAGATATAAATTTGAAAACAGTATATTACCTACATAAGGATATTCCGAGCATAAAAATACTTGCAAAGGAAAAAACTATTCATGTTTTATTTATTTTTGAATTATCAAGTTTTGTAACAATATCACATTTTTGTAATGTTTATCCATATTCTAAAGAATAAATTGTATAAAAAATAATTAAAGTTGATATTTTTATGTAAAATTCAAAGGTTTTGAATATATTTAATCAAAACACTTGAAAAAAGGCTAAATATTTTAAATTCAGGTCATTTCATATTAAAAAGCCTTTGCAAATAGGAGGAAGTTGTAAAAAAAAGTTTGTCGAGCAAATTTTAACTTTTTCAAAACAAAGCTCAGAAAATATTTAGAGCTTTAAAGAAAAATAAAACTATATTTTTTAATAAATAAGACTATGAACTTGATAACTCAATGGCATTTTAACATATTTACAACATTTTTAAAAGTAATATCTCTAATTAAAAGTTGTTTTTAGCTTTTTCTCAGAATGAATTTTTATGCTTTTTGTTTTCATGTGAAGCACCATAACACAAGTAATTTTGATCCAAATGTTACAAAACTTTGTATTTATATTTTTCATAAATGTTTACAGGTAATAAAACTCTGAAATGATTATAGCTACATAAATATTTTTTATTTTAATTGTTAAGCTTGGAATTACATGAAAATTTAAAAGAATTTTGTGTCGACAGCATTTAAACTAGCACAAAATAATAAAGATATAAATTTACCAGAGATCCATTCCCTGTAATATGTTAGTACAAACAAATGCAAACTTAGAAATTTAAAAAATATTGATTTGATATTGAGTTATCATGTTTTGTAACAATATCAAGTTTTGGCCATTTTTACTCTTATTTTAGCTTATAAAAATAAAATAATAATAATAATAATGAAATTTTTTTATGTGAAATCATTGGTTTTTAGATACATTCAATCCAAAAATGTGTACAAAAATAAAAAATTTCAAAAAAATTCATTCGAACGTGTTCGTGTACCTTAAACAATCGTTTACATTTTATTGTGAATTTTTTTTTAAGTCATTTATTATTATATCTCAATTTTATTTTAATTGTATTGTATTTTTTCAATTATCATTTTTAGTAAAATGCCACCAAAAAAATCTTACCTCAACAATACCCGTAGGCGTGAGGTACGACATAGACGTGCTGAGAGGGCCCTCATGTCAACAAATCAAACCACGACAGCAAACGATAACAATACCAATTATAGTATCTAATAATTGAACTAAATACAAGAAAGCCACAGCAACGCGTGGCCGGGTCTTCTAGTATATATATATATGTATATATATATATATAATATGTATGTATATATGAGGTCTGTGAAATAATTTTGAAGGATTTCCAATAGATGGTATAATTAATGCTATACCGCATCATACACGTTTTTTGTAACTGTACTTATACCAAAGATTTTTTTTTTTAAATCTCAAATCAAGTTAATTTTAATTTTACGATATTTTACTATTATATACATACATATATATATATATATATATATATATATATATATGTGTGTGTGTGTTAGGCATGTAAATTATATTTGAGGGATTTAAAATAGATATCAAAACCTAGTCTAGATCACTAGGTCGCATCATTCACTTTTGTAGCAAGCTAGAATCTTTTGTGATGTACCAGTTTCTATGTAGTGTATTTAAAGCATAAAAATATTTGGTGTACTTTTGAATATTGAAGTGAAGTAAAAATATCATATCATTAGTCAATACCGCATCTTTAGTAATTCCTTTCTAACTTCAAAAATGCAATAAAAGAATTCATTAGATTTTGTAGGGGATGCCTAAAATACATAAATAATATGTTAAAAAATTTACTTCATTTATTTTAAAATATGTTTTAAAGATATCATTTAACTTATGTAATATTTACAGTCAAACTATCAATCATTTCACATATAAATTCATATTCATCAACTGATTGCATTTCATTCTAAAAATATTTTTCGATAATATTTGTTGCTTATAATGAAAATGGCCGCAGTTCAAAACATGTCTGAATTACCTTCATACTCTCACAAATCTCTAATATCCAAATAAAGCGAAAGGAAAATCTTACAATATAGTTATTTTGAAAACTGTCGTCGCTTTTCAGACAGTTACGCCGACGTATAAGATTATTCGTTTCATTTGAGTCTGATAAAATACCTCTCGTCTGAATTTTCACTTTAAATGTTCATCTGTTATTGATAGAAACATCATTAAGTTCATATTTGTGCAATAATTAGTGATATATTTCTTAATTCTTGCTAATAAATGTATGGCTCTTCTAACTTTGAAGTGCACTTAAAGTTGTAGAAATATCATGAGGGTATTTGAAATTGCAATTGAAGACTTTATGTTGTTTGCTAATTTTAATAAATCACTGTATTGCGTCATAAATCATTTATACGTTTATTATAAAATTATTATACGCGTCAAACAAATAGTTTTAAATACTCCTGAAACATAACATAAAAATAACTGTTATTTTAAATATTTTTTTTGTGAAAATCAGGATTAGTCATGATAAGTGATTTTTGAATCTCTTTGAAATATTAAACATTTAAATTAAAGCCGGTTTCAAATTTCTAAAATATATTTATACTTAAATTTCACACTTATTTATGATAAATAAGTATGAAATTCAAATAAAAAAATGTATGTAACCACATCTTAGTAGACAGTTCCCATGTGAATTACAGTTTGATAAATGAACATATTTTGTCAACATACTGAACAATAAATGGGGAATAAAATGGGCTTTGTCAATTTACCAATAACCGTATGGGCACAGTTCAATTTATATCCCTGAAATCGAAAAATAACAATAATATGCAACTCTATCAAATTTATTAATATTTCTTTTCCTATGATGAACTACGTAGATTAATTTTAGTGGTTTCATTCATAAATAAGCATAGTGACTAAATACATGTTTTATTTCATTTGTTTTTATTTCATGTTATTTTAAAAATAAATGTATTTCTCTCTGAATCTCATATCATTAATTTTTCCTTCATTACATCTGGAAGTGAAAGCAGTTTCAATTTCCATTTTTTGCGATACACCATCCATTTATTTAAGATTAAATTTATTTCCGTTAAAGCAAGCTGTTCGCAACAGTTTTAATTTGAATTTCTCATTCGAGAGCACTCTTATTTATTTCGGATGCCATGAATCAAATAAATTTTGTTTTGTGACTTTTAATGCATCCTCCTCATAATTCATGAAAGGAGATCTAATTTTACATGTGTATGCGCGAATTCATTTATTTACATGCACACATTTCGTATCTTAAGAAAAAAAATGCTGTATAAGTAAGAAATATAAATAAAGTAATACATGTATACCTAATTATTATTATTTCTTTTCTGTGCTTTTTCAAATTTTATTTTTTTAAATTATTTCGAAAGAAAATTTTTTCTAGAATTAGAATTCTCTTTTCTTTTTTTTTTTTTCGATTTAAAATGAACAGTAAAAAATAATTTGATATCGCTTTTCTGAAATTTTTAATTATACGTGTAACCTTTATACATATATATATATATTTTTTTTATCCTTTAACTACTTTTCTGAAAAATTTGCATAGAAAATTGAATTAGAGTCAATACCAATAATATTAATTAAATAATAAGAAATAAAAATAATGGATGAGAAAACTTAATTTGAATAGAAGATTCAATTTTCCTGTTTGTATTTGTTTTTATTTATAATCATACTCAAAAACAATTTAAAGCAGCAGTGAGCTTCGCTTTATAATAAGATTTTAAAGTAATTTTTTTTAATGTATCCAAGAGTTCAATATGTTATTTAAAAAATGATAAACGACTTTTAGTTATTCATTTCCACTAGCTGTTTTGATATTACTATAAAATTTTTTGAAAATATCTAAATTAATGTTCATTTTGTGTATATTGTTTCATTATTTGTAATTAAAAACAATAAATATATCTCATTTAATCTGTAAATGTTGACTCTTTTTAAATGTCCCAAACAGGCACAGTACATGACAGAAGAACAAAAATACCACCTGGTAAATCATGGTGATTTTAATGGATCGAACTCTTTGGAATCTACGAGAAAATATTCGAATAGCTCGAAATATTTATTGAAATGTTTACAGTTATGATTTCAAATGATGATCAATAGTTATGGTAGTAAAATAGTGAAATTAAATTATAATTTGAATTTTTAATTTAATATTTTAAATGTTTTTAAGATCTTTAAAAACAAATAACCACTCTTATATTTGATCAGATGCCCAAATTATGGTCAGTTTTAAAATCTAAAGAGATCTCGTTTTAACTTTACTTTCTCCATTATTAAACATGATAGAATGCTGTTATAAGTATTTTTTTTTAAATAATTACAATAATAATAAAATGAAACCCTGAGATACTTTGAAACTATCTAAAGAAAATAATGTAAAGAAATTAAAGAAATTATTCTTTTTTCTCGATATATAAATACCGAGGTATATAATTAATATATATATAAATATCAAAAATTATGACCTTAAAGATACATTAATACAGTAATTGTGATAAATTAATATATAATAGAAACTAATATAATAATTGTGAAAAAAACAGCTTAGTCAGAAACCATTTCCCCATGACTTAAAAATTTAGACCAAGAAACTGTTTAGGATTCTTAAAAAAAATCTTAAAATTATAGAAAAGGGAATATATAGTAAGTAACGTCACATATATAACAAATGCTAAGTACTGTAACATACATAAAAATACGAAGTACTGTAACACATGCTAATTACATAACATGTTGTAACGAAACGTAACATAATGCAAAAGTAATATCCTTTTAAAGTTTAAATAAAATAAAATTTACAAATATATATAAAACTTACACTTACGATAAACTAAAAAAAAAAAAAAATTATCCATTGAAATGGTCCGTTTGGAAGTTTTTAATTATTTTTATCCGATAAAACTTTTATTCTATTTCAAATTAATCAATAACGAAAGTCTAAACAACGTAAAATATTTTTGAAAATACAAAATTACAACACATTTTTATATAAATAATTACAAAAATAGGCTTTTCATTTTGTGTTTTTTTATTTACTACAAATCTTTGATCACTGTACAATATTTTCCCAATGTAAAAGAAAATATCTTTCCAGAAATTTATCAATTATTATATTCGTCATAAAGGACATAATTAAACATGCTTTCTCTGCAGAAAACAGTAAGCCTCCAGGCTTCAAAAACAGCAAAACTAATAAAAAAAAATTAGAAACATAACAAACATAGACTACTTTTCATCATTAATGTTCTTTAAAATAGAAGCACTCCTATAATTAACAGAAGAAAAAAAAGAAAAATCTGATCTGGTAACAATTTTTTTTTATTATTATTTCACTTTCTATCACCAAGCCCACTAACAGTTTCATCTTCTTGGAGATATAAAAATTTAAGCTCTGTAATTGCCCAAATTAAAGTCATTTTTTTTCCTCTCACGTTTTCAAAGAAATTGGAGAACGATAGCCTTTTAATTATTGCTGGGTTTTTAAGCCTTCATTTTGTCTTGAAGAGCAACGCTGATTAAAACGAATTTTTATATGGAAATATGTATTTGACTTCGTTGCCAAGCGGTGAAGATTTCAGTTTTTTTTTAGTTAAAAAAAAAAAAGTAACATTTAATTTATTTAATTAGTTGAAGAGATTAAAGACAAATAAGATTCGAAAAGATATAGGAAGAAAAAATTGTTACTATTTTACTAACTTGTTACTGTTGTTTTACTATTTTATTTTTTTACACGTGACGTTTTTGACTGGTTTATAAATTGTTCAATTCTTACTTGACATGTGTTGTTGTAAATCTAGATCCAATATTTTTGAAAGGGAATTAAAAATGATAAAAAACGCAGTCATTTTGTAGCTGCTTTGGTTTGTGTTCTGTTTCTTACTAACGGAACGCCTATTGTGATGGTAAGTCTATAAAATATATCTTCTATTTTGGTAGTTTGATGAAGCAAAATCTTTTTAAAAGCACAGGAATTTAAATGAGATTTTTTCAAGACTTTATTTTACTAACGTATTTTATTCTGCATTTTTTGAAAGACTCATACAAATTATATTTATAAACAGATAATTATTTGTCTAGCTGCATGAAACTGACATCAATAATTCGTATAGAGATATGTTTGCATTTCTGGGGAAAATAAAGTTTTGGAATTTTTTAAGAAAAATGATGTGCTTTTAAATTTTTGTAATGCATTTTATAAAATCAATATTATTATTATTAGTCCTAAATAACAACATTGCAACTAATGTGCAAATAAGAATTAATATGAAAGTATTTCTATAGAATATATATTTGACAAAAGTATATTGAACCCAAAATTTAATTATAATCTCAACTTGCCTCAATTTATAATCGCAACAATTTAAAAAAATCGTAATTATATAAATAGGAATATAAAATAGAAACAATATGATATATAAACATTAAAAAAGTGAAACGAATATTTCAGGTTAATCCTTAATATTAATCTTTACTGCTAGATGCTGAGATTAATTACTTTCAATTATATTTTCTTTTTAAAGCAAGTAAGAGAAATTATTTCTCTGAATCATTCACCATAAGAAAATATTTTACAATAATCATCTATTAAAAGAAATATATTTTTTAAAAGAATTAATCATTCAATTTATTAATGTATGCATTCTCCTTTTTATGCATATATACCAGAAAGAATTTTCTCTACCATCAAAGTTATCTGTCAAAAAAACAACTAGTTCACTCAAACAAATTATTAGTGCAAAATTGAAGAATTTACTTTGACAAAAATTGTTATTTCAATAATTTCAAACAACGTTTCTTAAAGAACCTGAACTTTGTTTGCTTGTCCTTTTTTTTCCAAATTGTAGCAAAATATATTTTCATTTGACTTCCCATATGAAAAATAAATGTAGAACAGTAATACCTGAAAGATATTTTCGAATATTATGACACCTTCTTACTATCAGGGGTTTCATAGGATGAATCCCGAGATCCATGATGCAAAAATAATAGTTTCGTTGTGTGTAGCCTAGTAGTAAGCTTTATAATTCAGAATTTCAATTTAATATTATAACATTGCCCAATTGTATCATAACCAGAAACTTCAGTACAAAAAAAAAAAAAAAAAAAAAAAAAAAAAAAACCCATACTTAAGCGTTGACTTCCCTAAATAGTCTTACGGACCAAAAAAATCACCTCAACCTTTCATAGCGAAGGTTAAAAGATGAGAAGGCGTTGCTCAGTCCTGTATAGCTTCTGGAGGTGAATGATTAACAGGTTTTGAGTATCGAGACGTGGGGAATATCGAAGGAGATTCAATTATAAATAAACCCACCACTGTCTTGGCGAAATGAATTTCCCCGGATAGCTGGGCAAATATTTGCAAAACACTGGCTGTCAGAGATCCGGTGTGTGTGCTCAGAGTGCACGTATTCTATGCTTCCCGAGATAATTTTATTTATTCGGTTAGCTCATTGCACGCATTCATCAAAATTTTTTAAGAGAGTGCGCGATGTGCCCACTCTGTGTCTCTCCATTGAAGAGAGGGAATATTTCGCGGTTTATTGGAAGTCGAATTCGGGTTGACACGTAATGCGTTTATAAAATGTACGTGAATTATTCAATAAATTAAATAAATTTCTAAAGATAAAGACAGATTTTAAAAATGTTTTGTAAACTTTGTCAAGCTTGAGAATACTTGATTACGAGATAATTCCGAGTTGAAATTGATTTTTCTTTTTCTTTTTATGTAAATGATTTCCACATAAATTATACTAAATTATTGAATCCTTGAGAAAACTTGAAAATGAATTACAATTTAACCAACTACTATAAGTAACATTGCATTTATTTTTCAATATATATGTAGAAATAAGTACTTCTAATCAAAAACTAGAACATGTAGCAAAACACGAGGAAGTTTTAAATACAACAGTTATCCTATCACGTGAATTAATAATAAAATAAACGAATTACTAAATATCAAGACATATTTTTAAATGCTACGAAAACTCTGTCAAGTATGAAATAATTTAAACATACGCTTTATTTTCTTGGAAGATTGTCATGGCATGATAGATCGTTCTACAGGTTTGAAATTACATGCGTTTTTTATAATTTTCCCGTAATACGTTGAGCTACATATCTAAGTTGATTTTATAAGGAATATATTTATGCCTGACTAGTGTCCAATAATAAATTTCAAATTTGGCATGGAGGCAGTTTAAGATTTGAATCCACGAGCGACATTTATTACAATCACTGATTTGTAAGACGCGAAAGTTCGTCGACGATTATGACAGGATTCATAGTTTTCTGACATTGGCAGCTAAGATGTCTCGTAGAAGCCCTCCAGGTTTTCCTTACCACGATACACAAATATGGCACAGCTACTTCTAGACAAATTACATGTTATTATCCGTTATTGACTAATCGCTTTATATTTAAAATGTACACCGATATATACATATTATATATATATGATAAAATATGGCCATGAAGATGCATGTAAACCTTTTGATTGAATCAATTTGTTCAAGTACTTTTGAAAATTAGTTTTGTTTAAAATTATATGCCACGGAGAGAGAGAGGTAAAATATGGACGTCAAAATGCATGTAAACCTTTATTGCGTTGTAGATACTTGTGTATTTATTAAATGATTTAAATAAGAATGTTAGTTAAACTTAACATACATTATAATTAAAGAAACTTAATTTTATTATCTAAATTAATCAATGCTTAAATAATCGTGTTTGAAATATCTGATTCAGAAACAATTCCAATGTGTAATTGATTAATTTTGTGTGTGTGTACGGAAATAAATGAATGTCATAAAAACTGTACTGAATTGCCGAGTCATTAACAAAACTTTAATAATAATTTCGATTTACCAAACGCCTATAAATAAAACTGCATTTATTTTTCAATATATTTGTAGAAATAGGAACTTCTAGTCAAAAACTTGTAAAACTCGAGAAGTTTAATTTTTAATTACAGTAGTTATCCTATCAGTCAAAAAGATGAAAAATAATAGATTTCCTGTTTATAAGAGCTATTGGAATTTTTTGAATTTTCTTTTTTTTTTTTTTTTTTGTCAGCTTTAGAAATTTATTTTTAACACCTTCTTGAACTGGTAATCCTTCCCATCAAATTGTCAAGATTGGCTTCAACATCGCTTTTTTTTCTTCCAAACCCCTCATAATCGTCTTCACCAATCATTGGAATTTTCTCGCGGCCTTTCAAGAAAATGTGCAGGTTGTTTTGCTTTCAAACGTTTTGCAGCAATCATTTCGTCTTCCTTAAAAAAGAACATCTAACATCCAATGATTGGAGACAGTGCTTTTAGAGAAAAATATTTCTGTTGAAATAATAATTTAAATGAAATACTTCATAATTGTGTTAATTAAGTATACATTGAATATATTATCATCCAAAAGTCCAAATAATGAATTTACGAATGCCTTTGTTCAAATGAAGAATATTAAAAAACTAAATGAAATGAAGAATTTTAGGGGAATAAATGAAGAATAAATGGGGAGGAATAAACTTAGTTCATTTACTTATTTCAATTCTTTTTTTCTATATTATATGGATCAAACAGAAATATATATCTATATATATATATATATTAGTGTAAAAAACAAAATGGTAAATACGTTTGTTAAGATAATATTCACATACACGTTCCTTAAAGCTTACAGAAAATAAATGAAAAGATTTGATGCGTTCAAGGATTATCATTTTTTAAAAAATTATTTTTCCACTAAATAAAGCAGTTAAAAAGCTTATAGCAACAAAAATCGGGCATTACATACTTAAATTCTACTGACATTTTTTTATATAATATTTTGATCTACCGAACGCAATGTTCAAAATTTTGGAAATCAACCCTGCCTTCTAAAATGGGAAGGGAAATGAATGGGCTGAAAATTTAGCTAATAAAGGGATCTAAGATTTCACTGTCAAATAATTGTGAAGTGCCATTTTCCTCAATTAAAATAATTATTGAAAAATGCCATGGGGAAAATCATCTCATCAAATTATTAGAAGAAACCAAGAAAAAGAAGTGGAGAGACTCGATTTGTAAAATCCCAGACTCGCCTAGATGCACCGCTGTAGCGATCTTCCGTCTGGAGACTGGACATAATAGTCTTGCTAAACATCTGCACGCATTGGTGTATATATATATATATATAATAAATAAATATATATATATATATATATATATACATACACTATGGAAGAAAGTGACGGGACACGACACTATAACGACATAAACCCATATTTATTAAAATTAATAGGAGGTAGGGCCTCCTTTGGCTGCGATCACAGCTGCAACCCTTCTGGGCATGCTTTCCACTAAATTAGCCATAATGGCAAGAGGAATTTCCTTCCAAATGTTTAACAGGAAGTTCCATAGTTCAGGCTTGCTTTTGGGGAGTGGGGTGCAGGCCCTCAACCGACGGTCCAATTTGTCCCAGAGATGTTCAGTTGGGTTAAGATCAGGGCTCTGCGCCGGCCACTCCATGCGTTTAACGTTGTTGTTCACATACCAATCAAGAGGCCTCCTTGCAACATGGCATGTTGCGTTGTCGTCTTGATACCGGCAATCATCCATACCGTACGTTGCCCACAAGGTAGGAAGGACATGATTGTCGAGAATATCACAGTACCCATCGGCATTCATCGCACCATCAACCTTCACCAGTGGGCCAGCCCCATACCAGGAGAAACAGGCCTACACCATCAATCCTTCTCCACCAAACTTTACATTTGGGACGACACACTCGGTCAATAGGCGTTCTCCTGGTAAAAGCCATGCCCAAACACGTCCATCGGAACGGAAAAGGGTAAATCGTGACTCGTCACTCCAAAGGACGCGCTTCCAGTCATCCAGAGTCCAAGTATGGTGGTGTTTGGCCCATCGAAGGCGCGCTTTCTTGTTGGCTTTCATAATCAAAGGCTTATGGGCCGCCGAACGTCCAGTGTAACCTAACTTATGGGCCGCCGAACGTCCAGTGTAACCTAACTTATGGGCCTCGCTACCAAGAGTCTTGGTCGAAACGGCCACACCTGCGACTTGTCTAAAATCATTAGCGATGTTATCCCTGGATGTTTTACGGTTACTTCGAATCTCCCTGCCGAGCACCCGCCTTTCCCTGCTGGTGAGAACTGTAGGTCGTCCACTTCGGGGTTTGTTCTGACAGTGTCCCTGAGTCTTATAGCGACACACAACACGTGCTACAGTTGATTTTGAGCAGTTACGGAGACGGGAGATCTCCCTAATTGACACCTTGGCAAGATGCAATCCAAACAACACACCTTTCTCGAATTCAGACAACTCTTCCCGTGGCGGCATCTTGACAAAAAACAACTCTAGTCGACTCCCCAGAGTATTTATAGGATATGGCTGACACGTGATACCTATTATTGCGTGTGTGTCAGCTATATTGCCGACTTTTCTACTTTTCGAGGGGTGTCCCGTCACTTTCTTCCAGATAGTGTATATATCAGTCGTTTGTGCAACCAGAACTCTAAGGTAGACAAAAATTATTTGCTATGCAGTTTTTCGTAGAATGAAGAATACTGTATATAATAAAATATGTTTAAATGAAATACTGCATAACTTCAAAGTTTGCATTGAATATAGTAGAATTTAAAAGTCGAAATAATTAATTTATCAATTCCTTTTTTTAAATGAAGACGCATTATTGTAATTATAGACGGATAGGGTTGAATATAAATTTTACAATAGGAAATCATGATGGTGGTCTCAAAGTGGGTTTGGTTTGATTTGTCGATCTACAGTCGTTGGTACATATTACAGTCCTTTGTGCAATTAGGACTCTAAGAAGGACAAAAATCATTTGCTACGCTGTTCGTCATTGGAAGGCTGGAGAGTTGATGTAACTGGCATCCAGAGACTAATTTGCTTTTATTTTTATGTAGTAACATTTTTGATGTTATTAATAGCGTTGTTACGAGTTACAGTTTTATTCTATTTTACTGATTCGTATTCCACCTTGATGCTTCAATCTCATCAATCACAGATACAGGAGAGACAATGATGTAAAATCAAGTATTTTTGTAATAAAAAAACATTGCCATTCAAAATAAAATATGATTAGTGATTGTATATCATCATTGCATTATTTTTATTGACCAGAGATTTTGTAGCTGCGTTGTCAAGTATTTAAAATATAATTAACTAAGAATTGTAAAAAGAACACGTGTAATTAAAGAGGTTTACAAAACATAAATTTTTTATTGGGATGATGCTTTTTATTTTTTAACATTTGAATATTTTAAGAGAAATATGATTAAAGAAAAATTGACTTTGAAGATATTAACTGTTTTGGCATCCAATAACTTAAATTTATATATTTATTCCAGAAGCACAATAGTTAATCCATGGAAATATCAAACTTCTTGAATATCATTCCCTTTTTACTTCGAACTTCGAATGCATTTATTTAAGAAGTACAATAATTAATCCATGACAATTTCAAACTTCTAGAATTTCATTCCAGTTTTTCCAGTTCATTCCAGTTTTTCATTCCAAAATTCATTTAGCAGTTTTAAAATTTACTTTCAATTAACTTTCTTCTTACAAGAAAGAATTTTCAGAATCCACGTTTCGAAAATTTAATTAATGATAACATTTCGAGTTCCTTAAATTAAACGAAATTACTTCTCAGTAACACTTTCGGCACTTTCGAAACCTTGGAATGTTTTCTTTAAAATTCGAGAAAGTTCCATGCTTTATAAAATTCAATTAGATCGTCTTGTTCAATAATAACCAATTCTGTCTGACTAAGACATTAGTCCAATGTACTTTAAAATTTGAAAATATGCTATATTTTCCCGAACAAGAACTGATTAAGTTCGAATATCCACTTACTGAGTGCTTTTAACTTTTACCATTCGTAATGCTTTTTGTAGTTTCACGTGCATTAAAGATTCAGAAACACGAGAATCAGAAAATATTCGGATTCAGCAAAATAATTTTTTTTCCATCTTCAACTCTTCGTATTTTCCACAATCAATAAGTCATTTCTATTTTATGTTCATAAGAAGATAATTTTGAAGTATTCTTTAAAGTAAATTATAAACTGAAGTTAAAACAATTATTTTTCATATTATAAAGTCTTAAGTTGTTTTAAAAATCATAGAAAACTCATCACTTGAAATAAGTTTTCAATAATCGCCTTTCGCATTAGAGTGATTTCAAAGTGAACTCTTCTCTTTTTACAACAAAAAGGATTAAATCAAGTGTTTTAGTTTTAAATATCTGCTACATAAATGCATTAAAGTATTGACTTTTATAGAAAGGAAAAAAAATCAACATTGGAAATCAAGATTTGGATTAAAATGGTAAAATTTAATTGAAAGAAATATAAAATTCCTTTCTAGAAAATCTACTTCAAATGTGAATCAACATTTATTTTTCTTTTGTATGTAATTAAAAAATGGTAAAACAAGCATACAGTCATTTAGTGTAGAGTAAAATATTAATATATTGTAATATAACTCTGAAAGAGTTAAATACTATTAGTGTGAAAGATACATTTCACTCTTACTAGGAAGGCAGTACACATAACTGGCAATGTGTAGAAAATTTGTTATTTAAACACTTGATATATAATAGTTTGGAACAACTAAAAAACATAATAAAATTTTAAAAAATTATCCTGAACTGATGTTGTTGATGTGATTAATCCTCAGTGACCTGCAGCGCAGGACGGGCACCCCATGAATAGTCTACTCATGGATGGAGGGAAAGGTGGTAGCTTCTGTTATGATGGAGCACTCATAAGAAGTCTGACTTGGTTCCGAGTAGCTGAAAATCGGCAGGACCTTCCGGTAGGATTAATCGGAGAATTACTCGCATTTCCGTATCGTACTGGAGAAAGACAGGAAATCTCCCACCAGGTAGTATGATTAACGAGGCAAGATGCTGCTAAACATCAAAACACCATCGAGTCACTTGTATTTTGAAACAGCGTCTACAACAATGCCTGTAGCTAATTGAATCTCAGTCCTAATGATCAATAGAGGCTATTACAACCACTGAGCCATGAGTCGGGCATTCTGAACTTAAGCTTAATTGATTATGAAAGATGGTAGAAATATCAATTAATATAAAAAATTATAATTAATTGCGCTTAAAAATTATTTTAGTTAGTTAGTTAATTATTTTTAAATTGTGTAGTAAGATGGCGAATTAAGGAGGATTACTATTAGAGTACTATCAACCATAAGAAACCGATGTCCGATTCTGCTATCTATGATCATTGCAGCCGTTTCTTATAAGGGTATTAACATACAGCATAATGATCTTGTTAGAGAATCTGAGTTACCCCAATTAGGCACAAAAATGGCAATGTCCTCTGTTTTCATCCGTAGTACAGGGTATATATTAGTGGAACATTAGCCCCCGCCCCCCAAAAAAGGTATAGTTAGTTATAATATCATAAACTAAAGCTAAGACAAATTGTAGCACTTTATATTTAAACAAAAAAAAAACTCTTTATCAATATTTTTTTATTATTATTAAAGGCAACCTTATTTAAACACTTATTTAAACTATGCAGACATAATAACTCATATTAAAACATAAAAATATCTCGTGTTTTGTTTATCACAATAGAATTGAATTAAAAATTACGCAATTTCTTTTGAAACTGCAATAAATAGTTTTAGATCTTAGGTAAATTACAAATGATTAATATATTTTGCAATCCATTTATAGTTTAAGATAATTGTTTGACATTAATAAAGGCTCATCTAAAAGTTAATTCCATACTCAGATAAATTCCCAATATGCTAATTAAGATGTCATCTTTAAAATAAAACGTAAATTAATTCACTGTTAGCAACCCAACAAGTTCATCCGAAGGGTGTTATAATCCGATTCCTTCGTACGAAATTCGGTAGAGAACTAAATACCAAAACAAAAGAGCACCAAGGATCAAAAATCTGAAGAAGAAAGAATCATCCCATCTTATGAATATTCACAAAAGCCTAATTAACTGACGCCGATAAGCCCAATTTCCATCTCTGCTTTCAACGATCAAGCTTTTGTGACGCGACGGAGAATTTGGATAATCCGATTTCCCATAACCGTATTCCCCCAATTTCCGTGAGCGGCCATCACCTCCCTTCATTTCTGAAGTATAGGATTAGAAAGACAATGAGTCCCATCACACCCCTCGGTTCGCAAGGGTCTCACCACACTTTCTTCTCTCCCCAAAACAGATAATGCGGAAGTCAAACGATTTGTCGAGTTGCTGACACAGAAGTGTTTGCAGCTGTGTCGCGGAGAATAGGGGAATACAAGTCGTCTATTTTGGTTTTAAGATGTGGAATAATTTAGTTCTGTAATCCATTTAACATTTAGAATGTTTTGTTCCTCCATTTGAGGGTTGCATTTCGAATATTTATGATCTTTTTATTGAAAAAAAATAGAATATATAGCCGATGATACTATATCTGTTTTCTATACTTCACCAAAAGTACTAAAAGTAATATTTTAATATTTTCGTAATATCGTATAGAAGAAAACCCGTAAAACTCTCACCTGCTAGTAAGACTAACGAAACAAGATGCTGAAAATCACAAACGCCGTCGTGTCTCCTTGTTTTGGAAACAGTGTCTACAATAAAGACGACAGCGGAATGAGCATCATCCATCCATTATGCTCCACAACAAAACAGGTTACCACTGAACCATAAGTGGGGTGTTTCATTTTGTGGTGGAAAAATATGGGTACTGGGTACCGGAGCCCCTGTAAAACGCTGGATTCTCTAATCTGTAACTGTTATGGGCACAGTTTAATTTATATGCCTGGAATTGGAATATAACAATAACATGCAACTGTATCAAATCAATTAATATATTTTCCAATGATGAACTACGTAGATTAATTTTAGACGTTTATATTTACAAATGGACTAAATGCATGTTTTATTTAATTTGGTTATAATTTACGGTTATTTTTAAAACAAGTGAATTTATCTCTGAATCTGATATCGTTAATCTTTCCTTCATTATGTTCGCAAGTAAAAGTAGTTTTAATTTCCATTTTTTGCGATACTCCTCCCATTTATTTAAGATTCAATTTATTCCCGCTAAAGCAAGCTGTTCGTAACAGTTTTAATTTGAATTTCTCATTCGAGAAGCTCTCTTTTTTCGCGATGTTATGAATCAAATAAATTCGGCTTTGTCACTTTTAATACATCGTTTTCATAATTCATGGAAGGAGATCTAATTTTGCATGTGTATGCGCGAGTTCATTTATTTATATGCACGAATTTCATTTCTTAAGTATAAGGAATGTTTTATAAGTAAGAAATATAAATAAAGTAAAGACGAATTGCCTGTATACCTAATTATTATTATTTCTTTTATGTGCTTTTACAAATTTGATTAATTATTTCAAAAGAAAATTTTCTTCCAGACTTAGAATTTTCCTCTAGTCTATATTTTTCGAATTAAAATAAACAGTAAAAAATAATTTGATTTTGCTTTTCTGAAATTTTTAATTATACGTATAACATTTATACACATAATATTTTTTTATTCTTTAACTACTTTTCTAAAAACTTAATTGAATTGAAATATATTGAATTATATTTAATCCCAACAATAATAAAACAACAAAAACAAGTTAAAATAATTTATTAACAAACTTAATTTGAATTGGGGATTACATTTTCGTATTTGTATCTGTTTTTATTTATAATGATACCCAAAGGCAAAAATTTAGTGCAACAACGAGCTTTCCTTGATAATAAGATTTTAACGTATGTTTTTAATGTATCAAAGGCTTCAAGGTGTTATTTAAAAAAATGATAAAAGACTTTCAGCTATTCGTTTCCTCTGGCTGCCTTTAATATTAATATAAAAACTTCTGGAAATAAATAATTTATTGTTTATTTTGAGCATACTGTTTCATTATATGTAATTCATAATTGTAAGTATATCTTATATATTCTGTTAAACATTGAGTTTTCTTTAAATGTCCTAAACAGCCAATTCTTCAAAACAGAAGAACAGAAATATCACCTAACTAGTAAATCGTGGTGATTTTATTGGATCGACTTTTCTAATCTAAAAGAAAATATTCGAACAGCACAAAACAGTTATTGAAAGATCTATAGTTATGATTTTAAAATGATGATAAATTATCATTATGAGAAATAGTTATATTATCAGTTGGAAACTAGTGAAAATAAATTATAATTTTCTTTTCTAATTTAATATTTGAAACGTTTTAAAGATTTATATGCAACAAATATGTACTCTTAGTATTTCATTAGATGCAAAAAATTATGATAATATTTAAAATATAAAAAGATCTTGATTTAATTTTGCTTCCCACATTATTAAACATGATAGAGTACTATTATAATAATTTTTTTAAATAATTATAATGATAATAAAAGGAAAACCTGAGATACTTTTAAACTATCTAAGGAAATTAATTTAATGAAACTGAAGAAATTATTCTTTTTTCTCGGTATATATATATATATATATACCAAGAATTATGACCATAAAAGATAAATTAAAATACTTAAAGTGCAATAAAAATTATGATATAATTCTGAAAAAAGCTTTACTTTGTCAAGCATTTACTTCTAGATATACATAACTTTCAATTATGTTTAATTTTTACAACAAGGAAGGGAAATTATTGTACTTAATTATTCGCCAAAACATATATTAAAACGATCTTTGATTATTTGATAAATGATATTTTTTAAGCAAATTAATCATTTAATTTATTAATGTAGGTATTATCCTTTTTTGTGCATATGTACCAGAGAGAAAAATCTCTACCATAAAGTTAACTGTCAATGAACAACTAGTTCACTGAAAAAATTTTTAATGTATTTGAAAATTGAGTGAATTTACTTTTATGATAAATTTTTATTTTCCCATTATTTCAAACAACATTTGCTTTGATTTTCATCAAATAATCACAATCAACTTTCTTGATTATGTTAGTATTTTACTATGCTCCTAAGAGAAATAGCTTTGATTTTACATTGCGGAAAGTTCTGATGCAAATATGCATGGAAATGACGTACCTATGCTGGAACTTTAATGATGTGTCCTCTGCGATGTTAATGAAGCATTTAACAATAAAAAAAATACCTCTTTGCCCCACTTGGGGTCATGTGATAGTTCTAATCAACTGAAATGTCATGTTTGAAATTCATAAACATTTTATCCATGAAGGTGTTCATAGAAAGAAACATGAGATCCATGACGAAAAAATATTTTCACTCTGTGCATGCTCATGATTAAGAATGATTAAGAGAGCTTTAAAGTTCAGAGTATAATTTACAATTATATTCTTGTCAAACTGCACCAAATACTCTACATATATTTGTTCATCTATATGAAAAATAAATGTTGAGTATTAACACATGAAAGATCTTTTCTAATATTGTAACTTCCTCTTCCCATCAGGGTGTTCGTAGGATGAATCCCAAGATCAATGATGCAAAAACATTGTGTGTATCGATATTCCTGAGTAAGTAAGAGAGCTTAAAAATCCAGAATTCAATTTAAATTATACTCTTGCCAAATTGAAAAAAAACGTTTTTTTTTTATCCCACATGAAAATTAAATTTAAAATAGTAACCCCGGAAAGATCTTTTAGAATATTATAACCCTTTCTTCTCATCAAGGTGTTCGTAGGATGGAGCACGAGATCCATGTTGCAAAAACTAGTTTCATTGTGTTTATCCTCATGAGTAAGAGAGCTATGAAACTCAAAATTTAATTGTAGGAAACTTATTTATAAATATCTATTATTATTAAATATCTTTTATTCTTGACAAATTGTAGGAAAACCTTTTTTATTATTTGTCTTTCCATAGGAAAAATAAATATAGAATAGTAACCCCTGAATCTTTTCTAACATTATAACCCTTTCTTCTCATCAAGTTGTTCACAATTTACAGCACATAATGTTTGATGAGAAAAATATTTTTACTCTGTGTATTCCCATGAAAAAGAGAATTCAAAATTTTTATTTAATATTATACCATTGCCCAATTGTATCATAAACTGAATCTACAGTATCAAAAAAATATATATATTTAACCCTTGACAACACTAAATACTCCTACGAGCCGAAAAACCGCATCCGCTTTCAAGAGCGAAGGTTAAAATTTGAGAAGACGCTACTCAGCCCTGGATAGCTTCTGGAGGTGAATGATTAACACGTTTTGAGTGTCGAGACGTGGAGAATATCGAAGCAGATTCAATTACAAATAAACCCACCGCTGTCTTGGCGAAATTCATTTCCCCGGATAGCTGGGCAAATATTTGCAAAACGCTGGCTGTCAGAGATCCAGTGTGTGTGCTCTGTGCGTCCATAGTGGACGCACTCTCTATTTCCCGAGATAATTTTATTTATCCGGTTAGCCAATTGCATGCATTCATCAAAATTTTGTAAGAGAGCGCGAGGTTTACCCACTCGATAACGCTTCACTGAGGAAAGAAAATCCCTCGAGATTTATTGGAAGTCGAATTTGGATTGGCACTCAATGCTTTTATAAAATGTGCATGAATTATTTAATAAATTAAATGAATTACTTAAGAACAAGACAGATTTTTAAACTTTTATTTCTCAAGAACAAAATAATGTAAAGATGCACTTCATTTTCTTGGAAGGGTGGCATGACATAATAGATTGTTCTATAGGTTTGAAATCACATGCGTTTTTTAGAATTATTTAGTTTGTATTGAAATGAAATGAACCTTTTGTTTTTGTGATGAAATGATTCCTACAAAAAAAACTGATTTATTGAATGCTTACCAAAACTTGAAAATTAATTGCAATTTAACATACGATACAAATTAAACTCAATTTATATTTCAATATATATGTAGAAATAAGAACTTCTAATCAAACACTTGAACTTCTACTAAGAAACGAGGAGTTAAATTTTTAATTACAATGGTTATCCCATCCGTCAAAAAGATGTAAGAGAATAGATTTCTTGTTTATAAAAGCCGTTGGACTTTTTCCATTTTCGTACAGCTTTAGAAATTTATTTTTAACATCTCTTTGAACTCGTTATCCTTCCCATCACATTGTAAAGATTGGCTTCAACATCGATTTTCTTTCTTCCTATCCCCTCATAATCGTCTTCATCAATCATTGGAATTTTCTCTCCGCCTTTCGAGAAATTTTACAGGGTGGCTTGCTTTCAAAAGTTCTACAGCCATCATTTCATCTTCTTTAAAAAAAGACATCTAATATCCAATAATTAGAGATAGTGCATTTAGAGAAAAATATTTCTGTTAAAATATGTTTAAATGGAATACTTCATAACTGAAATGTATTCATTGAATATAGTATGATTCAAGAGTCGAAATAAAGAATTTACGAATACCTTTTTTAAATAAAGGCACAGTATTGTAATTATAGATGGATAAGGTTCAATACATAAATTTTGCTATATGAAATCATGGTGGTGGTCTCAGAGTGAGTCTGGTTGGGTTGGGTTTCTCAATGTACAGTCAATTGTTTGCACGCTTTGGGCTAATTAGACCTACAGTTTAACGTCGATTCCGAAATATTAACAAACATCCGTGACTCAAAGTGGGAGCAATTCTTATTCCATAAATTAATTAGGTCACACATATTGATAGAAACACATTGCAGCATGTCTTGTAAAGTGTCATTAACTTCAAATTGTGTCTATACCAAAGTTACTCAATATAGTATGTGTTATATATAAATATGTGTTGCTTTAAATTTTTCAGAAATTTGATGGTATCAAGTCTGATTTCTTAAGTATTTCGGCAATTATTTATTCCACTTTATATCCGTTTTATTCTTATCCGTTACAGTGCCAGTTTAATTAAATTTATTTACTGAATTTCATATTTCACTTATTTCTTCATTCTATTTCACATTATAGGTACCCGTGCATCACAGATGCATGAGAGCCAATTATGTAAAATATATTACTTTTGCTAGAAGAAAAACTTTGCCATCCAAAATAAAGTATAATCAGTGATTTTATATCTGCAATGCGTTGTTTTTATGTCTAGTGATTTTGTAGTTTTCAAGTATTTAGAATATAATTAATTAAGAATCGTAAAAGAACACGTGCAATTAAATATGTTTACAGAATTCAACATTTTTTTAATTATATTCTTGGCTTTTGAATCATTGACTTTCTTCTTTATTTTTTAATTTGTCAATACTTTAAAGGATTAAAGCAAGATAGTCTTTTAAGATATTAACTATTTTGCCATCCAATATCTTTCATTCATGTATTTATTCCAGAAGCACAATAGTTAATCCATGATATTTTAAAACTTCTTGAATATCATTCCCTTTTTACCTCGAACTTCGAAATTCATTTAGCAGTTTTAAAATTTACTTTCAATTAACTTTCTTCTCACAAGAAAGAATTTTCAGAATCCACGTTTCGAAAATTTAATTAATGATAACATTTCGAGTTCCTTAAATTAAACGAAATAACTTCTCAGTAACACTTTCGGCTCTTTCGAAACCTTGGAATGTTTTCTTTAAAATTCGAGAAAGTTCCATGCTTTATAAAATTCAATTAGATCGTTCTTGTTCAATAATAACCAATTCTGTCTGACTAAGACATTAGTCCAAAGTACTTTAAAATTCGAAAATATGCTATATTTTCCGTACAAGAACAGATTAAGTTCGAATATCCCCTTACTAAGTGCTTTTAACTTTTACCATTCGTAATTTCTTTTTGTAGTTCCATGCGCATTAAAGATTCAGAAACACGAGAATCAGAAAATATTCGGATTCAGTAAAATAACTTTTTTTTCCATCTTCAACTCTTCGTGTTTTCAACAATCCATAAGTCATTTCTATTTTATGTTCATAAGAAGATAATTTTGAAGTATTCTTTAAAGTAAATTATAAACTTAAGACTTTGTAAAATGAAAAAGAATTGTTTTAACTTAAGTTTTAGTTTTAAAAATAAGAGAAAACTCATCACTTGAAATACGTTTTCAATAACCGCCTTTCGCATTAGAGTGATTTCAAAGTGAACTCTTCTCTTTTTACAACAAAAAGGATTAAATCGCCTGTTTTATTTTTAAATCTCTTGCTACATAAATACATTAATGTATTGATTTTACAGAAAGGAAAAAAGATCAACGTTAGAAATCATGATTTGGATTAAAATGGTATAATTTAATTGAAAGAAATGTAAAATTCCCTTCTAGAAAACTTACTTCATACGTAAATCAACATTTATTTTTCTTTAGTATGTAATTATTAAATTTAAAGCAAATCGCCACTTAGTTATTGCAGTATAAATTGTTATAAAATGCTCATTAAACTATTTAAATATAAGCGTAGGATAATTAAAAATAATTATTTATGTATGTGAATGATACATTTCACTCCATCTAAGAAAGAAAATACACAAAAATGATAATGTATAAAAATTTTATTTTCTCACGTGGTACTTAATAAATGGAACAAGTACAAACCATAATTAAAATGGAAAAAATCATTCTAAACTACTGTTGTTGCTGTGACTAATCATGTGTGTCTGAAAGCTTGGGACGTAAACCCCATAAGTGTTCGTGGATGGAGGGGTTGGAGGGATGGAAAGAGGTTGGCTGGAAGGAATGAGGGTAGTGTTTGTTGTGATAAGCACCCATAGGTAGAAGTCAGACTTGGCTCTGAATCACTGAAGAAGGACGATAGTGGTTTTGTATGGGGATATCATCCATATTTGCGAATCGTATCGGAGGGAATCCGAAAACCCTTTCCAAGTAGTCTAGCTAACGAGGCAATTTGCTGAATATCACAAACGCCATCGAATCTGCTCGTTTTTTGAAACAATATCTGCAAGAATGCTTCCAACGAATTGTGCCCTTGTACGTTATCAATGAGCCGTGAGTCGAGATTCTGAACTTAAATTTATTTGAGTATGAAACATAATAAAAGCGAATTAAGGAGATTATTCTTCGAGTTCTTTAACCATAAGCACTCAGGTCCGAATCTGCTATCTATGACCATTGTAGCAGTTTTTTCAGAAAGGAGAAAATTCCTTGGTGATTTACAGCAAGTATAAGGCATAGAAGTATTGCATTTCCTAAGTTCCTACCATAGAGGACATAAATGCGTTCCACTTACTACAAAAAGGCATCCAGAAGTCAATGTCATCCTTTTACATTGGTCGTACACGAAGCTCTCCTGCACCCGAAAAAAAAGTATATTTGTTTGCAATAATGCAAACTGAAACTATGAAAAATTTTCAAATTTTTTATTTACTCTAAAAAATTATTTATATTTCTCTGGGATTAGGGAGGGACAAAGGTATTTCAAAACTTAATTAAAACATGTTTGCTGAAATACTTATCTATACAAGAGATTTAAAAATAGAAATAAATATATGGTGTTTTTATCACAGAAGAATTGAATTAAAAAAACTATGCAATTACTTTTAAATCCGCAATAAATGTTTATAAACTTAGGTAAATTACAGATGATTAATATATTTAGCAATCTATTTCTGGTTTAAGATAATTGTTTGACTTAAATAAAGATTCATCTCAAAGTTAATTCCTTACTCAAATAAATTCCCAATAAGCTAATTAAGATGTAATCTTTAAAAAAAAACATAAATTAATTCACGGTTAGCAACCCAACAAGTTCGTCCGATACTGTCATAATCCAATCCCGTCGCACAAAAATCGGAAGAGAACTAAATACTCAAACAAAAGGATCAAAAATCTGAAGAAGAAAGAATCCTCCCATCTTATGAATTTTCACAAAAGCCTAATTAAGCGACCCCGATAAGACCCCATTTCTGCTTTCCACAATCAAGCCTTTGTAACGCGAAAGGGGAATTTAGGTAATCCGATTTCCCATAACGGTATTCCCTCAAGTTTCATGGGCAGCGATCACCTCCGTTCATTCCTGAAGAATTGGATTAAGAAGATAATGAGTTCCCATCACACCCCTCGGTCCGCGAGGGTTTCACCACACTTTCTATTCTCCTCGAACCAAATAATGCGGAAGTCAAACGATTTGTCGAGTTGCTGACACAGAAGTGTTTGCAGCTGTGTCGCGGGCAATCTCTCTGTGGTAAGGTTCTGGAATAATTTAGTTTTCCGGAAGATATTCAGCATTTAGAATCTTTTGCCCTTGCATTTGTGGGTTGCATTTCGATTATTTATGATCCTTTTATGGTACAAAAATAGAATATATGGCTGACGATATTATATATATATATATTTTTTTTTTGTAAATGACTAAAAACTAATTAAATAATAATTTTATTGCCATTTTAATCAAAGAAAGGGAAAGAATACATATTTTGATTATTTATGTATAATACAAAGATTAATATATATAAAACACAATATATAAATTAGACAACTGAAGAAACTTACTTATACAACTTAAGAAACATTTTTACAAAATGTATGTTTTCGGATAACACAAGTAAGACATATATCTGATATATCAATAATCACATTGCAC
This sequence comes from Caerostris darwini, assembly GCA_021605075.1. Taxonomy (NCBI): domain Eukaryota; kingdom Metazoa; phylum Arthropoda; class Arachnida; order Araneae; family Araneidae; genus Caerostris; species Caerostris darwini. Next base: position 37,007 of record BPLQ01007287.1, on the reverse strand, counting down.
ATAACCGGAGACAAACAGAAAAAAAACCTACAGATTCAAAATCTAAATAGCAAATCTCACATATGATGAATATTTATGTAATGCTAACTAATCAACATTCATAAAAATAGTTTCAATATTAGCTTTCGACACTTAATTCTTTGATGACGATTTCTCCAAAGATATTCCCTGAAGTACTTTGGTGAGAAATATTCTTAAAGAATCGGGGTTTGATGACAGTTATCTCAGCACACAATTATATGGAATGCTATTCCCATGATCTCAAAACAGAGAATGCAGAACCTAATTGGTTTGCCGAGTTGCTGACATCGAAGTATTTGCAGCTGTGTCATGGGGAATAGGGGAATTGCTGCACCTGCCACTTAGCATTGGGCAGAAAGAAGTTAAATGTGGAATTTATAATTCTTTTTTTTTCGATATCAGTATGTCTGTATACATTGTTTGCTTTAGCCTATGTACAAAATCCAATAAGCAATAAATAAGTATATGTTTGTTCCTTACTGTTTAATTAACCAAACAAATGAGTAAATGTTTTTTTTTTGTTTAGCTAACAAAATTATTAGTTTTTTTAGTTCATTTGTTCTAATCAACTTTTATTGTTTTCTATTGCCGGGCTCTTTGATTTTAAGTCATACCCTACTGAAACGACTGATAAATAGCCCATTTCTTCTGTTGTTATTTGTTGTCGTATCCCTCATGGAAGGAGGGAAGACGGATACAGCTTCAGTTCTGATGGATCACCCGTAAGCTGTTATCAGATTTCTGCTACGTAACGCTCTTGCATCATACAAGACCGAGACCTACGGCTTCAAGTAGATTCCGAACCACTACAAACATCCATGGCACCTCCGGGACTCGAACCCGAAACCTGTGGCACCGCTAGACTCTCGTCAATTCAGGCCCAGCCCTTTTCTTCTGGTGCAACAGAATGATGAGGTAGGAACTTCCAGTTAATCGTTAGCTTTTCCGGTTTAGAATCAAGGAATTTTAGTTCGAACATTTAACGATAATATTAACAAAATAATAAATCAATCCTTAAATATTAAGATAAAAAATTTTCAAAATTTTTTACAGCACATGGTTTGATGGCCGATTGACTAGCGCTCTAGAGTTCGGTACCACAGGTTTTGGCTCGACTCCCAGCACTGCCGTGGATGTTTGTAGTGGCTCAGAGTCCCCTTTAAACCGTAAGTTCCTACTTATTATGACTTTTGGACGTAGAGCTAACAATCCTTCCCCGTAAAAAAATAAACATCTTCTGTTTCGAAATCTGTCAGTATGCAGGTCTGTTGCGCAAATGTAGAAGGAGAAGCATATGATATCCCACATTTTCGAAATCTTTAAAACAACACGCACATTTTACTTTGATAAGTTCTAGCGCTAAAATTTTGCATTTCATATGCCTTTCTTAACCTTCACGAGTTTTTTATTACAAAATTTAATATTTCATTACATAATTCTTTTCATGTTAGTTTGATGGGACAAAATTAATAAAACTCGTTCCCCATGTTATGCTCAGAAGTATTTTTAGCCTTAACCTTTTATCAATGAAATGGATTACATGAATTACTTTTATAATGTTGAACTAAAAATATTTTATCCCAAGAAAAGTTGTTTAAATTTAAAGAATAATAACTTTTCTTTAAACTAATTTTATGGGATTTTATGGTTGGTTCTTTTAGTTTAATTAAGAGGTTTAAGGAAGGGAACTTTATATTCATTTAATTAATTTTGAAATATACTGTAAGTAATCTATAAGTAACTAACTTAACTTATAAAGTAACTTATAAGTCTAATGTAAGTAACTTATAAAGTAAACATTTAACATTTTTTTAATTGTAAATTTTTCTGTTTTACTGTGGAGCAAAAAATTACTAAATTACCAAACTCAATCTCACAGATTCTTTCAAGTGTGATTAAATAAAAGTACAAATTGTTAATTCACTTATTTACTTGTCAATTAACTAATTACAGTTGATTGTTTAATAGAGTATTTATCTAAGATGGTTTAGAAACTTTTCGGATTGTATTATCTCAGTAAAAAATAATTTGTTAGAAAATTACTTAAGAGTTTATTCATGTGCTTTTAGTTCGTGTGTGTACAGTACTTGCATATGAGTTTAAGAGCTGTTACTGTTAGAAAATTAAAATATAATGTAATTGCGGTTATAAAATTATAATTTTATTGAATCATATTATTTAAAGATGTAACCATTAGCATGTTTCCAGTGTAATTTAAATGTAAAGAATAATAAATGGGAAATAATTCATATAAAGGTCATTATTAAAGGATAATGAATATAACTTTTAAATATCTGCAATAGCTATTTACGAATTTGAAGATATATAATTTATCAGTGTTACTTCAGTTTTAATTTAGAAACATGCAATATGAAATAAAGAATTATATTCTTTAAGAATTATATAATTAATTTCTTAACATTATTTTTCATTATCCTCATCATCATCATCATCACCATCATTATTGGTGCAAAAACCCCATGGTGGGCCAAGGCCGTCTGCTCGCTGGCAGATTTCTAGAGAGTAGATGTTTGCTTTTTACAGGGTAGGGCTTTCAGACGTTCGCTCAACGCTCTATAGTTAAATGAGACTGATACCTATGGTTTAAAATGCATTCCAAACCACTACAAATATCCATGGCGGTGTCAGTGCTCGAACCCGAAACCTGTGGCACCGAATGACAGAGAACTAAAAATTATTATAAACAAATATTATGTTGAAATAATTTTACTTTATGAAATAAATTTATAAAATTTCCACATTATTTCACAATACTTAAGCACATTTATTTAGAACTTCATTTTATTCAATTTAAAAGAAATTGCGAAATAATGAGTTTCTTAATATAAATGTATAAAAAAACACAATGTTCATAAATCTTTAAAGGTCATAAATCATTAAAATTGAATCATAATAATCTGCCATCAATATTTATATGTACTTGAATTATATACATAATATACCATTTATTGGTATTCATTAAGAAAAAAATCGTTGCTATAGAATAAAGATGGAAATAAAAAATAAAAAATAAAAACTATTCAAAATGTAGTAATTAAAAAAAACAGAAATATGAATTGAATGAGTTTAGAAAAATATAAATTAAAAGGGGTTTTTAAGATAACTAAAATGTAATCTCGGCGTTGGGAAATGGGACTTTAATACGGATTTTCTCTTTGATTTATTAAGGAAGAAGTGTTCTATTTAGGTTTCGAAGGAATGAAGAAACATTTGCTTGAGAAAGAGAAGAATATGATAATAACAAATAAAGAAATATATCACGCGGTGAAAGTTATTCAGCAGTTGTAGACTCTTTGACATCATGATACAATCGTAACTGGAACTGAATAGTTGCTGGCAAGGGTATTACTGATGAAAAATAATTGTATAGAGTAAAGATCGTGTATGATTGATGTACATCATTAATAAGCGCAATCTTCCAATGATATTTTGCTTCCCATTAACATTTGAATTATTGTTAACTGAAAATAATTAAAATAATTTTTCTCAGATTAATTAATTATATAACTGTGATTTTTATCTTAGATGAAAATCTTTTTGCCTTGATCTCTAACAAAAAATGTATATAGAGAAGTTGCAGCAAAGTGTAGACAAAAGCCAAGTAAATTTAGCATGTAAATGAAAGTAGGTCTAATTAGCCTATTAGGCTAATTAAACCTAATTTTAAAGAGGATTCTGAACCACTAACAAACATCAATTCCACCGTCAGGAATCGAACCTGAAAAGCCTGTAGTACCAAAGGCCAGAGAGCTAACCAATTTGCCACCATGGTGCTCAAAACAGGTTCGAGTGGGGTGTATAAATGTACATTTTGACTTTTTAAATATTTCTCGGTTTCTATTTTATATATATATATATATATATATATATATATGTTTTTTTTTTCCATTAGGAATTATTTTGAAAAATATTCTAAATATTATGTTGAGATTATTGTATTAAAACTGATAATTTTCAAAAGTGTTTTGAAAATTTAGAGGTGGATGACTAAAAGTCTACAGTTCCTTTTATAAATTCCCTGTCCCAAAAAAAATATTTACACAAGAAAAGTATGAATTTGTTCAACACTTTTCGCACAAAATGTTGATAAAAAAATATTGTAAAAACCGCTAGTTATGGATAAAGAAAACCCAGTACTTTTGAACAAATTGATGTCGCTCACCCTAACTATTCCTTTCAAGATCAATATGCTCCTTTGTTAGAGAAACTGCTATTGAAGGAACACTCATCCTATCACCCACTTTACTATAAAATATTGCTGACGTGGATGCAAGACCTTTCCAATAGACGACGAAGTTGAAAAAAAAGCGAATTTCAGTGCTTTTAGCTGTGATTTTTTTGTCACCAATAATAAAAGTTGGCAAAATGTTATAATTTCTTTCTTCTCGTGATCTGAATTCGATGAACTTTGGTACTGGGAAAGAAATGCAGAAATAGGGAATCATTCCAGTTGTTTAGAAAGTAAACGATGATGTAATAATTTGTAAATTGAATGTTAAACGTGTCTTTAGATTTTTTTTTTTTTTTTTACGAAACCAATTTAAGTTGATTTTAATTTAACGATATTTTAGTAGTTTTGGATATTTTATATATTAGGTTCGTGAATTAATTTTGAGGAATTTACAATAGACGGCATAATTTAGGCTAGACCGCATCATACACTTTTGTAACTATGGTCTGTATTGAAACTGTACCTGTTACATATCCACCGTACTTTTGCTGAATGACCTTGGATCAGACGGCACAGCAACCTAATTGGCACAAGGTGGAGTCTCGGTATTGCTTAGAATGGCGTTTAAAATAGGTGTCTGATGTTAAAAATTACACAAGTATTCTTTATCTTTTGTTGAGTAAAATCAAGTATGAGTTATTTGTAAATACAATGCACTACATGAAAAATGCAGCTTTATGAAGATTCAGCCGTATAGGCTGGACAAGTAAGTTGCAATTGATCTGAAATGCAAGTTTGTCAGATGATTGTAGAGATGGTATAAAATGAAAAGATTGCCTTATGAACTAACAGTCGCTTGTAGAATCCAGAATTACGAGAAGTTCTACTTTCAGAAGGTAAGGGTGGGTTAAGAGATGCCTGTACATTGAAAGCAGTTCCGTTTGCAAATGGATGGCTATCCGGGTCTTATTAACGGCTGATTGGCCTTAATATTGTATCGCTGCTGAAAATGGACATAGATGTGTCTTCTGTGCATGTAATTTAGACCAGATGGATCGATAAACGAAATGTGAATCGTTGCTAAGGAATAATAACAAGTTAACCATTTAACCTATTAACATTAACCTATTTAATCCTTTCACAAATAAATTGACATACGTTTACTTATTCCATTTCATTCGCAAAATATTTTTCGATAACATTTGTGAATTTAAGAGATTCTGCTCTGTAATGAAAACGGCTGCATTTCAAAACATGTCTCAATTACCTTCAAATTCTCACCAATCTCTAATATCCAACTAAACTGAAATTAAAATCTTACAAAAGAGTTGTTTTGAAAACTGTCTTCAGCATTTCAAACAGTCACGCCGACGCACAACATTATTCGTTTCATTTGAGTCGGATAAAATACTTCTCATCTCAACTTTACCTTTAAATGCTCATCTGTTATTGATAGAAACACCATCCAGTTCATGTTTGTGCAATATTTAGTAATATAGTTCTTAATTATTGCTAATAAATTTATAATTCTTGTAACTGTGCAGCTTTCGAAATTTCATGATAGAAATTGAAGCCTTTTTGTTGTTTGTTAATTTTAATATGTCACGATATTGCATCAAACATCTCCTATATGTTAACTATTTTGTTTTTCACGAAATTATTATACATATCAAAAATATATTCTTAAATATTTCAGAAAACTTGTATAAAAAGAACATTTACATTATCTTGTTTTAAATAGTCTTTTTTTTTCCTTTTTTTTTTTAATTAGGATTGATCATGATACAAGAATATTTAATCACTTATTATGATATTTGAAATAGCAAGCATTTCAATAAAAGCTGGTGATTAAATTTTTAAATTATAATAAATTAAGTATAAAATTTAAATAAAAAATGTATTTAACCACATCTTAACGGATAGTTTCCATGTTAATTGCAGTTTGATGAACGGATATATTTTATCAGTATACTAACCAAATGGGGAATAAAATGGAATTTGTCAAATTGCTAAATAAAAGGAAAATAAAATGGGCCTTTATAAATAAAAGAAATTTCTCTTTTTTAATTTACCTTTACGGTCATATTTTTTGGGGTATATATATATATATATATATATATATACATATATATATATATGTA